>CAMZMU010000114.1:19504711-19847671 GCA_947311845.1 Poa pratensis | reverse complement strand
CGGGCTTCATCCTGGCGACCATCTTCCTGCGCCTCGACGACACGCCCAAGGGCGACAGGAGCGGTTCGGCTTCTTCGCCATGGGGATGTCCACCATGTTCTACGTCTGCGCCGACGCGCTGCCGGTTTCGTCCAGGAGCGCCATATCTACCGCCGCGAGACAGCGCACAACGCCTACGCCGCATCTCGTACGTGCTGTCAACGCCTTCGTGTCGTTCCCTCCGCTGGTCATCCTGTCCCTGGCGTTCGCACGTCACGACTTTTTCGCCGTGGGCCTCGCCGGCGGCGGCTCGTCGTTCATGTTCTTCGTGCTCATCATCCTGGCGTCCTCTGGGCGGGCAGCGGGTTCGTTACTTCCTGTCGGCGGTGGTTGCCGCACGTGATGCTGGGTTACACGGTGGTGGTGGCCATCTTGGCCTACTTCCTCCTCTTCTCGGCTTCTTCATCAAACCGGGACAGGTTCCCAGGTATGGATATGGTTCCACTACATCTCGCTCGTCAAGTACCCCTACCAGGCGTGCTGCAGAACGAGTTCGGCGACGCGACACGGTGCTTCGCGCGCGGGATAGAGATGTTCGACGGGACGCCATCGCCGGCATGACCGAGGCCGTGAAGATGAAGGTGCTCGGGGCCATCGGCTCCACCCTCGGTATTAGCGTGACGGCCAGCACGTGCGTCGTCACCGGCGCCGACGTGCTCGCGCAGCAGGCCGTAACGGACATAGGGAAGTGGATGTGCCTCCTGGTCACCGTGGCATTCGGATTCTTCTTCCGTGCTCTCTTCTACGTCGTCTTGCTCCTTGGTAACAAGAACAAGCGGAGGTAGAAAGAGCGCGATCGGGCGAGAATACGCAACATTCAGATCGGGAAATTAATCATGTGTAAATCTGCTTCGTGAAGATGGGGAAATCATCTACGAAAGCCATCTGTGGTTAACTGGTTCCTTACTAAATTTTGCTTGGTATAGTACATAAATTGTAACTAGCACGCCATACATGGCTGATACATTCAGAGTTGTTCGATCTTACTTCAGGTTCTTTTGCTTAGTGGATGGTCAAAGTGAGACAGAGACGAGACTGGACAGAGACCTTTGTCCTAAGAGCTTATTTTCTCAAGTTTTAGACACTCCAACTCAATTTCTTTTGAATAATTCTAATGGCCCAGACCTTTTTGAGCATTATATTCGTTGCTTTGTTATTACTCAGCTGTTCCAGTGTCTTAACTACCCTTGTAATAGTTTCGGACAACCTCCTCTCCTTTGTGCAATCAATCTTCAATCTTTTCTCAGGGAAAGGCAAGAAACTTGAAACTTAGGTCATCAGATTAGGCACACCCAACTTCCAGAATGTTACGGCACATTATAAATCATTCTGAAATTATAGATTCACAAGTCTCGGTAAATTCAAAACAACAGCAGTACTTCTTTTCTCTTGAGCTCTTTTGTGGTACCCCAAGGGAATAATAGCCATCTATTTTCGTGGATCTAAGGGCTCGTATCAATTCATACCAGTGCTCAAAACGTGAGTAGTACAAATCATACTAGTCGCAAAGAGATGGCCAAATCCGTGCAGCAGCGCAACAGATCACGTACGTGGACAAGCCCAACCCGGCCAACAAAAACGCCCATCCCTATCTGCTCCGACGCCTGCGTCGCCGCCGCGTTCCGGCGGTCCTCTACATCGCCAGCCTTCTCCTGATGACTAGCCGAGCCATGACACAACGCGGGCAGCATGGGACTCGATCCTGGGTGGCGGCGCAGCTAGACCAGCTCTAGCGCCTCATCGTCGCCCAGTTCCACTAGCGTGGATTGATCGTCATGGACAGCCCATGGGACTGCAAGACGGAGTCCCCAGGCGTAACTGCGACGACAACTTGCTGCATTTGATAGTTACCATTAGTGCCACATTTTCCTTTAGATTCCGTTCTTTGAACTTGTTTCCTTCTCTACAATTTTTCACGATTGAACATATTTTTCTTGAAGAGTTTATAAGAAGAACTACAAATAAACATTCATTACAAAGACAAGGCTTGTGGTATTGCTGTTGATCTACTTGCACACATGCTACACGAAGGTGCAGGCGTGCAAGCCGTGTTTTCTTTGTTCATGCTTGCTTTGAACTGTAGGCTGCCCATATTCATGGCAGACCTCTTGAACGAAAGTAGTACAGTTTGATCCAAAAACAATTCCTTTGCAAGAGCTTACCCATAACAGTAGGCGCTTCCATTACTTCGTCTACCAAAACACTACGACAAACCAAAGTCCACGGCGTTGTCCGGTCGTGGACGACGGCCACAACATGCGTTGTAGCTAAGGGACCCCGTACGGATCGAGGCGAATGATCACAGCTGTGGGTTCTGCCGGCGGACGAGGTGGAGTAGGGCACATTCAGGAATGGGGAAAAAGGGGGCAGCTTTATGAGCACGGCGGCAGCCGCGACGAGTTCGTACTAAGATTAGGGAGGAACACACGAGGTACCGCTTGTAGTTTGACAGTTTTTTTCATGATAATTATGGCTTCATGGGCCTTCTGGGCCTAATCTCCACCATTGAATCTAAGTCGTTGGTCGAATTCATACTAGTCCGTCTCCCATGAGTAGTAAAAGGTACCGTAAAAGTTGCCTTTTTCTTTGAGAACGTAAACTGGAGAGTATTTCTCAGGTGGCACGGGATGTACGAACCTCTGCAGTATTGCGAGTCTCCAGCCGTATCCTGATGGCAACGCTCGAGGCATATAACCCAAGGGCTTCTTGAAGAAGCTTTAGAGCATATCCAACAGGAGTGGGCAAATTCCGGCCCCTATATGTCCGAGCCCGGACAACCCCACACGTGTGTCATTGCAATCGTAACCCTCAAATCATACCACAAACCATATTACCCATGCAACTTAGATCATACAGATAGATTAAGCATACATAGTTCGACGGATACAATTCAGACGGACAAAGTTCAGACATAAAAACTTCTTGGGGATAAGATAAAATCATCATAAACGGAGGATGCCATGCCGGGCAGACCGGAGCTTCACTGCGGGGGGGGGGGGGGGGGGGGGGGGTGATAGGGCCATCCTCCATCTTGATAATTGCGGCGGTCACCGCTTTGCGTTGCCTCTGCCTAGCGCGACATGCCATCCGACCCTCGCTCTCCTCTTGGCGCACCCTCAGCTTGTTGGCCCTCTTCTCCGACTCCGGAGTGTAGTCCGTTATCGGAAGATCCTTCAATGTGTCCCAATAATGATTCAGTCGCCATGGCATCCCTCCGGACAGATGATTGTACATGCGGATGGCATTTCCATCTAGTAAATAGATTAATAGAAGAGCCACTCAACATATGCAATAGTAAAGTGGAGCAACAAAATGAAGCAAAGATAACTTACATTGCCCGCTTCGGCATAGCATCCGGCAAACTTTGTTAACATAGGCTTGGATGTATGACCATCTATGGCTAATAACTGCGGCGGTCGCCGCTTTGCGTTGCCTCTGCCTAGCGCGACGTGCCATCCGGCCCTCGCTCTCCTCTTGGTGCATCCTCAGCTTGTTGGCCCTCTTCTCCGACTCCGGAGTGTAGTCCGTTATCGGAAGATCCTTCAATGTGTCCCAATAATGATTCAGCCGCCATGGCATCCCTTCGGACAGATGGTTGTACATGCGGATGGCATTTCCATCTAGTAAATGGATTAATAGAAGAGCCACTCAACATATGCAATAGTAAAGTGGAGCAACAAAATGAAGCAAACATAACTTACATTGCCCACTTCGGCATAGCATCCGACAAACTTTGTTAACGGAGGCTTGGATGTTCGACCATCTATGGCGGAGAGATAGGTCCGTGCGCCTATTTACTTCCGGGTTTTTACTAAACATTTGGTGAATTCTCCCCCAAAATTCATTCGGGCTCGATTCGATATGGGAATTATTAAAGGCCAACCAAGAATTGCACAACAACACATCCTCATGAGCATAGTAGGAAATTCCTCTTGTGCGATACGGATCGGCATTGAAACTACAAGCATCACAATTAAACCCCCGAACTACGAAGATCCTACAACGGTAAGGAGATGCGGAGGGACAAATCTCCGTAGGAGCAAAGACTGGGGCGTCTCCGGTGCCGGAGTTGGCGCTGCATTGACCCTTGCTAGCCGGCGGCGCGGCCAACTTTTCTTCCAGCGAGCGGCAACGGGGCGGCACCTCCTCCGCGTTCGACGCCCGGCTAGTAACCTCTTCCTCCACCACCACCACCACAGGGCACACATAGTGCCAGGCCCAACATGAGGCCGTCCGAACCCTTTTTGTGCCGTGCCGGCTCACGTGTCCGAGTCCCAAAAAAAGTTCGTCGCAGCTAGGTTTCGTACCCCGCCTAGCACGACATGGGCCTAGGAGGTCCGTTCGGGTTGTTTCGGCCTATTTGTTTCTTCAAAAAACACAGAAACATTAAAATAAATCAGAAATCAGAAAAATCTAAAAATCCCGGGACCGTGCCTTGTGCCCTGCGCAGACCTCTCCCTCAGCCAACCGTGCGAGTGCTTTTTGGGTGGTGCCTCGTGTTCGTGTCATGTCAGCGGGCCCGAGTTTTTCGTGTCGTGCCCGAGCTATTGTGCGAAAGAAACCCGACCCGCTACAGGCCTCGTTCCTGACCCGACATGATTAATTCGTTTCGTTGGACTAGCTTATTTTTCTGGAACTAGTAATAAAGCACGTGCAAAACACGTTATCTAAATAGTTAGGAAACAAAATATATAGTCCATTCCAATTTTAAACATATATATTGTGTCGTTTGTACAATATAGCCCTTTTAAAAAAATATTGGAACTCCCTTAAAACCCAATGTCTACTACCTAAATTTTTTTTTCGTTCCTTCATACGTAGGCAGAGTGCTTCGTCCGACATCCATCACGCAACGCTTCTCGCATCCCCTCGCTCCCTCGCCTCCACCCGCATGGAAACCATCCCAAGCAAACCTCGATGCCCAAATCACGGACGAAATCGACGCCGGTCTCCTTGCGAGCTGTTTCCTTCCCTCTGACCCGACTCCACCCTCATCAGGCCATTGCAGCCTGCCGCGTCCTCTCCACATCTGGACGCTCGTAGATGCTGCAGGTCTTGCAGAGCACATCCAGGTCATTGCCACTTCGCCGCCTTCCGCGTGTGCTACTTGTACGGGCAGGGACACTCGATGGCCGCATCCGCATCTGCATCACGCACACACTGCTGGCGCAGTCCGTCCTCCCCGCCAGCGACTACATCTCCTTCCTCCGTAGACAAGATCCGGCCCTCAAGCGCTTCAACGACGGCGAGGACTGCCCCATCTTCGACGGCCTCTAACAACTTCTGCCGGACCTACGCGGGGGCCTCCGTCGGCAGCGCCGTCAAGCTCAACCACGTGCACGACATCACCATCAACGAAGATGGGGTCCTGCACCACAGGCCTCCGGGTTGGTCAAGGACATTGTCCTTGCCATATAGAAAAACGTGAAAGCTTTCGCCCGTCTCAAATATTTCAGATCAGAAGAAATATTTTTTCATGGGAAGTCTCTGATAGTAAAATCAAAATTTTATTTGCTGCAGGCAACTGATCTTGTAAAGTTTTACTGTTGATGGCTGTTATGTGACTGATATTTCATTATATTGTTCATTCCACAGATTCAGATATCAGCAAGGAGTGAGCTTTCTCCTTCAAGGTTCAGTAGTTGTATTATGCTTGTGGCCTATGCAAGATATCTTTATTTTCAACCAAGTGGAAGGAATAGTACTAACAGTCAAATTCGTAGCGTAATTGTGGTTACTCAGTTATTTATAGGCTACAGGTAATATATTGGGTCTGTCTATAGTTGTAAACTCTAACTCTATCGTGGTTTGTCCCCTATCGCTGGTAAGACTTCGAGGACCAGGCTCACAATTCATTTTCTCTGTGCATCCGAATATAAATTCAAATTATCTCAATGCTGTGATTCCTCCGCCAACCACAACACGAAAGATCGTTTAGAATTTTAGACCGATCAGATTATGTTTTTGAACATGCACCGGTTTCCAAGAACATTTGAATTGGTAGAGGGTCTGCGATTTTTCTGATCTGATAGCATGAGTACTGTCCTGCTTTGGTACTTGATGAATTGTTTTATATGCTAAATATAAATTGTGCCTTCTTATTTACAGGATCGTGCCTATATACATTAATCCACATCACTTCGGATGATAACTAGAGGATTTGGCATGTTAGGATTAACTTCATTGTTACAAACTGTTTGTCAAGATAAATTATCCAATACTATGAGCAGAGTCACGTACCAACAAATATACTTGAACATCTTACATCTTGTAAATAATTGTAGCACATGAATCATGAATGAGCTCTCCAATATTATGTATTTTCTGAACTATGCCGTCCACTGTCTTTCTTTGTACAGCAACCGAATTCGCACAGGTTTTCTGAAATATGGCAAGCCCATAAAGATATCTTGGGGGCAAGAACTGATTATATAGTATTAAGATGTGAAGCCTGGGAGCACTATACTATGCGCTGATGGTACCATCACACTCACGACGCTTTATTGCGATATTGAGCAAGGTCACTTTTTGCTGGTGATTCGAGAACTCTGCTCTCCAAGGTGAGAGGAAGAATGTCAATCTTCCTGGAGTCCTTGTTGATCTTCTAAACCTTACAGAGAAGGAGAAGGCAGATATCCTACAGTGGGGTGTGCCAAACAAAATTGACATGATTGCACTCTCCTTTGTACTGAAAGGATCAGACCTTCAGATGGTCCCAAGTGTTCTTGTTGAACGCCGGAGCGGCAGGAGTGCAAGATTTGAGCAGGCGACCAGGACCATGGAGAGGATATTCATGAAGCATAGAGCAGGGCTCTTCAGTGATGGTTTGGATGTAAGTGCTCGGCTGCGGGAGCAACGAAGAGTGGGAGTGATGGATGCTCAATGGACTTACCCCAAGAGTTTTCAATCATCAAGAGAAAAATGTGTAAAGGTATGTGCATTTCTCCGTGTTATGTATGCCCAATGAATATTTAGATTTGAAACAATTGCTTATAATATCTCCTCACTAGCATTCGCCTCCCTTCTGAGTCTGAGTAGTAGGGGAAGACTGATAAACCGCTGGGGAGGAGTTATGGTGCAGATGATCGACACTCGTTCGATTATCCGCTCCAACACCGGTGATGCTAAAACTTCATCGAGGAATTCTCATCAAATTAGAGATATGACATGCACCTCCCAAAAAGATGCACACACATAGATAGTATCAATGAGATAATTATTGAGCTAAACTAGATCTGGTTGACACTAAAATCAAGTAGTTCAAATTTAAGAATATATGTCTTTTCCAAAGACAAAGATTTGTCATGTACACCGTGTGATTTTTCTCATTGGATATTTAACCTTCACCATGTGCAAATTAACATATATTCCTAATCCGAGATTTATGAAAAACATTATGTGCATGACGTCGCAAAGTGGGGTGAGGTGGCGATGGCGATAAATGTGTCCGGTGCACCGCTTAATGTGTCGTGGACGAGCTGAAAATGGCCGGTTTCTTTACACGTTGCGGTCACACCAACGAAAACTGAAAACTTACTTAAGATGCACAAACATGGATAGTATCAATGATATTATTATTGAGCTAAACTGGATCTGGTTGACACTAAAGTCAAATAGTTCAAATTTAAGAGTATGTCTTTTCCAAAGACAAAGATTTGTCATGTACACCATGTGATTTTGCTAATTGGATATTTAACCTTCACCGTGTGCAAATTAACATATATTCCTAATCAAAGATTTTACAGAAGACATTATGTCCATGACGTCGCAAAGTGGGGTGAGGTGACGATGGCGATAAATGTGTCCGTTGGTGCACCCCTTAATGTGTCGTGGACGTGCTGAAAATGGCCAGATCTGTGACACGTTGCGGAAGTACACAACACATATTTTTCTCACCCGTTGCAACGCACGGGCATATTACTAGTTTTATTAAAAACACATTTGTCAACAATGTAGGGAGCGTCAAGATTATAGGAATGGCGTGATATAATTAATTCCTATTAATTAGGAAGGTGTGGACGTGGGCAATCTTCCCTTGAGTCGTTTATACTTTATATGCATGCACGCCGTGGAAATTTCATGTGGGCCTCGTCCTTTATTGCGCATACCTACTATATATATAAAGGAGCAACATCTCCATCCCCAATCCAGCGAGCCACGTCACTTTTTTTTTGACCGTCGGATCGAAGCAACGGACGGCCAGGATCGAGCCACGTCTCCCCCCACACGCGGTACTGTTCCACCTACAATACGCACGGCATCCGCACCAACCAGAGGGCGCCACGTCGCCGGTTACCGGCCGGTGGAACCGGTGTCCAGCCGGTTTCCTCTGCCGCACGATTTTTGGCGCACAATTTCACGAAAACCCCCTGCAAAGGACTGACCTGCAAAATCCGGAAAACAACAGGGACTTCCATGCAAAAAACGTGAACACAACTCCTTTCTTCTTCCCCTCTCCTCGCGCGAGCCCGAGCTCGCCGCCGCCGCCGCGTGCCACCACCGCTCCACCCCTCCCCGTTCAAATCGACTCACACGGTGGTCTCCGCCGTCGCGCCCTCTCCCTCCTCGCCGACAGCCACGTCCCGGAATGCCACGAGCTCGCCGTACTCGATGCCGCCGTACTCGCAGACCGCCGCCGCCTTCGGAGGCTGCCGACGACGCTCCGGCGACCCAGAAGAGGCGGCGCCGCCGCTTGCGGGCGCCCCGCGTCCGCGTGCATCCGCCCCACGCGCGCGCGGACGCGCTGCCGGCGTAGTGCGCCGGCGTAGTCAACGCCACCGCGGCAGATCCACCCATTGGTGACGTCATCGCGACGTCACCGTGGGTTCGACCTGTCAGCATTTTTCCTGTTTCCCAACAAAAAAAACCAAAAAATACTAAAACCCTCACAAGTGGGCCCAGTTCGCCTAAAAAAATCCAAAAATGATTAGTGCTGCAAAATTAATATCTTTAAAACTATCCATCAAAAAATATGGAAAATATATCAAAGTGATCACAAAAAAACATGCTAACTACTTATGGCATAATACAAACAAATTTGAGGATTTTAATTTGGTGAATATTTGGATAAAATCCAAATTTATTTCCTCAAATTATGGATTGAATTTAATAAATCCTCATATAATATGTTGCATCTGATTATGAAGTTAAATTAAATTTTTAAGGCAAAATACAAACTTAAAAAATCTTCCCAAATTGTTTAACAATTAGAAATAATTTATCTGAAGTCCCTCCAATTATTCAAATAAATCTAATAAATCCTCAAAATGGTTAATATTTGGAAATAACCATAATATATTTTCTTTGATTATGGTTCTAAATAAGAAAATTATGGGAAAATGGAACCAAATTTGATCATTTAAATTAGGCTAACATATTTAGAGAAAATAAAATTTGAAACTCTCTGATTTTATAGTTTATTTTTTTAAAAAACTGATTAAACGAAAATTTGGAGGAAAATACAAATTTATTTCCTCTAATTATGAATTGAATTTTAATTGACTTAAATAGATAATCATATAATGTATTTCCTCTGATTATTGAATTAAATTAAATATTTAAAACAAAACTCAAACATATTATGCCAACTCGAATAAGTTAATATGCGCAATTTAAATATTTCCTAAATTGTATTTTATATTTTTTGTTTTTTTCCTTTTTTTATCCCACTCAAATTTTGTTGTTACTTTAACTTAAAGAACTATTGCTCCCTATCCATGTAAAATTAAAACTTATAAGGATGATTTTACAACGATTTCCTAACAACAATTGTTCAACGATACTTATTCCGCTAAGATAAATTTAAAATGGAATTTGTTTTCCATATTTTCCAACTGTACACAAAAATTGATCTTTATCAGATGAGTTTTCGTGAATAGTGCGGCGAGATATTATTTTAGGATATTTAAACAAATTTCCAAAAAACTGCTAAATGATACATATTACAAATTTACAAATGTCTTCCAAATCTAAGCATTTTGCAAACGTGAAAAGAATTCAAATATAAATACTTTCCCAATTTTACCATTTTTTTAAATCTAAACAACTAATAAATGTGAACTTTTTTTGAATTCCATCAGTTTTAAAATTTGAACAATTTTTTAAATGCAGACATTTTTAAATATGAATTTTAACACACGGGCGCGGCGTGTCGACGCGCCATCTTACCTAGTGCCTAATCAATGGCCGAACTAAAAGTAGTAGTTATGAGAGATTTAGGCTACTAGCTATGATTCTATGTTACTACTTCCATAATTGATACGGACATAATTTTCGAATAGGAACTAGGATGGAGGGAGTAGTAACATATGTGTGGTATCATATACTACTGCTTTTATTAGGTTGTACACTCATTTTGTCTTAAATCCGTTATGTTATGATATCTACCTATGATATCACTATCATCTTTCTCATTATTAATTGTAGTGACACATCATTTTTTTTTTCAACATGGCATGCACGATACTACTTATTATACTCCCGCTATGACTAGTCTCAGAGAGGAGAGAATCTCGCCTGACGCAATAGAGTACATCATTAGGCCGACCTAGGTCATTAAATTTAGACGATGAATGGTTATGATTACATGGTATGACTTATTATGAGACATCATTGGACAAATCTACATCGATGGATGGTTGTTATGATTATGAGGTATGACTTATTATGATACATTATTGGACAAATCTATATCGCTGGATGGTGCCAATCGTAAGGCTGATGTTATTTGGATCAGCCACCCTGTGTGTATTTTTATATTAGTTTTATATATGCAGATAGAAACGGACAAACTTCGTTGGTATTCACAGATCTATGCAATAAGAAAGGGGTTGAATATCTCGAAGATTTGCTCGTCTCTTTTATTTTTTATTTTTTAATCGCTGTAGTCAATTTATGTATCTCTACCATGTACTATTTGCTGCTATAATATAATATATATGGTATTGCTTGTAAAAAAAAATCCTAAGCAGTGACGTGGCGTGTGTTTTTTCATGCTTCGGGCCGGCCCAAGAAAGCCCGATGGTCACCACTCACCACTAGAATCAACCCGGGACGGCGATTTCACATGAACCCCCCAGATTCTGAACGGTTCATTCTCCGGACGAAGTTCTACTCTTCCCCTCGCATTTAGATGGATTCCCCCTGTTCGGCCTCCCCGGCGGCGGCGGCGGCGGCACCTGCTGATGCTGCTACGGACCGGTACACGTTCAGCCCGAGGCTGCGGTGGCAGCCGGAGGTCGAGGAGTACTTCGCCTCGGCGTATGGCCGCGACCACTTCGCCCGAATCTCACAAGCCCTCGCGTGAGCCTACTGCTCCTCCTCTCTTCATCTGGCTAAATTCCTGCTAATCTTAGGGTCCTTGCTGTTTTTTGCTTTGAGTTCGGATGACGCTGGTGGGAAACAGATCCTTTACGGTTTTTCCTGTGATAAGCTCCAAGATTTTGCTGCGCGCGGGCTAGCTTGGCCTTGAACAGCCGGTGCTTTCTCTGTACTTTTAACATTCTACGGAAGAAGCTGCGCTGATTAATCTTTTTTCTGAGAAAACGCAAAAACTCTGTGTCTGGGTCATTGATGGAAGAAAAGTTACGTATTTACAACCCAGGAAGGGCCATACCCGAATTGACAACGCTACAGTCCTCAGTGCGAACCAAAGAGACAAAAAATTCCTATCTGAAACAAGCTTAACCCGGAGACTATTCTAGCCTAAGTCATTCAATTATGATTCTCTACTAATCATGACATTGCAATGGCTGTGCACAAACAGACACAAGTTGCTGATATGATCATGGCAAGACATTTTAAATATAATGGCCTAAAGACAATTACAACTACTATTTCAAGATTCCCAGATACTTGCTTTGACTTTGGACTTGCTATTTAGTTGTTCTGATGTCTGAAGGGAAAATTTTCTTATTGCATATTAGTTAGTTAAGTAATTTAGGGTATAGGTAAAAGCTTAGGATCTTGTATCTGATTAGGTTTAATGATGAAGAACATGATCATTTAAGCTGGAGAAATATAAGTCAAGAAGTGGTCTTTAAGAACAGCAGTATGCTATTACTTAGTCGATTGGGCTAGAGAAAATTCATCTTCACATCACCACTAAAGTGTCGAGTTTTCTGATCCCATGAGTGGCTTTTTCCAGATAAGAGTTGAAAACAAGATGATTTGAGGTTGGGAGTTAAAGTTTGTGAGGTTTGATCTTGTAACTGCAATTTGGCTCAGACACCACCAACTGTTCTTTGGCTGCTTCCACCTATTTTCACAAATCACGCTATGTTATCATATTTAGTTATTTACTTGACTAACCTGAGTGTAGAATCAGAGCATGTGAATGTTTCTAAATCATAATGACTTCCAGGATATTCTGAGTATAACGAGTTTTCTTGAAGACAGTATTCCGTGTTCTTGGCTTCTTTCACATTATACTACATATTTCTTTACCATGGCTTAGTCGTGGGAAATCGTGGAAAACTAGAGTGGCTCATGACTTCACCACCCAGTCAAGTAGAGTTCGATGGTGGCAGTATTAAAAGGAGCTAATTCTGCAGTTTTGTGCCAAACTTCCAAATAACTGATGGGCATTAATGTTTTGGTTATGACTATGTATAACTTTCTTGATCAGGCATCCATCTTGCTACTCTTGTATCCGGGTGAATACCGTAAAGTCTTCGACTGATGCTGTCATGCAAAAACTGCTCAATTTGGTTAATCAAAACGAACTTTGTGGTGGAATGAATGGTTTGGAGATTGGTGAGCAGAATGGTGGAGAGCAAGCACATGAAGGGAGTTACCTGGTGCATAAGTGCCCGTATGCTGGCCTTGAAAATGTTCTATTTGTTCGAGGTTCAGGACCACATGTTCTGCATTGCGATGGCCAACCTGGTCAATCTATTAAGGAGATAATTGTAAGTCGAAAATGTGCAGAGGCAGTTCTTCGAGGAGCCCAGGTATGCTCTCTCTCCTCCCTCCCTCCCACCAGTCTGGGTGCAAGTAGGAAAGGGCCTTCTGTGACTCCACATAATTCGTCCCACTTAATTTAGCACGCAGGTGCCCTCAGATGTACACCGAAAATATGCGGGATTTGTGGGTCGTCCCACTCGGCCCACATTGCACCCTTGTTTCTTCCACATGGTTCGCTTGGAAGGACGAATCAAGCAGCAATGGCTTCTGCAGCCATGCTTGTACATTGCATTTTGCTCAGCACAAATGCAAACAGCCAAACACAACGATTTTCTGCGCTCATGCCTCATCCTTTGACTTGATCTGTTGATCACGCTTGTCAATGGGCGTTCTTGGTTGGCGGGCTACCGCAAATACCTTCATAACACACACGGGACTGGACAGTGCGGGCAGCCCGCAATCAGTCCCACTTGTACCCTGAGCCACCATCATCTTCCGAAAGGCAGCTGTTGATTATTCTTTCAATATCCACTCTCAGACAGTTCCATCTGATGTGATGTAGGAGATTAGACTTGATATATGCCATTCTAGTCTTATATGAAATCCAAGAATTGTGTTGTCACTCCCAGCCCTCAAATGTACCTGCCACATCTTTTTCGTGCATATTATATACCTCACAGTTAGTAAGCCATTGTATTTTAGTGTCACAAACTACCCTGAACAAGCTCGGAATGATTATTGTTGCTCTTCTACAATCAAGCTAATTTATTTCCTTTTTAGTTAAATGTAATACATTTATATTGTTTTTCCTCAACCGACCATTGCATTTATTTATTTTCTTCTGGTCTTCGGGGAAACCTCTGGAATTATCATTCATCCCATGCTATGAGTACTAGTACAAATGCACTAGACTGGGCCTTTGGGCCAAACACACACATACATGCACACTGAGCCCAACACTAGAGCTTTCTTGATCCGCATGGATAAATTAGTAAACTAGTTCTCTGAAGACCTTGGTGTTAGCAGTATGGTGTACTTTAATCTTCAGTTGTCTTAATCTACCAACCCCCCAGCCCCTTCTATCTTTTTGTGCTGAAATTTTCACCTTTTCCCCCCTTTGGAAGTTTGGAATACCTCACTTACTAGATGCCATCTTACCGCGAGTTCATTGTATCGCAAAGCTCACACTCCTTTTTCTGTATGTTTTGATCTTTCCTGTTCATTTACTTTATCTTCAGGTGTATGTCCCTGGTGTTTTGGCTTGCAGTTCACATGTTGAAAAGGGTGATAAGGTTGCAGTCTCAGTCGCTATCGAGCAACCTGTTAAGGATAGTGGTTGGGCTGTTGGTATAACACGAGGAATCGTTCTACAGGGGTTGCAGTCAGGTGTGTTTTTGTAGTGGAATTGTCCAGTTCTCTTTGTGTCCTTATTGAATGAACTGATATATTTTTCTAGGGGAAATCTAAATAATACATGCATGCAAATTTGCTCTCCTTTGTGGAAGATTCCGTTGTGGCTTATCCCCTATAGGGAGAGGAGATGCATGCATGCAAGAATCTTCCACCACATACTGACATCGTCTTTAATTGCTAAAAACTGAAAGTACGACATGTTTTATCTCACAAACAGTTATCCGATTAGGTATCATGCATGTCATACATGTGTAGAGGGTAACATTCAGTAACGGGCAACCAATGTAATATAACCTGGTAACCAAGTGGCTATAACATGTCAATAACCTGGTAAGCCAAGTGGTTATGACCTGGCATTACCGATGGGAAAAAAGTCGTTGAAATATATCAATATGAGATCTAGATTTGAAGATCTCGTCGCAAGTAAGCCAACAGTGAAATATATCATGAATTGCATACACGGTTTGAGAGAACAGGTTTTGAACATTCAAAACGAAAATAATCTTTCTGGTCTGCTTGCATGCGTTGATCTCTTTGGTTGCATGCATGTATTTGTGTAAGAGAGAAGGGATGGTGTCGCATGGGAAGGCTACGATACGGTGCCGCATTGTAGTCCTGTCCCCTTTTCAATATGTATTTTCGTTATGCATTCAAATAGATGGTTGAGTACTTGAGTTGTATTGTTATAGTTTGGAGTACAAGTTTGTTTTCCCTTATCAAACACAAAGGTCATAAATTATAAAGTGTACTCAATGTTACAGATGCACAGTATGAAGAGAGAAAAGGTTTGTACATTGGTCAAGGGATCGCTGCAATGTCAAGGGCTGGAATTTTTCGTGTTCTTCATGGAGTTGCAGTAGAGATGACTGAGAGGGTATACAAACTCCCATCTTTTAATGGTACGTTTTTTTAATATTTTACTACATTTCTTGAATATCTCCCTGGAAAGAAGCAAAGAACCTCTATCCATTATCTTAAGTATCCATTCTATTTCTCACACTTTTAATACCAATGTATGTCTGATTGGCGTGTAATGCTGCGCGACGTGGCAGACCACACCGTCAAATATGTGCCTTTTTCTGCGGGGAACACTCATGTCTAACATTTAAAGAACATGGACTAGAAGTAGTCATAAAGGAGTGTGATAACTACCATGAACCAAACAATGGAAGCCATGGTGTGGTCTGCTGCACTCGGAGTTAGGCTAAATTCTATCACCAATGGAACAATTCCTATATCCATTCATTTGAATTGGTGTATCTTCTGAAGTTCGGGAACTTATATGTTGGATTAGTGTATCTTTCTGAAGTCGGGGAGCTGCTATGCATTAGAAGGCATCTGAGCATATGTGTATTTTTTGCTGATTGTTATTATTGGTTATTTTGTCTAGGATAGTGAATGTACTTTATCATATCACTTTCTTGATATTCATCAATAACAAAGTGCAATTATCCATAGTTTTTGGTTACCTGTAAAACTTTCGATGCAATTTTACAAGAAAAGAACCAAAATATTTCATGATTATGTACGTGGGGGTGGGGGAGGGAGACTCTCCAGCAACTAAAACACAAGAGATATTAATCAAGCAGGAGAGCTTTGTTGCAAATCGAGCTGAACTCTATGTGAGTGAAGAAGAATGTCGTGTTGAAAACCTCATTTTCCACCATGGGAAGGTAGCTCATTTCTTTGGAAGATTTCCCCTTGTGTTCTGTCCAAATATTACAGGCCTTAAAGGTAAGGATTTCCGTGAAGCATATCTGGCCAAAACCTAACTTTGCTTGAGCATATCTGGCCGAAAGCTAACTTTGCCTGAGCAATCATCTGTGGCAGCGAGTAGTGCCAATGATCCCCCATGAATTTGCCATTACCCATAGTTGGCTTCCATATTTGCATATGTCAGTTCATGTACTAGTGACCATTTTATGTTTATCTTGAGCTTGATTTGTTGGCGATATACGTAGCAAACCTCAGAAATCTGATATGGTGTGCATGGTGCCATATGCCTTAATTAGTTCAGTTTATTGGCATGCCCTACTTTTGAAATTTGATTGTTATTTTGTCTTTTATGGCAACCACTCAAAAGGCACTGTAAATGTCTCTGTAAGTACGTTTACTACTTGGCTTCATTAGTGATTATAGTACATACATTCTCAAATTCATGACAACTAACTGCACTTTTCCTTTATCATTTAGACGTTCTCGAAGGGGAGATATTTCTTCAAAATTTGCCAAGTATTGTGGCTGCTCGTGTCCTCGGTATGATTTGTATTGTTTCCCAGAAAATCTCTGTTGTTCCATCTCTTAACCAGAAGTGTGATATCATCTGAGAAATTCTAGAAATTATTTTCTTTACAAGTTCTAAGTCACTTTATCTGTTATTGTGGTCTTTATTTGTGTATGTATAATACATTAATGCGTAGTATCTGCACTAAACTGCTGCTTGCGTTCTATCAAGTTATTATTAAACAATGTAGTGGGTACACAATTAAGGAATGGTTACAAGTAAGAAAATAGAACCAGTTACAGGGTGGTGTCTCATTTGCTAAATAAACAAAGAAATAGTGGTGAACTTGAAGAGCATAATATTCCATTTGAATATGTCAGCGTGCCGTGTTGATCTAGTTCTTGTACTGAGAAAACTAGGGCCACCTTGAAGTTTCATATGTATTTAACTGAAACAATTAGGAAGCTGTCGGAATAGTCTACAGATATACAAATCTAGAAGCACACCAGTTGAAATGTTGAATCTTAGGACATCTGAATAATCTTTTCTCCTAGCAGCATGTCTTTCCACATATGGTTGACCTACACGATATTACCTGCATGCTTTAGAATTTTGCTGTTATAGTTATAATGATGTTTTTCTTTATGTGGTAAAACATATTGAATGTTTTTTTGCCTTTAGGCCTGGTTTGAACGGCTTTTCTTATTGACTACAGTGTTTCCACTCTGATTTGTAACATACAATTTTCAATTAATTCAATAGATCCCCAGCCAGGAGAGCGAATACTGGATATGTGTGCTGCTCCAGGAGGAAAAACAACAGCAATTGCCATCCTTATGAGTGACAAGGGAGAAATTGTTGCCCTTGATAGATCTCACAATAAGGTAATTTCATTATGCCATATTCAGCATATGTTTTTGCATCGAGTTAACAGTTCCATCTGAACTTTATGTGGACATGTTTCGTCCCTGCATATTTATGTTTAGGTCATGGTTTGAGTGTCTTATAATGCTTCATGAAATATTCATATCAAAGGCCACCAAGCATATTGGTGTTGATGCTTCTTTTTTGCGAGCCATCACTCCATCAGTATGTGCCTTTGGCCCTCAGGGAATAAAAGTTGCTATTTCCCTAACAGTTAGCACTCAAGGGGTATTTTATAGATGTGACGGGGTGATGCCAGTTCCCACTTGGTCCTGAGTCCAAATGGGCCTCAGTGGACATGCCTGTTAAGCCGAACTCTCTCTAACACCCACTCGCATGGATGTCCAAACAACGTTAGTCAAGAGTCGTTCAGCCTTTACATTCACAATACTGTTGCCCTAAACAACTACATGATGTCTCATGTTTTTTTCCCATGGATTTTGAGGCTTTTGTACTTCTCCAAAATGCTCTCCACTTTAGTTGATCTTCTCTGTTCGCCTTTGCATAGCTGTTGTCCAACACATACTTTGTGTTGGGCTGCTGATACGGGGGCTCCCAAACTTCATGAATTGGGGATAACTAACTAAGCAAACTGGAGGAATCACCCAACAACCAACACCAAATATGCAAGACTTTGTGAGAAAAGAACATAAATCAGCTTAAACTCTCAAATTTGAACTGAAAGCACTTAATAGATCCGTTGACCGAGTCGAATCCAAAAGTAAAGATTGAACAAGGTGGGGGAGTTCATCTCCACAGGGAAGGCCTTGGTCTTGGAGGAGGAGGCACATGGCTCTCAAAGTCTAACCATCAATTTTGAGTCCAAGGGAAGGGGGGGATGGGTATATAAAGGCCATGCCCTTAATCCATGTTTAGGTGGGCCATCAACCACTTACAAACCCCTGGGCCCACGTAACTACGGATAGTGTGGTCTGGAGGATCCAAACGCGTGGTCCAGTTTTAAGGTGCGATTTGTCGTTCCACGTTGTTGCTCGGAAGTTTCAAAGGGACTGAGGAGCCTCAAAGCTCTCTGTTGGGTCCGGTGGTTCCGGGTGAGCAACTCGGTCGTTTCGGAGGGAGCTTGTAGTCTTAGGGGCATCTCTCTCTTGGGTCCGGTGGTTCGGGGCGCATGTCTCAGAGGTCCTGATGGAAGCTTAGAGTCGTAGGTGCTCTGGGTTGGGTCTGGTGGGTCCATGGTGAGCATGTCCATAAGTATTGGATGTGGGGATTTGCTTCTCCTTGCTCTCCGCCGTGTTTGTTCATTCAGACCTGAGCACACAAAGTGTCCATGCGTTAGGTAGCATACCACCCTTGGATCGAAATCACTTGAGCCGAACTATCACAGGCCTGTCCGCCACACCTACCAAGGGTCACGAGGACCTAGATGTAAGCATATCTCGTCTTCAGTACATGACTGCCTCACCTTGATCCAAACCAATCCTTGGTGGGAACCATAACACAGACTATCCGGAATTGCAACCTAAACATATGCCACTCCACAAATGAGCCTTGGCATGACCAATATAAGCATCGCCAGCATGGGGTACAAGTACCACTATATGTTCACCTTGATGTGTTAGAAAGCTTTATGAGATGCCACTATTAGAGTAGTTTATATTGCTATGTATTTCCCCATTTTATAAGCGGTTTTCTGCATATTTACCACACTTGTACATAAGTAAATATGCAAAAAAAAAAACTTATACGATGGGGAAAATACACAACACTATAAACTACTCTAACAGTCAGCACCTGAGCAGCAACACAATCTATGATGATGCACATGAAAATGTGCCTTTGTTTTTGTATTTAGTATTTATTATGTGCTCCTTGATGGCCTGTATCTTCTTCTTGAGAATCATATTATTCGTTGTGCTTTTGTAACATAAAGGTAGATTCCAGGTGATGGGTATTTTGAAGTTGGCTGATGAGATGGGCCTAAGTTGTATAAAAGCTTATAAACTTGATGCCCTCAAATCTGTACGGGAGACTAACGAGGCGAGAAATCTTGGCGTGGCAGATAACTGCTCTGAAGCGATTGTAACAATGGAGGAGAACTCTGTCGCTTGCGATACTACAACGGGTGCCACGATTACTAATGCAGGTGAAGACAGCTCAACTACAACAGTTTTGCAGACTGGTAAGCCACAATTTGTACCCATGTCTTCTTCACTTTCTTCCCCACATCAGCTCTATAACTGTGTTCATTATGTTCCCTGGGATCCTGTTTTTTCACTTGATGGAATCAGGTGGATTTCAGAGCTCTGCATCACATGGATGTTTCAGAGCTCATTCGAGTACTGCTTGTTTTTAGTGAGAACTATGTCTGCTTGTTTTTATACCCCTGGGAGTATGGTATATTGAATGATAAAGAGGTATAATATACTCGTTTAAGAGGTATATTGAATGTGGAGAGAGGCATTTGGAGCCCGAGCTCCATGTAGCTCGTTTTTGAAAAATAATAAATTTGCATTTTTAAGTTTCAAAAAATCGGGAAAAAAAATCTCAGATGTAGATAGTGATATGATCTACATGGAGCTCAGGCTCCATTTACACTTTCTGATTGAATGTGAGAGTACATACTCCCAGGAGTATATAAAAGGAGTTCTTTATCACAATTCGGGAATTACATAGTTTATTTTTATAGATGAACCAAAACCAGATGCTGAAAAGTACGTTAGCAAGGCAGACCTCAGGAAGAATTTAAGGCGTATGAGGAACGGAACAGGAAGAAGTAATTGCTCTGGAGGTAGAGTTGAAAACTCAAAAGGATTTTTTCCAAGCAGCTTTGATCGTGTCCTCCTTGATGCTCCATGTTCTGCACTTGGGTTGAGACCTCGTCTCTTTGCTGGTGAGGTAAACTACTACTATACCTAAATTGCGTACATGGTTGATGGTCAAATTACAGTTTACATTTGAATTATTGCATGTTACTATTGTTTGCCTATATGAACAAAAGAGCAACAAAAGGAATAATCATAATTCATAACTACTGATCCTACTATCTTCTATATTAGAAAACTCGGATCTTTCATGTTTGACATGACATCTGGTTACGCTCCAAGTTAGTCATCATACCTTAGAAGACATAAGATGGTGGGCATCATGTTATGGTATTGCATCTAAGATTATTGGCATGGAAATGCTTTTCGTAAGTGAATGGCGACTAAGCTTTATTTTCGTTGCGAGGCAGGGGAAAGAGCTATAAGGAGGGAGGAGGGAGATTTTTCTCAAAAACATTATTCTTGTTTTTTTCACATTGATGGCCCATGGTATATACATTCTATATTCAAGACTAAACAGGCTAGGTGTGGATCTGGTAGCATTCTCAAAACCGATAATGCTAAAATTTGCGATGAAGCTAAAATTACAGATTTTAACATGTTCATGGAAAATTACCCTTTTGAACCGTTGATTCAGAAGTACAGATCATCAGTGTCTTTTGTATTACTTTTGTGATTGTAGAATACTGCTGCTCTACCTCACCTGGATTACCTAGTGCCATCTGGATGGCTAGTTTTACTTCAACTTGCTACAACTTGTTTGATGTTTCATGCATTGCATTATTACAGGAAACACTGGAATCGCTGAGAAAGAATGCAACATATCAAAGGAGAATGTTTGATCAAGCTGTCAAGCTAGTTCGCCCTGGTGGGGTAATTGTTTATTCCACGTGAGTCTGTTCAATTTTTTTTTGTATTGTTACTGGGGCAGAAGGTCAAAAACTCGTGCTAGACAGTTCTTTTAGCTGGTTCTGGTAAATAGTACTTCCCCCGTTCACAATTATAAGATGTTTTAGATATTTCAAAATGGGCTATATACGGACTAAAATGAGTGAACCTACACACTGAAACGCGTCTAGAATCTAGGTACATCCGTTTCAGAAAAAAACTAAAACATCTTATAATTGTGAATGGAGGGAGTATTTTACATGATGTCTTTTTCTTTCTTGACAGAGCAAGAGATAGTGAGTATTTCACTGGGATATGGGTCTCTGTCTGAATTTTATGAACACCGTGGCTAGTGGTTTAACAGGGATTCATTGTCATACATGCACATCTTATTACTATTCATTGAGTGATATGATTCATTCCATCTACATATATTGCTACTTGATGGAAGACCTTGACGTTAATTGTAGTTGCTCCATAGATCGCAGAACTTGCATAGTTGTTCTATCTAGAATATTCAAATGGGCGGCAAATAAGCAATATAACTCAATGAACAGCGTTGATTCCTTCTGGTACCTTAGTTCGCTTTGTGTTTTCCAGGTGTACCATAAATCCAGGAGAAAACGAGGGTTTGGTCAGATATGCGTTGGATAACTACAAATTCCTGTCACTAGGATCACAGGTAAGTTTAATGATTGGCATGTTGTGGTGTCTTTGCTGCAGAGTGGATTAATCTATGGGAAGATTCTTTTTATGCCACTACATGTGCACTAGTTTGCTCTTTTTAAAAATAAAATAAATAAGCAATGTGTGTGTACTTGATTCTGCAGTGCAATGTGTGTCTACTTAATTCTGCTTGAGGAGGGGCATGTCTAGTTTTAGACATTCCAAGTTTGAACTCAGCTTCTGTATTTGCCACTACCGTTACCCCTTGTTAGCTTGGGCGCCTTTCACTGGATGTGATTTTTCTTTTGGAAAAAATTGCAGCCATGAGAATGCTAGCAGGCACCAGCCTCTGCTTCTCTGTTTCAAATAAGCATGCATGTAAAATTGAGTTCTTGTCTTATATGTGTAGTTAGAGACAACTAAACTTACTGTGCTATATGACTCATGGCTACATTGCCTACACCATTTCTATTGTTGATCTTTTTTCAGCACCCAAAAGTTGGAGGACCTGGTATTATTGGCTCGTGTAAGCTGCCCAACAAGGCATATACTGAGTAAGATATGAAGATTCTTGTTATGTCTTTGTTTGAACTTGGGCTCCTGAACCTCTTATCTGGATTATGTTGTGGCATGCCATTTCGTACTTTATAGTTGTTATATGTTATCAGCCGTTAAGATTAGCAGGCCACAGTTGGCTTAAGGAGCATATGTTTTTATCTTACTGCGTGTAATACAGTCATGTAACTACCTTTACTCATGGGACTTTTATTTAGCAAATGTGTTTCACTAAAAGTTGCGTGACAAGTCTAAAATTAAATGCCCTTGCAGGGAGTGGTTGACGGAGCATGAAGCAGGACTTGTCCAGAGGTTTGATCCGTCATCATCACTGGATACTATGGGTTTCTTCATTGCAAAGTTCAATGTTGGGCACAAGGAGGACTGAGCAAAAGGGCTTTTTAGCTCCCTATATCGTATACTACCAATCTTTGAAATCGTTTCCATCCCAGACCAGACATTTTCAGTATTCACAGGCAGATATTGTTGCACCTATACCTTATTGCATACATGGATTCACTCTGAATTTTTGTTATCCGTGGTCGCAGATTGTAGTGAAATCACATGATGATTATTGTTTAAACACGTGTAGGTCTGATGTGACAACATCATTTGGGGTGTTTCTGGATGACCGGATAGTGGGTGAAGGACTTGAACATAAAATTAAAGAACGTTATTGAGTTGAGTTTTTGCTGAGCGGCTGACTAATTGTGCTATTGTTTTTCGAGTAGTACTATTTTGCGAAAACGGAAAAAAAAAGAACCAACTCTTTATCTATTTCAATACAAAAAGCATGAGTTAAGTTTGTTTACTTTCAATTTGATTCATTCCAAATCTTTAATATATTTCACAATTCTTCTTCCAATGATTGTGGACAAAGATTAGAGCTTTCCTTAATCATTTCTGTATTATAATGCCAGTTAGTTACTGCAGTGCAGCTAGTGTCTATGAAAATATTCTCTAATTTATGTTTAATTGAGTACACATGGACAAAGCTAGTTCCCAACTTTGCACTGCAAACCCAAATTAACACGTTATGGTGAGTGTGGTGATGGTGGTGAATAGCTTGGGATGCCCCCTAATCATGTTCTATTCTTTCGATTACAAACATTTTAGTAGGATTTTGGAGAACGTGTTTTACCTATAGTATTTTATTTTTTGTTAAATCTAGCCCTTTTGACAAACTTCGACCCGTCTATGTTGCTCGATTGCAACTTTCCCCTTTCTTTTTTATGTTCTTCTTCCCAGATTCTTAGTCAAGCCAAATCCGTCCAGTACACAAGTTCATATAAGGCCACTAAAAACATTAATCAAATTACCAAAACCACTCAGATAACTCATGAAAAAAACAAGAAAAAATCGCTCTTGTTTCCTCTTTCATCTTCCTCCGCCAAGATCACATAGCCTAAACCATGCTTCCTTTGAAGACATTACGATCGAGGAGTCATTCTACACATTCGCCCCCTGAACACCAAGCCCAAACAGTCCGAAGATGGCGGGTATGAATGACCCTGATGCCTAACGCTCAGACACACCAAACATGTGGCATGGGCAAGCGCATTTGCGCTTCTCCAGTCTTCTCCTTTGGCTAGCCTAGGGTGGATACTAAATGTACGATAATTAATATGAATCGGAGAGAGTATATTTATCACATATGTTCTAAAACATAATATCCAAATATTTATATTTTGAAACAGAGATACACTAATAGTATTTTGTTAATTTCGTAGGAACAAACGGACATTCGGCTAGTCAGGAAAGAATTCAGAGAACATGAATGTGTGAGAGAGAGGAGGCAGGAATTAGAAGTGCATGTTTCTCATGACGTCACCGTGCACACTGCGCGGGTTTTCCACCCGAAGGAATATGCTAATATAATTAAAATCGGTTTTGCTAAATTTCAGCTAGTTGAAACTTAAGTTAGTGCTTTGTCAAGATTACACCGTCGGATTTGCATCGTGATTTGTGCACTAATGAGTTTGCAAGTTGTATCGAAATCTTGTTAGATTTTCTTCATGATTTGTGATAGCGATTGACGACATCATAGAACTGATAACTAAGCTAATTATCATTCAACTAGAAATTAGTCACACCCATTACACATTATTTATTGGGGGGTGTATTTGCATCATCAGGACGATTGGGGATGGGACGGGATTTGATGAACGTCTTCCTTTCACCCAATTCACTCAAATCCCAAATATTTTTCCACCAATACACTAGCATGGTGTAATGTGTTCAATGTAGACAAAATGAGACGGTTTGTGTGGAATATCTTGGGATTATCTCATGTAAAACCGATCCGGGAGAATACACTTCATTCAAAAACTCTTTACAATGCCAATTACTTCACATGAAGAACACGCAAAGAAGGAGGACACATGCCCACAAAGAAAAAGGCACATCCGCCAGCGCCTTCTTCATCGGGCTCGGTGCCTCCACCGTCCGCAGCCGCGGCGCCCCGGGACACACATCGGGCGCCCGTAGCCGGTGGCGCGGCGACGTCGGCGTCATGTACCCCTCTTCCACCTCCTCCTCCCCATTAATGCCGCCGTCCTCCTCCACGTGCACCCGGCCGGCCGTCAGAGCCACCTGGACGGCCGGTGCTTTCTCCTCCGGCGGCGTCAGACGGTCAACGCCGCCCGCGGTCTTGTCCTGCGCATCGCGGGCGGCGTAGCTGTCGTGGCGATCCATGCATGCGCGATTTCAGAGTCTAGATCGATCCGGAGCTTGCGTGATTTGAGGAGGATCTGCGCGCGCGCCTCCGGCTTATGTAGACGTTCTGAACTGAGTTGGAGTCGGTTACGGTAGGAAGCCCAGAAACAATCGGATTTCAGCTCATCGCGTGGGCCTTCGTATAACTGGGCTTATAAACCGAAGGCGGCACAGAGCCTTTGTGGGCCATCGTGGGACACGTTTTTACCTTTTTTGTTTTTGGAATTGTCACGTACGTTTCCAAGTTTAGCACCAATTATCACCATATATGGATGTGAGATTATACCCTCGAAAAAGGAGAGGAAGAGATTTACCAAAAATAGAGGCATGAGAGGGGAAAGAGAGAGAGAGAGGAGGAGCACGTTCCTCTCCGGTACTCTCTCCTCCCTTCTGCTCACGCTCAGCTTGGTTTGTTTGGCCGGTTGGAAAAAAGGAGAAAGAAGAGAGAGAAAAATAACCATTAGTACGTCAATGGAGGAGAGGAGCAGTAGCTCCATTTTCCTTATCCCCTGAACATCGGCAAAAAAGGGCATCCTCTCTCTATCCTGGTACGATGATCTCTTATTGTTCTTAGTACGGTGAAGTTAATCTTTTCTCTTGATGTTTGATGTGATTGATTGGTTAGCCAGAATGTTTGATGTGATTGATTGGTGAGCCAGAATTTGGGTCCTGATGGCTAGGCATTTGTGTTGGATTGCACTTGCATATGATCTTCAATTGCCCTTTACTCCTCTAAATCTAGCAACAGAATTTGGGTCCTGATGGCTAGGCATTTGTGTTGGATTGCACTTGCATATGATCTTCAATTGCCCTTTACTCCTCTAAATCTAGCAATTTGATGGATTACACACATTTGGTTGATCTTGGCTAAGAAACATGCATTGTTTTTCAATAGTTCCCTTTTGTGAAGGTGATGGTTATCTGTCGTAATTTACCGTTTCCCTTGTACCAGTAGGATATCACCCCCAAAATGTCACAAATTTCGATGTTCGGAACGAAACTATTGTCTCTTTACAAACTTGATACCCATTATGCTATTTGATTTACTTGAACATGTAGTGCCTTGATGTGTCCGATGTTAATCGGAATTTTATGCCAATTCCCCACATAAAAGAATATTGATGACATGTGTACAATACTAATATCTTTATTTGTGTGTGATAGAAATTTAAATATGGGAAATGTTCGGGTTTTGGGGTTACTTGAGGCCTACGCGTGTTCAAGACCTAAATTCCCTCTCCATTAATTTCAGCTTTCACCGGAATAATGGCAGATCACAGGCGGTTGGAGAGGCGGAGTCCAGGCTGCCTTGAGGGCCTGTTCAATTTCCTTGCCCTCAACCAAAAATTGCAAATGCCAAAAATGATTGCCTATCGAAAGCATGGAGAAATAAATGACAATGCACTTAGTAAGGTTCTACATGCTTCCAACAACAAGTTTTCATTTTCCCTAAGCTTTAGCGTAGCCACATGATTGTTTATGTTTGAGTTCATTTCTGCACACGGTTTTTTGAACCTTCACACGTTTTTCTTTGTATTGGATAGGATATTGGTACAAACTTTGCATTGAAGTTGGTCGCAAAGAGGATTGACCACAATATAAACCTCTTTATTTGATTATATGAAGTTGTAATATGTTCGTTATTTTCTTCTTCATCTCATGCAGGAGTAAAAATTCCAAAGCCCAACAACGACCCAAATAAAGAAGAGACTGTTGCGGTATGTGCTCAATTTCAACATTGCATGTGTTGTATTGGTAATGGTGTAGGCTTCATATGTCACAATAGAAAATTAGTGATCCCGTAAAATCATGATATATTAGAACAAGAGAAAGCCTCAAAGACGACTGAAAAGTCTAAAATTCAGTGGTCTTGGTCTCTACTATATAGGAAATTAAAACATGCCTCTTGTTTTCCAACTCACTGTTCCCTAACGTCAAGACACAGTGTTGAGGTTTATCTGAAGTTCATCATGCTTCTAACATATCTCTACATACCGAGTTAATTGCTAAACGTGACCCATTTTTATGACCTCCATGCTAACTGTGATGCTTATTCTCAGAAGGAGACTAATCGTGTATCCCCAACAGAAAAGCCCAACATGTTTATGTGGAAGACACTCATGTTCAGGAAGAAAACACACAAGAAAGATCAAAAGAAGAATGACTCACATTCTAACTTGCATGCCAACTCGCCATCACCATCACGTTTGACACGCTCCAGCTCACCATCGTCATCACGTTTGACACGCTCTAGCTCAATCCATCATTCAAAATGCTTTGATTATGTGGTTCCTGACGATTTGGCTTCCGAGTACGAGAGAATGAACGAATCGAGCTCCCACAAGACAGGATCTAGTCATGGCGCACAACAGTCATCACACGAGAGCCCTCGAGGCCCCATTTTTCAGGAGTCATGCAAGGCTTGTGGTAGCATTAATGGCAAGCATATCTTGGATGCAGAATCACCATGTCAGACTCAACCCCAGAACATTACAAGTGAAAATGAGGTCTCCTCTCAGCAGAAAAATCGTGATGATTCAACACATCAATCGAAGGAGTTCTTGGATTTCCTTGAATTGTTTAATGCACACAAGGAACTATTTTTGAAGATTCTTCACGATCCTTCGTTGTTAGTACCACTTGAACAACAAGAGCAAGAAGCTTCCTCAAGCAGCAGGGTACCAATTAGCAAATTAGAATCATTGCCAAGACCGGGAGGATCATCAGGGAAGCGCAACCCAATATTTGATCGAAGCGACAGTGAGAAAAGTAGAAGGGCGGAAGTTCAAAGGTCACCATCAAGGCCTAAAGGTGACCTAGAATTCACAAAAGTCATCAGTACAAAAATGCCTAGTGGCGTTGAGGCTGCAACAGTTTCTCTTATAGAATCAAGAAACCTGAAGAAAAATGGAACCACTTCCAATCGTTTTAAAGCTATAAGTAAGAAGATCAAAGATGTTGTAAAGGATAACCGAAGAGAGCTTGCTAGGATTACAAAGGATGGAGTTTTTCATAAAATGCCCTATGGACAAAAGATGGTTGAATTAACCAAGACTACCTCCACGAAGAAATTTGTCCTGGAGGATAAACAAATACGAAGATCATACTCTATTGCAGAATCAGTAGACAAGTACTCAACACTCTATGAGTCAATATCGAGAAAATCAAAGACTTTTCCAGAAAGGCCAAGTACTAGTACGGCAATTGAAGATGGTGCAAGATTAAATGATAAGAAATCACCAATGCATATGAAAAGAATAACTTCTCTTCCAGAAATGCAGTTATATTCACCGCATAGAGATGCTCATATTGAAATTCCAGATTCTCGGACTATGCCCGAGACTTACAATGTACAAGGAAATTATTACCCCGACGATATTTATACTGAGCAAAATGATGGAGGTATGGATAAAAAGGAAACCTTATCTTTAAGCACAGCATTATGTTACAAGAGTACTTACTATAATTTCTTGCGATTTTTGCAGAAAGTGCTTTCCTTGGATCCCTAGAAGAGGATTTACGTAGCATTCTTCGAACTCCTAGTTTATCTTCGTTCGCTCAGTCTTTCTCCCATCGACGTATCAACAGTTTACCTTCTTTTGATCGATCATTTTTTCAAGATCACAACTATAGTTTTACGGAACATTCGATAGCAGGTGAAGTATAATGCAACTTCAGCTTTTCTATACAATGCAACAAACACATGGCAAAAAATTCTTAATATATGTTTCCCAGTTAAACACTTAACGAATTAACGATTTAGCTGATATAAAGCATTAGAGTTGTAATTACAGAGGACTAGTTTTTCTTAATATATGTTTCCCAGTTAAACACTTAACGAATTAACGATTTAGCTGATATAAAGCATTAGAGTTGTAATTACAGAGGACTAGTTTTTTTTTAATAATAAGTCGTTTTGTAGTTTCACTTCTGTATATAAATAATATATTTTTGCATAATTGTTTTCCACGTCATACAAAAATTCATAGCATTCTCGCATTTTATAGTACTAGTACCAATACCACCCTTTCATGCTATTCATTGTTTGTTTTTGAGGAATATCATGAAACTTCTGTTCTTGACACATTCAGATTCAGAGCCGAGATTTGAACACATACAACTTGAGGATCATGAGTGGTTGGTCAAGCCATCACAACTTTCAGGAGAATGTGCCAGCAATTCGAAAGATGAAGAATGGCTAATTAGGCCACTGCAACCCTCATGCACCAATGTTACAGATCATGAGGATGGAGAGTGGGTGAGCGAGACACCACATCTTCTAGGTGCAAATTCTATCGAGGATGAAGAGTGGTTAGTCAAGCCGGCGCAGCCATGGAGTGTTGATCGTTTGAATTCAGAGCTCCACTTTGTACATGAATTCGCCGATCAAAATGATACAAGGTCCTTACATATTTATGTCAATGACAAGAATGAGGCGGATTTCCGATATGTGAAGGACATACTCAAGAAATCTGGGTTTAGCTGTGGTGATGCTGATTGGTATGCAACCAACCAGCCAGTCAGTCCAGTCATCTTTGAGGAGGCAGAATGCTCATGTCAGGAACTTGATATAGACAGCGACGAGCCACATAGCATTGCCAGGCGCATGCTCCTGTTCGATATCATCAACGAAGTCCTGATGCACATCTACGATTCTTCCCTAATCAATGGTCCATGGCATTCACGTTTTGATCCACGCACCAGGCCAATACCCATGGGATCCCATGTCCTTGAGGAGGTGTGGGCAAACGTTAACTGCTACCTAAGCCTACAATCGAAGCTGAACCACACAGTGGATGATACTGTGGCGTATGATATTATGCGGAAGGACAATTGGATGAATTTGTTGTACGATGTGGAGTGTGTCGTGCTAGACTTGGAGGATCTGATGGTGGAGGACCTTCTGGACGATGTTATTCTTCATATTGTGTTAATATCCATTGACGAATGATATTTAGTGCTAATCTCGGAATGATTAGCAATGCATAGATGTTTCTAGACATAGGAGGCAGAATATCCAGGAAGTAGATAATACCTAAACAGATCTTTCGAAATACATATCTACATTTTGTGCCTCATCTAGTTCTAAATTATAGTTCATATTAGCATACATCGTAGTGTATTGTTTTCCATTTCCTTTTTTATTCTAACTCTAAAAAGAAGAATAACAAAAATTGCAATGTACTTAAAAGGAGAGTTTATTCTTAGGTAAATTATTTGGGAGAAACGTCTCTAGAGTGTCAAATATATGTTATGTGTCTTCCATACGAAAACTGTCAACTCTATAGGATCTTCTTCATTCTTATTCAAAAGTTCCAATTAGTATGGATATTAGCCCTTTTGAGAGAATTATATGTTTTTCTAAAAATCGGTCAACAAAAACACAACTAATTGGGATTCCTATTTTGTTTTTGTGTAGATTAGTGTATCTTTTGTAAAAACCGGTGGGGTAAAATTGTTTTTATTTTGTTCAAGACTAGTGACCACTGACTACCCTAGGTGCTATCATGCTGGATTTAATCCTCCAATTTGAGCATGTGAAATGATCGTTTTCCAAAAGCAAAACATTCTTCCATGCATGCATAGGAATTGACCTTTTCCGACTAGTTAGTGTGCACGTGCAACCCAAAATCTTTCTGCTATATATCAGTTAAAAATAATTTGTGTCATGATTAGTCATGCTCTCATCTGACATGGCAAATCTTGGTGACTCATACATTTGTCAATGCAAGTTTCAACCAACGAAAAATATATTATTCAGTGATAATTGTTTCTAAATTCCAAGACCATGAAGTTACTTGCATACCGACTTACTGATCAGTTGGTATTAAGCATATATATTTCCACAACTTATTTCAAATAAAGAGGCTCACCCACTATTTTACATAAAATACACCTCCGATTTCCCATTTTTAAAAGTCATTCAGACAAATTGGGGGAAAGAGAACTCAACCAGCTAGCACATCAATGTCATGAAATTGCAATTTATGAATGAATAAACAATATAACAATAATTGTTCACTTGAAGAAAAAAACTAACAATCATCAAGGAACAACAAGCACACTCCATCATGTTGAATAAATCTACAACATTCTTACTCATAGTAATTCCCTAAGGTGATGAGAACATCGAGAGAAGAAAGTTTCAATCGGTCAATACCATATTTATTGAAGTGTCCTATAAGCAATATACACGCAACCAGATGAAGCGGGCGACAAAAGAATGACCTTATATTTCTTATGCTTACCTAGATAAAGCGGCCAACCAAATTCAAGCAAACCATATGAAGTGGTTGATAAAATTAAATAATCCAATATGTATAAATTAGTTATTGAGATTCTATCAATTATGAAAGTATTGTTCGATATTTAATGCTAAATCATATTATTAAAAGCTAAATAATACAAAATAAAATCATCCTATGACCTTTATCCTCAACATGTACTCCCACTGCCGGCTACTATGTAATATTTCGTTGTCATGTTATTTTTTCATGGGGGGACTCATATGAACATCCATTCGGATGATGAAATCAACCATTTTATTATTATTTCCACCATCAATCTAAAGAGACAAGATGCTGAAACAATGAGGCTCGTTCATGCTCTATAAATAATACTATACTTTTACACATGGTTAAAAACGTTTGGTATACGTTTCAAGAAACTACTAGCCTTTTCACGTAAATTATTGTAGAATTAGACACATAGAATCACTAAAAGGCTCCAAAATCTTAGGCACAAAATCCAAAAGGCTTAGGAGTTAGCTTAGGGCAACATCTTGTAATGTGTACGCACCCACACCGCACAATATATTCGTAAGGTTGAACCATGTATTTTTAGTGAGAGTGGTAAGCTGAAAATTAAAATAACCACTTGAAGACCTCCTTTGTGAGAAAACGTGTCCTGAATATATGCTTAAGGTTCAAAACTATATGATCCATCAAGAAATAAAAAGTAACATACAACTCGATCTTAATAAAATGCTTAAGATATTTATGCAGTGTTCTTCAACTAATCACTATCCCGATGTTTGGAGACTAACTTCGACAACAATTGCTTACCGGGGTGACGACTTCAGGTAAAATATGATGTTGAATGAACCATACACACTCAGACAATCAGCCCAGTTCTCAAATCCCATCCAATCTTGAACCTCTGCTATCATAGCAAGGGGAGGTCTATTGAATCTAGGCAATCCGAAACAGCAATCGCTGATGATTTACTTTTAGTCGTGTAATTTTGTAGAATGTAATCATATCATCTTCCTCTTGCTAATAGAAAATAATGCAAAGGAATAAATGTTCAATGCAGTGCTCAGTAAATTAGTAATCTGCCATACAAAAGATGACTGGAAATGTATTGTAGGATATGTCAAATCAATAGACATAGATTCTTTAGTGAGAAATTTCCTAAAAAGTGATCCCTTCTTTTACTGCAAGATGAAACTGGACAATTAAGAAGCTTGAGAAATATTTCCCAGCACAACTACTCTAGGAAAAAAACACATACATAGATATGCAAAGTGAAAATAGTGGATTATACATGAAGCATCGAGGTTTCTAGCATTTCAACCTTCTCTTGAACAATTATTTTTGTGAATTTGAACATGTAACAAGCATTAATATATTTATGGATAACGCAAAATGGTAGACTGGCATAGTAGAGAAAAACAAATCCATGGTATCAAGTAGCAACACTTGTATGATTGTCCACTTATAACATGTGTGTGTGTGTGGGGGGGGGGGGGGGGGGGGGGGGGGGGGGTGGAGTAAAGAAGCATCAGGACGCCTGAAATTGGGCCCAATATATTTTATAAATACCTAATTTGGCGTGTGCGATGTGGCATTGTCAGTCTTGCAGGATGTACGGACCGCAGAGTTAGTCAGCGGTGTCGTTCAGGACATTGTTGTGTCCGCCAGGATTGGCAGTTGGCGGCAGCCGCGCGCTGCTGCCCATCGGGGAGTAGGGCGTGGGAGGAGCGAAGCAAGGCACACATGGCGATCGCTAGCGGCACGCCGATGGAGAAGTTTGTGTGCATTGTAGATAGTCCTCATCGGGGCGGCGGTGATGGATCGTTGTTTAGTTTGCAATGATACGTGAATTCAAAGATGGTTCCCATGATTTTTGGATCAAGGGTTACGAAAGTGGCCATGAGATATTTCTTCCGCTGATAGATCGTGATCCTCGGCAGTCAGAGTATGATCTGTCAATGCGAATTGCTAAGGGGATGTACAATGGTGCTATCAGGAGTTCCACTTAGATAAATGCAGAGATGGAGTAAAGAGAAAGTTTTAAAAAAAGTTTGCCTTCACGTAATAAGAGATGTTATCTCTTGCCACATATTTACGATATCTGGTTATTTTTAGATAAAAGAGAAATCTGGTTATTAAGAGTAAGACTAACAAATAACCATTGTATATCATGTTTCTAATGTCATATCTATATTACGTGGCAGTTATAAGATATTACTACCTTATTAACCATTGTACATTAGCTAATAACACAATTGACAAATGATTAGGTTAATGCTTCTCCTTGGGTCACTGTGGTTTGTAACCGTTGTTTTGGTGCCCGAACATGGCCTTCCAGCTCAGTTAAGACAGGAATGTAGTGAGTAACAGCTGTGAGTGTGAACTATTGTTAATAAGATATATATATATAGCTTCTTATTGGATCTTAAATATCAAGCCCGTCTAGCTCAGTTGGTAGAGCGCAAGGCTCTTAACCTTGTGGTCGTGGGTTCGAGCCCCACGGTGGGCGACCATTCTTTGCTTTTTGCGTTGTACATATGATACACGCTGCACCTGACAAGATGATTCACTTCACAGATTTGTTGTTTGTGACTCCTGTTTTGATTCAAACTGTTCTCAACTTTCACTTTTGTTGTATGCCTTGTGAGTTCTGGAAGGATTAGAACAAGCTAAGAAAAAACTATCCAGACTTTTGAATTTGGTTAGCGCAGTACACCAATTCAGTCGAGCAACCTTTGAACAGAAAGCAATTATTTCAGTTTGATATGTGTAGACGACACCCTCAATCTTTGATTGTCTCTTTGTTAGTACAATACTGTGAAGGGCAGGGACTAGTTGTACAAATTAATCTGTGTTTGATTTACTTTGACATGGGACTGGGTTTTTTCATCAGAAGAGTCCAAATTCAGGCCCTTCTCTATATGTTCTCTGGAAAAGTACACCGAGTGGATATGTCAAAAACTTGAAACATTTATCAATTTTTTTACCTAATTTTTTTTTGCCGATAGCTACACAAGAAACCGTGCGAACAACTTCAAATTCAAAGCGAGTAAGTTGTGCTCAAAGAAAGATAATGATATTAATTAGCCTTCTCTAGACGAATAAAAACCGTAACCCCATAGAGATCTCGAAATTAAGAACAATGGCCTAAGAAAATAAAAGAAATGTTGTCCTTTGCTTCCATGTTCCAACGAAAACAACGCGATGTTATACCATTCTCCATAGATTTAAGGTTCTACACCGTAATATAATTTTCATAGGAGAACCCATCATTTTATGGTTGGGTTATCTATTTGACAACCACAGTAACTACGGTAAGTTCACATATTGCTGCCAATAGATCTATTCTCTAAGTCGCCAATCGGATTGGAATACATTAGCTGTTGAGCCCACGTACACCAGTACTATAAATAGGAGGCCAAAGCAGCTCATGCGGTTCCTCCAGCTGCGTCAGCTGCTGCGGGCATAGCTGAATTTGAGCTTACATTTTCAGCAGGGCAAAATAGGCAAAACTACTTAAAAACAGTCATATAGAAGTTCCTTTTATTTTTGTAGAGAACTATCTGGGAATTGCATTAGTAGTTTTTTCTATTGGACTATTTTTTGTTGGTTAAAGTGCATCCAATAAAAGAGAGCTCTGGCACTTGGGAGAGTATTTTCTTCTATTATCTTAAAAACATGTTGTGCTACTTTTGCAGTTTTGCCGGATGTTGGATGATGTACCCTGACTTGTCAGACAAGAACACTAGCACCCTAGGAACCACGCTCCTTGGTGTTTCACCTCACAAGGGGCACACCTAAGATGTCCAAACCAAGAAAAACTGCCACAAAGGTAACTCCATCTGTCCGGACCAACTAAAAAATATGTCTAGCACCTCTAGGCCACCCCTAAGTTTGGAGTCCCGCTCGAGGGTGCCAAACAACGCCCGGACAAGGCCTCCGACGGGAGAGGCCCCTTGTCATACACACGCGTTCGGTCCCCCGTGATTAATGGAGTCGTGCAGGAGACCGTTCTGCGCGCGTAATGCCATCCACTTCCCTGGGCGGTTCTCCAGGCTAGGCGATGGGATGTGAAGCGATGTGATGGCGTTGCGGCTTCCCCACTCATAGCATTAACACCAGTGCAACCACTCCTCGGGGAGACATTAAGCCTCTACCTCGCCCCCTCGTCGTGCATCCATCCTGCTCGCCTTCACCTCTCTCTCTCCCACTCTCATTTCTATTTTTCATCGGTTTCTCTTTCTTCATTTCTTTCCCTTTCTACCTAAATTATGATATATTGAAGACATTTTTTACACGTGTGTATTTGTATGGTTTGAAAACAAATCAAAAACAGTTTTTTTAGACAGAAATCAAAAACAGCTAATTAGTCACACCCTAAAGATGGTCGGCGGACTAGAATTACTTTCCAAAAACCCAGTGGACTCTTGAAGCCCAGTATGCATAATGGGCTAAACCTGAAGGGTCCTGCACTCCTGCCCAAGAAAGTCGATCGAGGTTTTAGATCTCGCCGTCTCCTCTTTGCACACCAAAACCAGTCTCCCCTCCCTCCCCCAAACCCTAGCTTTCCTCGTCGTGCGGCGGCGGCAGCGGCAGCCATGGACAAGGGCATGCTCGGCGACCTCGACAACCTCCCCGAGGAGGACAAGATGCGCATGTCCGGCATGGTCGAGCAGCTCCAGATCCGTGACAGGTCCACGCCACGCCCATCCTTTCTCGATTCCGCTTCTCGATTCCCGTCTCGTCCTAGAATTGGCCTTCCGGCGATCTGATTTCGGTATCCCGCGGTTCGGAGCTCGTCTCGCGTACTCACTCAATAGGTAGTGATTAGGTGGGCGTTCATGTCTGTAAGTCTGTTCCGTTGACGATCTAGGCGTTTTCATGTCAAGTTGGACAGAGCTTAGTTCAGAGGAAGGCAAGTCAATGAACCTGCACTTCTGCGGCGATCTCTTCCAGAAAAAGATCTGTAGTTCCCAGTTATTCACAGGGTTTGTGTTAGTTTGCACTTTGCAGCCCTTGTATTTCAAATCACGCGAGCTTGGTTTAATTCGAGCAGCTTGTTTTGCTTAGATGTTGGAAACTTGGGATTAGCTTCAGACACATGTGCAGTTGCCCATCTGCTATGTTATACTTAGGTTCGGATTATCTCTAGGAAGTGCGTGCTTATTCTGGATGTGTTTGCAGCAGTGGTACTTTCAATTGCTTGTTTATTGTTGTAGATTGGTCTTTTAGCTATGAATATAGCAATTCAGATGCACAAGTCTTTTATCTTGGTGTAGATTCCGGTACCAGAAGGGCAAGAATATATGTTATCTGCATGGGCATTATTTTGTGTCCTTGCAGAAGTTAACCAAATTAATGTTTAAGGCTACTGTTTGAATAGTTTCTTGGTGATTATGCTGGGGTTGATAAAGGATTCATTCTAATATTTGCGTGTAGATCATCTAGGTGAATGTCTATACGGTGAAATTATGATGGTATGATGCATTAAAACGGTATTTCTCACTAAAATAACTCTTCATATTAGTGATATAAGCAGCTTGTATTATAATCAGAAGCAGACAGATTTGTTCTCTCAAAAATCCGTAACCCCCCAGCACCACTCGAAACTCTTTGATACCTCTTTCAAATTTTCAACCAACTCTGTTATTATAGCCTTCTCACTGTGACACCTGTAACTAAACAACGCTCACGGTTTTTCTTTGTCGTTTCACAGTCTACGGATGTACAATAACCTGGTGGAGAGGTGCTTCACGGACTGTTGTGAGACATTCCGCCGCAAGACCCTGGACAAGCAAGAGGAGACATGTGTCCGCCGCTGTGCCGAGAAGTTCCTGAAGCACTCCATGCGGGTTGGCATGCGGTTTGCTGAGCTTAACCAGGGTGTTGGCACACCCGACTAATCGAATGATGTGTCCTTGCCTTCAAGTTTCTAACGTTAAGCGTTTGGTCAGGAACGGTTTTGTAATCCTCGGAAGGTTTTCAGTACTTCGTGAACCCAGTGCTGGTTATCAAGTTAAATAAGTTCTACCTTGAATTATTTTATCGAGGGTTTCTTCCTGTTACACTGCACATTGTTGCTTAATTCCTTGATATTTCACCGTGGAGAGCTTGTAATTCTTAATCGTTCCCTTCTCTCGACTGTTATCATGTCTTGGGCATATAGATCTTAAACTTCTCTAGTATATTATCTGCTATCTTACTGGTATTTCTACGCAGTGCAGAAATATCATAGTACCAGATCTGTAAAGCCACTTTTTTTCCGGGCCTCTTTGTATTAGCAAAAATATAGGACGGTGCACATGAACACATCATGGCCATCCACAGCAACATGCCTGGAGGTTGCCCTTGGTTTTGGCATGATGGCGTTGCCCTTTGGCATCTGATAGTTTTGGAGCTTGGTCATTGGCAGTTTGGGTGAGCAGGTTGGTCACCTTCTGCCCACTATCTAGTGTATGCTCTAGGTTGGTGTGTGCATTGTTCTACATGCATGTGGGGCAAGCAGTTGGCATGGTATGGTGAGGGAGAGCGAGACAGGGTGGAAGTGTGTGGCATGTCGGCGATGAAGGAAGCTGCCTTGCTTGCTTTGCTCTGATGTGTTCATCATTGTGTCAGTACTTGCTTAGTAGTAGTACTAATGCTGGCATCAAGATTGGAGTTGTTTGATGCAATCTTGCTGCTTTTGAGCTTTTGCATCTTGAGCATTTTCAGCACTTTTGTGTGGTTGGTACTTGATATTTTGCTTGTATAAACGTAATGACCAAATGGCGAATGAGGAGAAATTGATAGAATGAAAATGATATGTTTCCCAAGCGTTCATGACCATTAGATAGCAGTATAGCAAGTAAAATAAAAGCAAATCATCAGTGGCAGGAGGAATATGGCTACACAGGTGGTAGTATCATATTGCTTTATTTTCTAGAGACCTGTGAACTGGAACTAGAATCTCAATGGCTGTAAAGTACGGCTCAACTTGATGCAATGATGGAGTTCAGTTCAGCTCAGCTCAGTATGAGATGCTAAATTCCCCAACTGAAGCATCTACCTACACTGTAAGCCTTAGTACACTGTTGAAGATTCACTTCATAGTAATGCAGAAGCAGCTGGGAAATTATGATCATGTTATCACCCCCAAATCTGCAGAGAAACTTGTGGCGACATTCAAGAACTGAACTCTCTGACAAATTTGTATATTCAGGCATCATCTCGAAAGGATGAATGAAAACTAAGATCAGTTTCCCATTTTCCAGATTGGGGAATGCTTAGGAGTGATTTGCAGTGACATCTTCTGACTGTAATTCATGAATTAATCACACAAAACAAGTGCCTACATCCAGTTCCTTTAGATGTCACATTCAGGAATTAATCACACGCCAGGAGAAAGGGAGAAGAAAGAAGATCTCTATACATAAAGCAAATGTAAGTTTGCATCGATCAATGCACAGCACCGACCGGAGCGGCAGCGGAGTCAATGCTCCTCTGTCCGGGAGCGCGAGCATGGCGGTGTGGTCCAAGAAGTCCTTGAGCTTGGCGACGGCCTCGATGACGGCCCTGAGCTCCTCGGCGCGCGCGAACCCACGCGCGCCGGCGGTCCGCACGGCTTAGACATAGAATGTGACGCAGCCCTTGCGAAACTTGAAGCGCGCCATCTCCGGCGCGCCCGGGGCGGCGCGGAGGAGGCGCTTGCCGACGTCCCCGAGCGGCAGGACCTGCGGCCATGCGGCGTCGGCGGCGGCCTTCATGGCGGCGGACTCGAAGACGAAGACGGCGGCCTTGGAGTTCTTGGTGCCGAGGCCGAGCGTGAGGGTGTGCCACGCGTGGTGCGCCAGGATGGCGAAGTTGGTCGGGATGTACGCCGTCGTCGTCGGCGCGAACGACAGCGGCTGCGCCTTCTTCTTGTGCTTCTGCTCGGATGCCGCGGCGGCGGCGTGGCCGGCGTCGGGGACGACGACGCGGAGCAGGTGCGGCAGCTCGAGCTGGCCGGCTCGGCGCACGGTGAGCGCGCGCGTGACAAGTTGCGCGCCGAAGCGGAGGCCCGTCACGTCGGCGCACGGCTTGAAGTGCGCGTCGAGCGAAGGCGCGGCTGGCGCAGCCGTGGCGTCGGCCTTCGCCTTGCTCGCCTTCTTGGTGGACGCCTCGTCGTTGCATTGGTGTTTCTTGGACTTGGACGACTTGCTCTTGGCCGCCTTTGGCTCCGCCATCGTTGACGATTGCCAAGGAGAGAGAGGAGTTTAGGCCTTGGAGAGATCAGCCTGGAGGACGAGGGAAAGACGGAAGGAGTCGGGGTTTCGTCAGAGTGGTGAGGGGTCGTGGACAGGGCATGGCGCCATTTCTTCTCCTCTTTTATTGCCTCTTCTGCGATCCTCTCAATATTTTTAATCGATGTGATCATGTCATTGCGTGAGCTGTGTGTTGCAGTTCTTTATACTTTATTTTCCTATTTGTGGGGAATCACATTCGAGTTTGCAGTGAAAAGGGTGGCTGTAGAAGATTCTATCTACACGACAAGCTTCTTCTTTAGTTTTCTGAAGAATAAACATCTTCTTCTTTAGAATGCCAAGAAATAGGAGTACGTGTCTTCTTTCTTATATAATCCCAAGTCTCTGAAGAATCTGAATTCCATCCAAATTTCAGAACTTGCTTGGCATTCCAACTGGCTATATCTTTTTTCCTGCGCATGTGGATCCCCAGGACGATCAGTCCAGGCCTTTGCATTTCAACGAAGCTTCAGTCGTCCCTCTATGATCCCGCTAGCGCCCAGATCTGGAGGGATTTGCAGATTCGCGGAGCAAGAGAAGATAACTGAACTCTCCACTCTCAGGAGAGGATCGAGCTGGTAGGTGGCGGTATACACAGTAGCAGCAGTATGATAATGCAGGAGATGCCCGTGGTTGCACCGTGTTGCGTTAATCAGTGCAGTTTCATGTGCGTCTTCGATCCCATGTGCCGCTGCTCGGGCGGGGCAGCCGCCGTCATGTGCGCGCCCATAATCTTTTTTTTTTTGCACAACACAAGCATCACTGTCATTACGTATCAAAGCAGAGTAAACTTCCATCCTGAAAGTAGAAACGCTGGGCACCAAAGAAAGTACATATATTGGATATGCCCAAGAGTACAACCGGAGCCTATCAGGGTCCGTCGATAACTCGGACGCAACAATCCTGCAGCTACACTCTTTCAGGGCCTCTCGCAATCTAGCCAACCGTAGAGCCAGCGGCTCAAACAGCAATCGCGTTGGCAGACGCCTACGAGGTAAAGGATTGAGCTGTAGATATGAAATGTCCAACACCGAGCCCAAACCAGGAAGTTCTTGGCTGTTAAATCTGAGAAACTGCAGCAAAGACGATCTCACCCGCCTCCGGCCTGTCCCGAACAGCAAGAACGCACATCCAACATGCACATCCGCTTGCAAAGGATACGAAGTGCATCAACTAGATGAATGCCAATGAAGCTCCAAGGATGAACTGGTGGGAGTCGATATCACCGAGCACAACCTACTGGTAGCATCGAACTCACACCACCACCAACCAATCCGCCAACCAAACCCAGCAGTAACACCATCTCCATTCTCCTCACCACCACGGCCGGCCAAGAGAAGGAAGACAGAAATCATACCACTGGGAACACAACAAACGTGCTTATGAAAGGAGCAAGCGCCAGAAACCATCTCTTCTTTCTCCTTCCTCAGGAGCTCGTCGGAGAGGTTCGACCGCAGCCGCCCGGTGCCGCGCGAAAACACCAGATCGAAACAGCTCCAAAAGAGACACCAGCCCCGTACTGTAGCTGCAACAGAGAAGGTCCGCTCCCCTCCCTCGCCAGCCCGGCCGGCGAGAGAAGGAGCAAACAAGTTCGCACGAGCTGAAGAACAGGGGGCACCGATGCTTGAAGATGGGGTCGATGTTGAGCTCGCCATGGACACCCTCCGCCGCAGGAGCATGTCGAGGAGGAGCCGAATCGGCCGCCTGGCGCAGCACCCTAGCGCCAAGACGGAACCACCCCTCAGGGCACCAGATCCACCAAATCCCCACCCTCTGCCACCACCATGGGAGCAAGCAGGAAAGGGATTCGAGGAGATTGGCACCCATCAACCCTTATTCGGGGAAGAAACACCAGATCCGACCACCCGCCACCATCCCCACCATGGAGAGAAGCAAGGTGCTAGCTCCCGCCGCACGCAATCGCCGGGCGCCGGCGAAATAACGGCAACTACACGGTTAAAACGCCAAACAGAGAAGAAACCCTAGGCCTACTATGCATAGGAGGGCCGGCCACCCTCTCCTCCCCCACTCCGGCCGGCAGAGCCGCCAAAAGGAGAGGGGAGAGGGGCCGGAAGCGGCTACGCGATTGGCAGAGGCGGAACGGGGAGGAAAGCCGGTGGGAAGAGAGAGAGAGAGAGTCCGTCCCTGCGCGCCCATAATCGATCTGCGGATTACAAGGCCTAGTGCGTCTTATTATCAGATTCCCGTTTCGAGACGATCGATCCGCGTACATTGTGATTTCCATAATTTGAAGTGTGGGTCTGAAAATGCATTTTTTCAAATCTCTAAATTTATCAGATTTTTTATTTTTATGTAGCTCATAATAGAAAAAAAAGTTGGGTGTAATTGGTATCTCCACAATATTAATATATTCTCTTTATAAAAAATAAATCATAATAGAAAGTATTTGAAGGTGGCTTTTTTGCATGATTGTGGGTACACCAGTGGCTACATCCGGGATTTGTTTCAAAAGAAATTGAAACTCGTAAATATTTGTTTCAATTTTTTTAAACTTTCAGAATCACTGGAGCTCGGGAGGTAAAAACACTTTCCGCAATTGAATATGCTACATCTATAATAGTAAAAGTATGTAGTAAGTGCAGTACACTCACAGCTAGAAATGAAAACGGAGCGGAAAGACATGAAATTGAGTGTACATTTTTTTTCTTTTTGCAGAAGCAAACACGAATAACGAAACCACGGAAAAATACAATAGTAGACACTATTAAAAAAAGATACATGCCGAATATGGTGCAGACACGGAGCGAAAAACGGATGTTTGCCAGAATCAAGAGACCCCTCCCTCATGTGTGGTTTTGGTAATTAATACCAATATCTATTGACTAATGGTTGCATTGAGATATCCTTATAGGGCTTGTCCATTGGCAATGCTTGAACACCATGTGTTGGTATCAAGATTGAAAGAAGAAAATAAAGTGATGACCAAAGCAATATTCAAGAGAAGAAGATGAAGTGCAAGTTCAAGAGAAGCATCTCGAAAGAAATCCTATGCTTGAACCTTGCCACCCATTTGGAGATTATGGTCAAGTTAAGATGTGCCTAAGAGAGGCTCTCCCATATTGGTGTATGGGGAAGCGATATGTGAGTCTTCACCAAACTAAAGCGCAATCAAGAAAGGTGGTTCACTTGAAGAGATCAAGATCGTCATCATCTAGCTCAAGTGGAATGCGCAAGGCAAAGGTATGATCTTGATAGGGTTTCTATTTTACCGGTCTCATGGTATTAGTGGGAGACCGGGTTATAGGATGCACGGCGTACTATCAAAAGGGGCTCTGATCAAGTGAATAACTTGATCACATCTTTATGGAGAGCTCAAACCTTTACATACTTGTCATATCATGTTTCTTGGTTGTTATTTGTCTTTTATCCATGTGAGAATTTAGAGCTTGTGTTCATTTCCATACCAAGCTCTAGTTTATCAAAAACGGTTTTCATATGCATATCTTGTTGTGTTTTTGATGTTGGAGGTTTTACCGACTTATCTTTTCTAGGGAGGTCAAACTCTCTCCTTGTGGTTTCCTCCTCACATGATGGACTATGATGTGTATATGCATGATCTTGTAGGGCTTGTGATTATCTTCGAAACAAGCCTAAGATCATAGAAAACGGAGTCTTGATGAAAAACTTGTTAGTTTCTTGGTGGTGGAGGATTTACCGGTTGTCCTTTAATAGAAAGGTTTTACATTTCATCATTTGATTTTATCCTCCCTTGTTGAACAATGATGTTTCTCTACATGATCTTGTAAAGCTCGTTGTGGTGATTTCAACGAGCCCAAGAACATCGAAAACCGAGTTCGTATGCGAAAGTTTTGTCTGTTTTGGTGTCGTTGATTTCTGAAATTTCTGGAGGCCGGCCTTGGGCCGGCCCTCTCTGGTCGTTGGCCAGCCTTGCCAGGCCAAGGCCGGCCTCGCGTATTTTGGGCATAACGGTTGGATTTTGGGGATCCTATTTAAGGGGATCTTCTTCCCAACGACCCCCACCACTTGGAGCTCGTTTTTCCCTCTCTCTCCTTCATTATTGACCTTGGAAAGATTGCCCATCTCTCAATCCCTCTCATGATTCTTGCATATCTTTGAGGGAAAAGTGAGAGGAGATCTAGATCTACAATTCCACCAATCCATCCCTCCTCTAAGTGAGGCGAACCTAGTAGATCTTGATCTTGGAGTTCCATTTGTTGAGTTCTTCTTTGTTCTTCCTCTCTTCTCCCCCATAAGCATTAGTTGCTTTTGGTGGGATTTGAGAGTGAAGGATTTGAACACTTGTGCTCTTGCCATTGCATTGTGCATCGGTTTGTGCTCTCCACGAGGATTCGTGGAAGTTGAAAGTTTGTGAGCTTGTTACTCTTGGGTCTTTGGACCCTAGACGCCTTTTGTGGTGGTTGAGACCTTTTGTGGTCACTTGGGAGCTCCCAATCCTTTTTTTGGTTGTGCCTCAAGATTTTTGTAAGGGACTCGATTTCCGCCCAAAAGGAAATCAATAGTGGAAGGTGAACCGAACTTTTGGGCAAGGTTCATCGGAGAATAGGGTGAGGCCATTTGTGGCGTCTTGAGTTTGAAACTCACACCCCTCCAACGAGACGTACTCCCCTAAAAATAAGAAACTCGGTAATACATCGTCGTCTCCGCGTGACTCGGTTATTTCTATACCCGAGCTCTTTACTTATGCACTTTACATTGTGATAGCCTTCGTGCTTGAAGTATCATTTATTACTATCACCTTGTTACTTGTCTTGCTTAGCATAAGTTGTTGGTGCACATAGGTGACCTAGTTTATTTAGTTTGTTGGCTGGTTAATTTAAACATCTAGTTTTATTCCGCAATTATCAAGACTAAACCGGAAAAGTTTTTAATCGCCTATTCACCCCCCCCCCTCTAGGCGATATCCTTGTCCTTTCATCATAGGAAAACTCAAACAAACCGACAAACATGTTGCTTAACCCTAGCGTGTTTGCTTGCTATACACTATTATTTTCGGTTCACTGACATTTTTTTCTCTTTATTTTTCTTCTTTCTTTTTCATTTTTTACGAGATTTAAAAAATATTCCGGTGGTAAAAAAATGCTCCTGAGTTTAAAAGTTGTTCACGGGTTAAAAAATATAAGTCCAACAACAACAAATGGATTTTTCAAACTCGTGATTTTTTAATTCATGAGCATTTTTAAAATCATGGATTTTTTAAACCTGCAATCATTCTTTCATATTCATGAATACTTTTAAAATTCGTGACTATTTAAAAAAAATCCAGGAACAGTTTTTGTTACACAAAAATTAAAGGTCAAAAAACGCAGAAACTAGTGTGATCTAACAAACAACGAAAGTTAATGGCCCAAGTCCAGATATGTTCGGAAACTTGAGTTGGGTACGCCTACGAGCTCGTGGCAAACCCTATACATCGCCCTATGGCGACGCACCAGGCGCGCGTCGCCTGAAGCGGATGCACGCTGGCGACGCTGTTGGGCCGGCCCAGTTCGTTTTTTGTTTCGATTTCCTTTTTCTTAGTTTCTTTTTCTGTTTTCTCTGTTTCTTTCATTTATTTTTTAATTATGAAAATTTTCATATTTTGAAAAAGTTTCAGATTTTAAAAACTATTCGAATTTTTGAAAACTATTTGGATTTTTTGACAATTGTTCGATTTTGAAAAAATTTCGGATTTGAATTTTTTTCAATTTTGATTTTTTTCAAATTTTAAAATTGTTCGGTTTTGAAATTTGTTCTGATTTGAATATATTTTTCAGATTTTAAAAATTGTTTAGATTTGAAATTTGTTCGGATTTGAATTTTGTTCAAATTGAAAATTGTTCATATTTGATTTTTATTCGGATTTGAAATTTGTTCAAATTTGAAAAGGTGATTATAAGCACTAAATAAGAAAACGAACCGTGCTTTTTTGTTGGGCCGGCCAACGAAGCAGTCGCGCTTGAGGCGAGGCAAGTCGCGTCGCCTAAGGAGATATAAGCGAGTCGGATCCTCCTGCTCGCAAGGAGCGATACATAGGAGCTTCCTAAATTTGCGTAAAATGTCAAACTAAGATCATAATAACGAGGCGCTACTAACTTAGATCAATCAGGACTAGCTTGCACGCGACTGCTATAGCGCGGCCTGCGACGTGATGCACGTGAAATCTTTCTAGCCAGTTAATACTAATTAATTCCATGTAACAAAAACTGTTCATAAGACAAAATAAAGCGTGCTTACTATTTTATTGAAGATGCAACGGTAGGGTCGCATATAGCCTTAATTCAGGGTCCATCAAAGATTGACATAATAAAACTAATTCCAAATGTTATTTGGCCTGTAGGATACTAGGCAGCACTAGCTAACACTAACACAACATGCGCAAGGCAAGATATAGTGTGAAATGAAAACCCTTTTGCACAATTGGCTTTAGTAGTTTTGGTGCAAGTGGCATGATTGCACGCATTAGATGGAAGAACAGCTTTGATCTTTCAGGCGCACACTGTTGGTTTCAGCGGCGTGTGATTTAGAAGAAGGTGGGTTTTCTTACTTTTAGTTCCATTCCAAGATCAACGAGGGCCTTCTACATTTGGATCAACTTGGTGGAGCGAGAGCCTTTAGGAATGCTCTCTCGTTGCTAAAACTTGACGCGAGCTGCTCCAATGGAACTTGTAGCCTGTAGGGGGGCTCCCACGATGGTTAGGTGAAGTTCATGGATTATGGTTGCCTGTCCCATTGGCTGTCGGTCCACCAAACCATTCCTTAGGCAACAAATTTGGGCCCTCTTTGGATTTGTTGATCGAAGATTCAGAAGAGTGAAAACCTTAGAAATATGAGAATATACACAGAAATTAGAAAGAAACTAAGGTGCAAAAGAGACGATTTCAAAATTCACAGAAATTACAGCACTAACACAAAAATGCCGAAATGAGCTCGGGCTCCACGGACTTCATAGAATCCAGAAACAAAATCCACATGTACATACATATGTATTCAAGCATACAAATATCAGTATGAAATACATTATATTTTAGTCTACAAAAATATGACAAATTCTGTCAACTTGTCTCCTGAAACAGTGTACTGTTCACTTTATTGCTCGGAGCAAACTCTAAGCACACGACTGTTTTCGCGTGTATATATATGAAGCACGAATGGGCGGCCAGCAAACACTGCCCAGCATTGCCCATCGCCCTACCAGCATACACAGACGGTAGCCATCCCTGACGGTAGCACGATGCACGGGAACCGGCCGGCCGGCGTGCTTCTTCTCCTCGCCGCCGCCCTTCTCCTCGCGGCATCCGCCTCTCCGGCCAACGGCACGTACAGCGGCCGGGTCGTCATAGCTAGCGCTGGTCTCCACACGGCGTCGACGGTGACGAGGCAGCTGGAAGAAGAGGTTGTGCCGGAGCTGACTTGGGCGGCCAGCCTCCTTCGGGGCGACCACGTCCGCACCGGTGCCCTCGAATCGAACAAGGCGGTGTGCCTCCAGCACGAGTCATGCGCGGCCAGACCACCAGGAAAAACCTACATACCCGAGCCCCGGCCGTGCTCAGACTATTACCGTTGCCCCCACTGACGGCCGATCGATCGATCGATCGATCAGGCTATACCGTTCATGCACGCAGCGCGCAGAACATCTCATCGACCGATGGAGGTAGCTAGCACGGTCACATGTACTGTTCGGATTCTGATTTCTGAATAAACACAAGTACCTCGCTAATAGTTGATGCTCGAGCTTCGGTGCATCATCTCTGCAGATTGAGTGCGTTGTATTTCAAAGATATGGTTACTGTATTTCACAAGAAACAGCGAAGGATATTTCTCCGTTAGTCAACTTTTTTTTTATCATCTTAGCCTCCAAATAATGCAGTTTGTTTCTTCATATCACCAAGCGCCTGGTTTAAGTAGAAAAGAGATGTCGTGGTGGTATCACGGCAGATGACATAGGATGGCTTGAGTTGGGGCCGATAGACGCTGGTGGAACCGGAGAGGGATAGCGCGCTAAGGAGCGCACACAGAAGACACAAAGCACACCACGATCTACCCAGGTTCAGGACCCTCGTGAGGAGGTAAAACCCCTACTCCTGCCTGTCTGTCTCAATATACCGGGATCTCAAGGATACAAAGGTGCTCCTCGAGCTGTATGTTCTCTGCTATGGTCAAGCTCTCAAGGAAGAAGAAGGGAGCTATGGGGAAAGATCTCACTGCGCATCGTCGTCCTCTCCCCTCACGCAGGAAGGCCTGGGGCACCTTATATACTGGTACCCCGGGTCACAGGATTGGTGCCGTACATTACACTGCAGCCACGCGCGTCTGCATCATCAACTCGGTCATGATTGTGTCCTCTGCCACGGATAGGACGTGGCCTGCCCATGCCTCGCACTCTGTTCCCAAGTACACCCGTGGTCAGCGGTAGGTGTGACCGGTCATCTCGTACCAGCGCCATGACGCCGGCCATGCTCCCGTGTCAGGCGGGATGTGACCGTTGCATTGACTTCCAACCGGCATAAGGTGCCTCTTCTCTTTAACCCGGCATGGATATGCCGGATTTACCCTTCTTGGTTATCCTCCCTGCACATAAGAGAAGACACGATGGTGCCGACATTCGTATGTCGGTCGGTATATGTCGGTTTGTACCAGCATCATATCCTGGTCCCTTCTGGGCCTGGTTATGTCGGTCAGCATATGTCGGTTTGCGCCAACATCATATCCCGGCCCCTTCTGGGACTGGGTATGTCGGTCAGTATATGCCGGTTTGCACCAGCATCATATCCCGGCCCCTTCTGGGCCTGGTTATCTCGGTTTCACTGCTCCTCGGTCCACTCTTGGACATAAATTATACCATACCTTGACCCTACCTCGGGGTAGCCCCCGACAAGAGACATGCTATATAAGAGCATCCCAGAAGAAAAATCACAAATGGAGGCTGAGCTACATGTATCTTTTTATTTTGAAGAATTCGAAAATCATATACTTAAGTTTCAAAAATTCTGGAAAAACAAATAATTGGTGTAGACAATGTTCTATTAAAAACAAATCATTTCATATTTTGAGCTACACAAAATTAACAAAATTTAACGGATTTGGAAGAGTTGAAATTTTACGTTGTCCACTACTTTCAAATGTCAGACTTTGTTATTTTTGTGTAGGCCAAAATACAAGATATTTTCACATTAGAAGAATACAATGTTAGCTACATCGAGGATTGTATTCACATTTTTTCAAACCTAAAAGTATGATTTTGGTTTTTTTTAAATAAAGGGCTCCATGGAGCTCGGCCTCCATTTGTCCACTCTCCACCCGAGAAGTTCTTTCTCTGCACATGCTCGCATCTCAAAAAATATGTTTTCACCCATCCAGAGGGTGCCATGGAGGAGCATCTTTCACTGTCAGAATCGACTACAATGTTGAGTGCCAGTGGCACTCGACGAAGACCGAAATACACTCACCATACGATATGCCATATGATATGCCGAGTGTTGCATTTGGCATTAGTCGCTCGGCACAAAGTTGGTCAGCATCTATGTGTTTGCCAAGTGTCACCCACGTGGGCACTACGAAAAACATCTTACACGAAGTGTCATTTCTGGAACTCCGCATATGTCGCACTCTGCGAAATGACGAGGAAGGCCACATGACAGATTCGGCTGCTTTGCCGAGTGTAAAAAACATTGACAAATAGAGTAGCAACCTTTGGAAAACTTTAGATGTAGGCAACGTGGTATGCAGAGTGCATGCACTTGGCATACAAGTGCCCCCGTGGCTGGCCCCTGGGGAGGGAGGTGTGTCAAGTTTTTCACTCGGTAAAGCTTCGAGCTATTTGCCAAGTGCAATACTCGGCACAACAGTGCCAGCGCCACCTGTCATCGGCTGGTAGCTCCAGGGCCATCATATATGCCGACTGTTGCACTCGGCATATAGGGTAAAATTGTTTCGTTTAAGAAAAAGTTGGGCATTGCTGCAGTTCAAAATAGTGCAAAACATGTAAGACGTTTCAACATATACGACATCATCAAATCGACCATAAATAAGTTGACTTTTCTACATAGTCAGCGTACCACTCACAAAATATAATCAAGTTTCATATTTGTCCAACATGGACAACATACAAGTATGAAAGATCAACAAATCGATTCACAAAGTCTATCGATTGTTCAAATACACCAAAAGTTGACTCACATGTCACATGCATGGTCATAACATGAGATATAGTCTAGTTTCGACTCATAAGACACAAGTCACATACACCAAAGTTTAACTTGCAAGATACAAAGCGAGGAGTGTGAAATGGACTTCGAACACTACCACATAATGTAAGTCACAACATCCACGAGGTGTATGCTCATCGTCACTATAGAATGAATACGACGTTCCTCAAATTGCATAAATTCAAAACAATGGTATCCAACACATGCATATAGTCTTGGTTTCGTACAAGAAATGTAATTGGATAAGGCACGTGTCTATAGTCTAAGTTTCATGCAAGGCAACAAGTATGAACCATTATCCTCTTCTTCGTGGGTGATTAGGGGTCATCGAACTCGGACGACGCGTGATCAGGCTCTGCCACCTACACATCGTAAAACTTTGACACTTAGGATGGGATTTCCATCCATGTCATCACCACATCCCTCCGGCTTGAACATATTTACAAGTTTCCCACCCTGATGGTTGATGAACTAGATCACCGTGTCTAGATCTAACACCTCTCGGAGGAACCGCTCGAAACTCGGTTACTTCATTATTCCATGAATTCCTCAAAACGAGGCTCGTCAAAATGCAAAATCAAAGACTACTAAGAAAATAAGAAAAAAATAGAACAATTTAATTATTTCTCTGCCAAATATTCAACTGTACGATTAATTTTTTATAACGTACTTCTCTTTTATTATTTTTCTTTACCAAATAAGCCAGCAAAACGCATTCGTTCCAGCAGCGATGCCACCAGATCATTGTGAGTCTCTTGCCGTTAGCGACGAGAATATGGGAGGCATGCAGGACATGAGTTGTGTCCTCTCTCAAATGGTAGCACAAGAAGTGAAAGAGTGGTGCGCAAGCCTCTGCCTTAATGAGCGCCACCACCGACGCCACTACGACCTCCGGCGACACTAGTGGCCAGCTACCGTCAACCGTCGACACTAGTGTATTGACTTGCTACTTCTACTCCATCTCTTGAACATGCATGACGGGAATGCGGGCCATCACACAATGTTAAGGCTCGGGGCGGAGATCAGGCTTGCCGCACCTGAACATCTCCTCCAGTAACATTATCTGACTATCCATGAAAATCGGATGAGTGATTCCGCGAGAGAGATGACCAGTTGAAATGCAAAAGTTGAGGGTATAGGGTTTCGCTAGCCGGGGCCATTTTATCCACACCCTTCATCAATTTTTAAATTACTTTTTTCAATAATAGATAAGAAGAAATGTAAAAAAGTTTGCCGAGTGCCATGTAATGGGGTACCTTGGCAAACAGTACACCATTATCTTTGCCAAGTGCCGCTTATGAAGAGCACTCGACATTCGTGGAACGTTGTCGAGTGTCTCGTTTTATCTTTTTTCTGGCACTCAGTTTAAACACGTTATTGCTGTGTGGCCGATAAATTACACTCGGTAAACTATGTAGCACTCGAAAACGATGCCTGAAGTGTTTGATATTTCAGTCTAGATGCAATGCTGATTTCTATCATCACATGGCCGTGTAGCTCAGGGTGGATTCTTTTTGTTATTTTCTGTTGCATTCCACGATCCAAGAACGCCATCTGTAATTGGATAAGGTCGCTGCAGCGGGTAGCGGGAGCCTTTACGAATGATCTCTCATTTGCTAGGTTTTGTCGAAGCTTCACGCGAGCTAACTAGCTGCTCAAATGGAACTTTGTAGGGGCTCCCACGGCGGGTGGGTGAAGTGCAAGGATTATGGTTGCCTGTCCCCATTGGCTATCGGTCCCAAATGTGTATGCACACTACTCCACCCAAATCAGACCTTAGGCAACAAATTAAGGGCCTCTAATTTAAGCCTCTTTCGATTTGTTCACTGCAGTAAAAGAAGTGCAGAAGAGGATTGAAAAACATAGAAAAATTACTACAACAGTAGTACTTCCTCTGTTCACTGATATAAATTAGCTTGCCAAAACGAGTTACGTTAGTGAACGGGGAGTATATATATAACATAGAACGCAGAAATAATAAAGTAAGAGACTCAATCCAATGTTAATGAATGTACTTAACCCTAAAAATAAACAAACTTTCCAATTTTGCCGAGCCACATGTACCTATTTTATCATGCCCTTGGATGCACTTTGTGGCAGCCGTATGTCTTTTTCATGTAGCCTGACTGATTACTATTTTTTGCTTTCAAATATGCTAAACGACGGGCTCAAATATGCTAAACGTACGTACCTGCAAACACGGCATGCCCATTCTGTAACGTGCTACGATCGACCACCCTCTTTTGGTACGCGATCGATGGTCACTGCACCACTTACATCTCGGAGAAAACTCCATAGACACGACACGGTTGTTTTAGCGTGCAGTATATAAACAAGCACGCACCCGAGCACCAAAACATTATCCAGCGCTCGGCCTGCATACACACACAGTAGCTAGTACAATGCACGAGAACCGGCCGGCCGGCGTGCTCCTCCTTCTTGCTATCCTTCTTCTCGCGGCGTCCGTCTCTCCGGCTGTCGGCGCGTACGGCGGGCAGGTCGTCATCAGCCATGCCGTGGCGAAAAGAACGGCGTCGGCGACGCTGACAAGGCGGCTAGAGGAGGAGGTGGCGCCGGAGCTGAGCTCGGCGGCCGGCGACCTGGGGGCAAGCGGCAGCGGTATCGGTTAGGCCTTGTTTACTTCTAGTGTATTTTAGGGGATCGGAGGGGATTATTCCGGATCCCGAAAAATCCCAAAAAATACCCAATAGACCGTTTACTACTCTGGTTTTGTAAGGGATAATCCCCAAATATCCCCCACTAACTACTTCATTTTGCCTAGATTGAAAACTCTAGGTCATGCTAGTGTATTTTTGGGGAAGAGTATTTGAGGGGAAATGTGGGGATTGGGTGAAAGGGAGGGATTCACCAAATCCTCTCCAATCCCCAAACTTCCCAACCCCAGAAATACCCGAGGAGTAAACCAGGCCTTACGGTGCCTTACAACCGAATAGTCAGGTGTGCCCGAAGACGGGGTGCTCCAAACCAGGAGATCCCTACACCGGCCGGGGGTGCCAAAACAAATACGGTTGCTCGTCGGCCCCGTCGCAGTCGAAGAGGTGACGGCCGGACAATGGGTCGATCAGGCTACCGTACTTTCATGCGCGCATCGAGCATGCCATCCGATCGACCGCGGTGGATCGGCAGCTTGCACGGTCAGATATATATGCAGCTTCTCTGACGATTCTGAATAAACGTGAGTACCTCACACCTAACTGATGCTTTGAGTACATATTTCCACTGAATTGCGGATTGGGCTGTGCTGTGGTTTGCCAAAATGGTTACTGCGGGGAAGAAGAACACACGGTTTGGTGTGTTTTTCGAACTTTAAGAAAAGACAGCGTCCATGCGATCCTTGGCTAACGGGGCCAAACATGTTAGCTATTTGAAAGAAAACAAACTCAAATTAACACGGGCAGAGCTAGACTGAGATATAGGGGGGGTTCACAAGAGTGTGTAGGCTTCTTCAAATGCTACCATGACTTTGGTTACCGTGGTGCATTTTACATAGGCTACGATGGTGTACATGATGATTTCGTGGGTAAATTGTAACAGAGAATATCTTTTGACTCTGGTGCATCACTAGTCTAGATCAGACAATTTAAACAAAAGTCACACATGGAACAACTAACTTGTGTGTGATGTAAACTACGGGACACTATTTCAGTTGTTTAATTAGGCTGACAAGTGGGGCCCACAGTCCACATCACCCAGCAATTTCTTTTCAGATTTTTAATTTTATTATTGGACTGACAAGTAGGGCCCACTGTCAGTTTCGGTGTCAATTCGCCATCAGACAACGATTTGGGTTTTCTGAGACAGACGATGAAAAATGTGGTTGATTTTTGCTAGGAGAAAGTCGACTGGTACCAATTTGGAAATTTCGCTACGAAAGTGGTACCTTTATGCTAACTACTACTCCTTGCAATACAATCTGTGTTGAGAAAATTAAAATTGTTTGGACACGGGAATTACTATAAGCTAGCCTCTAGATCAAGGACGGAAAAAAGAGTATGCAAATGCACATACATAACGGCATAAAGCTAAAAAATCACAAGTTATTTTTCAGCAAGTAATTCCTGCGTTTTATCAAAACGCGACTTGTACACTCTGGTATGTTTTCCGATCGTCCACCAACCATTCTTTGGTACGCGAGGGACCCCTGCACCACTTCTTGGAGCAAACTCTACGCACACGATTTGTTGTCGCGTGCTATATAAAGCACGCATGGACCACTTGCCCGTCGATCGCGAGACCAGCATACACAAACGGCAGGACAATGCACAGTGTCAGGCCGGCCAGCGTGCTCCTCCTCCTCGCCGCCATTCTCCTCGCGGTGTCCGCGTCTCCCGCCGTCGGCGCGTACGGCGGCCGGGTCGTCATCAGCCACGGCGCCGCGGCAGGGATGAGTAGTAATGCTCATCTCCACACAGCGTTGGCGACGGTGGTGAAGCGGCTGGAGGACGAGGTGGCGCCGCGGCAGGGATGCAGCGTGCAAACATCCGATCGAGCGCGGTGGAGGTATAGCTAGCACGGTCAGACGTATATGCTGCTTCTCGGATTCTGAATATGAATAAACGCGAGTACCTCACGGCTAATTGTGCTCTAGTTTTGGTACATATTTCGCCTCAGTTGCAGATTGGCTGTATCTTGCCAAAATGGTTACTACGGTGCTTTAAGAAACATCAATATCGTCCATGATGTTCTTGGTTGACGGGGCCAGCATGTCAGGCTTTTGATAGAAAGCAAACTCAAATCAATAAAATTATCACAAGGAACCCCTAGTACGTCCCGTAAGCATAGGCTTAGGTGGGCCGAAGTAACCCTGCTATAGTGCTATCAACCAGGTTCTCGGACTTTGGCTGGAATCTTGGAACGGCGTTTCGAGAGAGCATATGTAATGGTGTTACCCTAGCGATGCCACGTAGAAATATTGTTTTGTATAGGAACAGAGGTTTGTCTTCCCTTATATTTCTTAGGAAAATAAAAAGATAAGATAATTTCTCTATTGTACAAGATGTTTTATCTCACCCACATATTTTCATACTTAATTTGATAATCTAATACTTTTAGTAGCATGTGCACATTGATTTTTAGATGTAACATAAGGTGTGATTCATGCCCTTAGATTTTGAACCTTTTGAGCTAAAACTCAGAAGTTCGAGAATGCCTTATAAATAGACTGTTGTGTACATACGAAAGCTCGGAGGTAGGGGACTAAAGGTTTTGTGCTTCGTCTTGAGCTTGGTTTTCGAGTGCCCGAAGATAAGAAAATCTTGTGGGAGGTTCCCACATTTGATTGTGGATCCTATCCTGTTGGATTAGCAAAATTCTCAGAACTTTCAACATTGGAGTTCTGAGTTTGCGTACATCCTTTGATTGCCTGATTCCCACATGTTCCTCTATTGGAGTCGAAACCTCTGATGCTCATTCACTGAGTGATTGTTTTCTCATAATCATGGAAATTCTGACACTAGGGTCAAAGGTTCTAAGAATATTTGTTGCAATCATCCTTCAGTAGACTTGAAGGTTCCAAAGATGCAGTCAAACTTTTCTTAATATTAGTTCCTCGTAGATTTGCATTTACTTCTCTTGCATTCCACCAGTAGGAAAAGGCCTTTTAGTGGCGCACCAAAAAGCCTTTCTGTGGCGCATGGTGGGTGCGCCACTAAATCCTCGCCACAAAAATATTATTTCTGTGGCGCACGGCCCATGCGCCACAGAAAAGTGCAAGATTCTGGGGCGCACCCCCAAGTGCATGCGCCACAGAAATATTTCTGTGGCGCACCCCGCTACCATGCGCCACAAAAGTTTTTTTGAATTTCCTAAAAAAGGGCGGCCAGATCTAGATCTAGATCTAGATCTGGCCGCCGGAATTTCGCCGGAATTTCGAAATTTCCCCGGAATTTGGCCGGAGCTCGTCGGAGGCCGTGGTGCCCGTGGCCATGGCCGTAGGTGGCTTGGCCGGAGGTGGGTGGAGGAGTGGGTCGCCGGAGGTGGGTGGGTGGAGGATGGGGGTCGCCGGAGATGGTGGAGGAGGAGAAGGATGTCGTCGGAGGAGGTCGCCGGGGTGGAGGAGGAGGTGGAGGTCACCGTCGCCGGAGGTGGAGGTGAAGGTCGCCGTCGTCGTCGCCGGAGGTGGAGGTGGTGGAGGAGGTCACCGTCGCCGGAGGTGGAGGAGGTTGCCGGGGTGGTAGAGAATCACACCGGAGGTGGAGGTGGAGGAGGAGAGAAGAAGTGGAGGAGAAGTGGAGGAGGGAGGAGAAGGGGAAAGGAGAAGTGGAGGAGAGGAGAAGTGGAGGAGAAATGGAGGAGAGAAGGGGAAAATAGAGGGAAAAGGAGGGCTTGGGCGGGATTCAAAATTCGAATCCCGCCCAACAATTCTGTGGCGCATCCCTAGTCATGCGCCACAGAATTGTCTTTTCCAATTTTTTTATTTTTTTGATTTTGTAGAAAAAAATCTTCTTTTTGAAATAACTTTTTACTCTTTTCGAATTTCCCGAATCTGAGAAAAGTTCACCGGGTAAACCCTGGTGAAATCGAGCTCCTTTTTTCTCACGATTTTTTTGATATATTAAACGCATTTTTTCGACATCGTATGCAAAAGTTATGCCCCTGCAAAGTTTTTTTTTCTGTTTTTTGCAAAAAAGGTCAAAATTCATATTTCAAAATTTCTATACCAACTAGACACTAAAACGAAACTACATGTCAAAGTATTTTATTTTTAAACTTTTTATCATTTTCTTTTCTTGTTTACAGAACTGAAAAGGCAATCCACTGGGGGGTGGTGGGGTGGTGGGGGTGGGGTTAGGCATGCGTGAGAGGGAAAAAAATTCTGTGGCGCACCCACCTCCATGCGCCACACAAATGTGACTTTCTGTGGCGCATGGAGAACATGCGCCACAGAAATATCACTTTCTGTGGCGCACCAGGCTACATGCGCCACAGAAATGTCACTTTCTGTTGCGCACCAGGCCATGTGCGCCACAGAAATGTCACTTTCTGTTGCGCACCAGGCCATGTGCGCCACAGAAAGTCACATTTCTGTGGCGCATGTAGCCTGGTGCGCCACAGAATTATTTTTTTGTGGCGTATGGCTACTTGGCGCGCCACAAAAAGTGATCCACAGAAAGGCACTTCCCTACTAGTGTTCAAATCTTCGGATGTCATTGTCAGCACGAACATGGAACACAAGCATGGATGATGCAAAGCAATTGTGACAACTTGAGTGCTCTGCATGCAAGGACCGGGCAAGAATTTAGATAGGGGCTGAGTTTGCTGCTATTGGGCGCTAAATTATTGGGAGGGCTCAAAATAGGATTGCGCCCCGCTTTATAAATAAAGCAACGACCACCATACAACCATCGATACAAACGCAACACCACACATGCTGGGGCAGCAGCACACACACACCCAAAGACAAGAATAGATTAGAAAAAATGGAGACAAAGGCGGCTCAACTAAGTTAAGTGACCCGTGCCCGTTGCGTCCTCCGAAGAAGTACCAGCACGCTCGTAGCACCGAACCGTCAAGTACCAAGCAGCACCTTGAAGAAGGAGAGCACCCGCTGCTGCCCGGACCAGCGCACTAGCCCTAGGGTTTCCCCCGGCACACTAGGAAGCGGAGGGAAGCCACGACGCCTTTTAGGAAGGGAAGGTGCCACCCACAGGAGGAACCGCGCCGGTGCCAGCCGAGCCGACAAGGATTTCTCCCGAGACACCCTATCCGCAATCCCGAACAATCCGTAGCATATGAGCCCGCAAGAACAAAGCCTCGCTAGCACCACACACACCGCCCGCCAGCAAGCGCCACCACGGACATGAAGCCACCATTGTCGTCTCATTGAAGCTTGCTTCACGAGGTCTGCAAGACGGATGAGGGGAGTAACTTGAGATGGGTTCAGCAGTACCACGACCGCGCGGAGGGAACTATCTCCACCGCAAGAGCGGTAGTCGACCGGACACGGCTGCAGAGCACACCAGTCCCCTTCAGGTCCGACCGGACCCAGTGGGTCCGTAAAGCCCCCTCGGGGGCACACCAGTCGTAATGGGTCCGGCCGGTCCCAAAACGAGCCCGTAAAGCCCACTGCCACACTGCAATAGGCCGGTCGCCGTCGCCGCTGAACCACTACTCGATCTGGGAGCGCCTATGTCGCGCGGCACGCGGGGCGAGCGTCCCGTCGCGTACCCCGACTAGCTATATGGGCTCGGCCCATTTCAACGGACCGTTTCGTTTCGCATTTTTTCCTGTTTCGCTTTTTTTTCCTGTTCTGATTTTCCGTTTTTTTTTTCTTTTCCGTTTTCTTTTTCTTTTTTGCTTTCTTTTCCCGTTTTGTTTTTATGTTTTCTTTTTCTGTTTTCTTTTTCGGTTTTATTTTTTGTTTTCCGTTTTTTGTTTCACTTTTTCCTTTTTCCTTTTATGTTTTTAATTTTTGCTTATTTTTTTAAAATAGTTCATATTTTGGAAAATAATTATTCTTCGAAAATGGTTTTGATTTTCGAAAAAGGTTCTTTTTTGAAAATGCTTCCTTTTTTAAAACGGTTCCGAACAAAAAAAAATGGTCCTTTTTTAAAATGGTTCTGAACCAAAAAATGGTTCCAATTTTTGAAGTTGGTTCTGATTTTTAAAAATGGTTCTGATTTTTTGAAAATGGTTCCCTTTTGAAAATGGTTCTGAACCGAAAAAATGGTTCCGAATGAAAAAAAATGGTTCTGATTTTTCCAAAATGGTTCCATTTTGAAAATGGTTCCGAACCGAAAAAATGGTTCTGATTTTGAAAATGGTTCTTTTTGAAAATGCTTCCTTTTATAAAATGGTTTCGAACAAAAAAAATGGTTATTTTTTGAAAATGGTTCCTAACAAAAAAAATGGTTCCGATTTTTGGAATTGGTTCTGATTTTTAAAAATGGTTCCGATTTTTCGAAAATGGTTCCCTTTTGAAAATGGTTCCGAACCGAAAAAATGGTTCCGAATAAAAAAATGGTTCCGATTTTTCAAAAATGGTTCCTTTTTGAAAATGGTTCCGAACCGAAAAAAATGGTTTCGATTTTTCGAAAATGGTTCCTTTTTGAAAATGGTTCCTTTTTAAAATGGTTCCGAACTGGCAAAAATGGTTACGATTTTTGAAAAATTGTTCCGAATGAAAAAAATGGTTCCGATTTTTCGAAAATGGTTCCGAACCTAAAAAATGGTTCTGATTTTCGAAAATGGTTGCGAATGAAAAAAATGGTTCTGATTTTCCGAAAATGGTCCGATTTTGAAAATGGTTCTGAATCGAAAAAATGGTTCCGATTTTTAAAATGGAACCAATTTTAAATTTTTTAAAATGGTTCCGAACTGGCAAAAATGGTTCCGATTTTTGAAAAATGGTTCCGAATGAAAAAAATGGTTCCGATTTTTCGAAAATGGCTCCGAACCGAAAAAATGGTTCTGATTTTCGAAAATGGTTGCGAATGAAAAAAATGGTTCTGATTTTCCAAAAATGGTCCCATTTTGAAAATGGTTCCGATTTTTAAAATGGAACCAATTTTAAATTTGGAGCAATTTTAAAAAATGAACAATTTTCAAATTTGGAACCATTTTTAAATTTGTAACCATTTTAGATTTGGATCCATTTTCAAAATTTTAATCATTTTCGAAATGGAACCATTTTTAAAATATGAACCATTTTTAATTTGGAACCATTTTCAAAATGAAACCATTTTTAATTTTGGAACCATTTTCAAAATGGAACCATTTTGAAAAATGGAACCATTTTTTTAATTTGGACCATTTTTAAAATGGAATCATTTTTTGAATTGGAACCATTTTTAAATTTTGTAACCATTTTCAAAATGGAACCATTTTTTATTTTGGAACCATTTTAGAAAATGGAACCATTTTAGAAAATGGAACCAGTTTTGAAATATGAATCATTTTCAATTTGGAACCATTTTCAAAATGGAACCATTTTTAATTTTGGAACCATTTAGAAAATGGAACCATTTTTTAATTTGGAACATTTTCAAAAATGGAATCATTTTTCGAATGCAATGCTATTGCTGCCTATACATGACGGTGCTACTAGTATTCAGCCATTCAAAATTTTAATATAAGAAAAAGGCAACACAGCCTTCCAGCGCCAAGACGACCACGACTTGCAGCGCCAAGCAGTCACATATGATCACCACACCAAGTAGTCAGCTAGCCCTGCAGCTATCAATAAAACTTGAGTATGATCACACCACTAGGTTCAGTCCAACATATCTAAATTATGACCAAGCAGTCCAATATAATAACAACAAGCAGAACATCTCAGACACCTTTTATTTCACATGAGCAGGCAAGAACCCATACTGTTCTAGGCAATAAACATTCAGCTACCAACCATGCAAGCAAGCAGTGGAGTAAACAAGTTTAAGTTTAGCAAAATTGTGCAAGCAGTGGAGTACTACAAGCACAAGTAGTGCTTGCACAAGCAGATTACAGTACATGAACCAATTGGTACACACTAGATTGAGTAGGAACCAACAACTCTAGCCTTGAGTGAAAACTATGATATATGGACAATGAGTGAAAATAATAAAGCAAACTGCATACTAGTAGCAGTGTGTTTACAAGTAGATCCGATATTGCAGGGGTACCCTAAACTGAAAGACTAGTACTCTGCTATACATAATTAGCAGCCAGTTAGTGAGATCCATGGTTGCTAATTAGATGACTAAGCACACCTAGCTAGCTGAGTGAGCCATGACCGTTCAACTAGATGGCAGAAAAAATCATCAGTTACACCAGTGAAGATGAACTAGTAGTAGTACGAATGATTGGAACATCTCCCCAATAAGCTCATATCTTGGTGCATCAACCAGGTCAACAAGGAGATGGATTTGAACGGGAGTACTTCGGAGCAGAACAAGAAGGTGCTGGCCGGCCGATCGGCCGTAGTGCTCCAAGAATCTCCACCGATTTGTCCACTCTCGTCCGGTGGCTGCTCGAGAAAGAAAATAAATGATGGAATTTTCAGAGCGGGAAGAAGCAGAGGAGGATTGAGATTGACTGTGGGGATTCATACCACGGTATTGAATCTGAGCAGCAGGGCCCAATCCTCCACACACGACAGTGAAGGGCACCGCCATCCATCGGTGTAGCAGGTGGGGTCAGAGCGAGGGAATCCACCAGGGAGCTGCGCCGTCGCGTCCGGCTGCGAGGAGGTGAGAGGAGACCGCCGGGAGCAGCGGGACGACCGCAGGTGGGTCGGCGCTCGAGGGGAGCAGCGGGACGACCGCAGCAGATCGACTTTCTGGTCGACGAGCTCGAGATCGAGATCCTCCATATCCAGGTACGAGCTTCCGAACTCCAGCCGACAGAAGCAGCTGCGCCACGCCGCCCCGTCGCCGGCGTCATCTCCGCAGCAACTTGAGGGAGTGGAAGGAGGCTGGTGTTGGGGAGAAGTAGCGGAGGGCCTGGGGCAGCAGGGCGGCGGCGGAGAGGATCTGCAACACTGTGCATGGTGCGATGCACGCGCGCGCCGGCGAGCAAGCCAGCCACGACGCCGTGATCGCTGGGCGGCGGCGGCCGGAGATGAGGGAGAGGGAGGAGACTAGGGCGGAGCCTGGCGGCGCTGAAGGGAGGAGGAGACGAGTGGGCTCGGCCCACTAGGGGTACGCGGAGGTTTGCAACCATCGCGGTACGCGATGTATAGGTTTTACCACTCGATCTACACCCCTAACCATCTGCAGATCACGCCGCACGTTAGACAGGCCAGCCCGCCCAAACCCAGATTGGGCCCTTCGGGCCCAGATCTGGGCCGTGGAGCGTCGCCATCGCTGCCCCACTGTAGCCCGCCGCTCCGCTGTGCTCCGCCGCCCACAGCACCACGCGAGCGCCGCCGTCCCACCAACCACCGGCCGGAGCCGACCTGAAGCCACCCGGAACGCACCGCCGCCGGAGAAGAGAAGGATTTACAACATAGGACATGAATATATATTTTTTTTAAGAAATCCAGCTGGGGAAGAAAAGGGATTTGCCCCTCGTTGTCCCTTGCCTCCATCTATATTTAGTGGCGCATGGTGAGCACGCAATATGATGAAGTGGAGGCCTGTAACGTTGAGTAGCAATTGCCATAACTTCAAGTGTTAATACCTATGAAGTGATGATGTGAGCCGGTGAGTGCCAATCTTGGTTCATAGATGGCAATAATGGCACCATGCACCTCAATGGACAAAGCAGTTTCATATTGTAATCTTCACACAGACGTGGAGTTATGTTGAGGCCAGGGGGGCCACCGCCCCCAGTCCACGAAATGTTTGCAAAAAATTAATTCATTTTGGCCCTTTTTGTCCAAAAACAGTGATGGTTGGCCCATTTGCTCCCCCAATTCTGGTCTAGTATGGCAATGTAGCCCAATACCCCCCCCCCCCCCCCCCCCCCACATTAGTTCAGCCCAAGCTCCGCCACCGTCTTCACATGTCCAACGAGAGGCAGCAACCACCAAAAACCTTTCCCTTCTACACCATTTAACAAATGAAAAGGTTAAAAGAAGGCTCAAAAGGTTTTCTTCGTGAATTATTTTTATAGAGCGACCTAGATTGTGATAAAGTAGAACTCATCGAAAAAAAATCATGTTGTAGAGTTTCGACAGTCAAGAATAAAACATGGATGTGCGCTTACTGGGTTGGCACTCATAGTGCATACAAAAATGTGGCGCCACACTTCTTAGAAAGAACATGTATCAATTATCGCGGTTTGCCTTGTGCTCGCCAATTACAAAGAAATGTGCATTATGTTTTATAGAGGTCACAGCTTCATGTTCACGTAACTATTTTAGTTTGCTTTGCATTTTTTTTTTGTATATTTTGGTCTATTTGCACCATGTAATATGTTATTTTTTCAACTTTTCTTCATTTCGTTGCATTATATATGTGTTCAGGATGTATTTGATTTTTCCCTTCATAATTTTCTTTTATTTGCTGTACCTACGGATGGCAATGAGTACCCGATACCCGCTAACCCGACGGGTACCCGCACTAAATGGGGAGGGTTTGGTGGCAATTTTAACCCGCGGGTGTGCTTAGCGTAAATATCCAGACCCGCCGGGTCTAGCGGAGGCGGGTATGGGGTGCCAAACCTGTACCCGAACCCGCAGACCCGGCAACCCCACCTGTCATTGACACTTTGGAACCCTTACTTTCCCAGCCCCACATGTTATTGAGTACAGAGGAGAGAAACCACTACTTTTCCCCAGTGATGACCCACAAGTATAGGGGATCGCAACAGTCTTCGAGAGAAGTAAAACCCAAATTTATTGATTCGACACAAGGGGAGCCAAAGAATAAATAGAAGCCTTAACAGATGAATTGTCAGTTCAGCTGCACCTGAAAGTAAACTTGCTCGACACAATTTATCAGTAGTAACAGTGATATAACAGCAGCAGTATTGAAGTAACAGTAGCAACAGTGTAACAGAGACAGCAGTAGTGATTTCGGTAAACAGCAGGATTAAAATACTGTAGGCATAGGGACGGATGTACGGGCGTTGCATGGATAAGATCGCTCATGTAGTAGTCATAACACAGGGCATTTGCAGGTAGATAATAATAAAGCATCCAAGTACTAGTCAAACATAGGCATGTGTTCCGTATTTAGTCGTACGTGCTCGCAATGAGAAACTTGCACAACATCTTCTGTCCTGCCAGCCCGTTTGCAGCGGGGCCTTTAGGGAAAGTACTGACAATTAAGATACTCCTTTTAATAAAGTATCGGAGCAAAGCATCAACACTCTGTGAACACACGTGATCCTCAAGTCACAGCCATCCCCTCCGGTTGTCCCAATTATTGTCACTTTGGGGCCTCGGGTTCCGGACAACGACAGGTGTATACAACTTGCAGATATGATCCAAAACATAATTATACTCATGATTCAATAACATGTTCAGATCTGAGATCATGGCACTCGGGCCCTAAGTGTCAAGCACTAAGCACAACAAGTTGCAACAACGATAAATAGCACTAACAATGGATAGATGGCACCATGCCCTAACAATCTGACATCTATTACATGAACAATCTCATCCAATCCCTACCATCCCCTTCAGCCTACAGCGGGATTACTCACACATGGACGGGGGAATCATGGATGGTTGATGGAGAGGCGTTGGTGATGATGATGGCGATGATCTCCTCCGAATCCCCGTCCTGGTAGGGTGCCAGAACGGAACTTCTGATCCCCGTATTAGGGTTTTCGGTGGCGGCGGAGCGTGGATGTGTTTCGCGAAAGAACGACGGACTCCCCGATGTTTTTAGGTCAGAGGCAATAAGTAGTCGAAAGGGCGGCGTCGGGGGGCAACTGAGGTGGCCACGCCAACCCTGGGCACGGGCCCACCTCTGCCGTGCCGGCCCTGGCGTGGTGGCCTGGTGCGTCGCCTCCGACTCCCCTTCTGGCTCCGTGGGTCTTCTGGTAAAATAGGATGTTTGCGATTATTTCCAGGGATTTTCTCGAAAGTTGACTTTCTGCACAAAAATAAGACACCAGGGTAATTCTGCTGAAAACAGCGTTAGTCCGTGTTAGTTACATTCAAATCACACAAATTAGAGGTGGAACAATAGCAAAAGTGTTCGGGAAAGTAGATACGTTTTGGACGTATCAACTCCCCCAAGCTTAGCTTATTGCTTGTCCTCAAGCAATTCAGTTGACAAACTGAACGCGACAAAGAAAACTTTTACGAACACATTTGCTTCATATGATGTATACATACTTGAACTATGATCAAAACTTAGGCAGTTCATGATAGGAGATATGTAAATAACGAAACCTGCTAATTATGCAACCATGAAAAGATTCCAACATACTAAGAGTAAACAACCTGAAATATATCTATGTGCAGGATTGCAATGTTCGTAATAAGATATGTAAAGTGGTATCTCGCTTGCCTGTATTTGTACTGCAAAACATAAATGCCCGGGCACCTCTGAAATTTAAATGAGGACTAGATAAAAAGATATCAGAGATAAAAGCATCAAAGTTATACCACAATAACCGTATTCTGGGACAAGTACATTTCACTAAGAATGACAGTTGTGCTCTCGAAGAAGTGCTCAAAGAAAGGATAGTGACTCAACATTAAAATAAAAGATAGGCCCTTCGCAGAGGGAATCAGGGATTAACATGTGCTAGAGCTTTTTATTTATAAAACAGAAGTAAAATTGTTTTGAGAGGTGGTTGTTCCTGTCAACGAATAGTAATAGAGTTCTTATCATCTTCCATGCTAAACAAGTTTTAGAGCGGTTCCGAGATATTGAAATTAGGCATTTATAGCATGCACTTTTATATAGTTTGACACTCCTCCCAACCTTTTGCTTTCACAAACCATGGCTAACCGAATCCTCGGGTGCCTGCCAACAATCACATACCATGGAGGAGTGTCTATTTTCATTACTTTTCAGATGTTATAGTGGTCTAACCAGCTCTTGTGCAAAGTAGATAGGCAGATGTAAGCTGCTAGTCTGAGAAACTAAATTTAGCATGGAAGATAATAATCTCAACTACCACGTCCTCATGAGCTAAAATAGTGTCACAAAATGAGAAGTATTTTGAAGATTTTAAAGGTAGCACATGAAAATTTACTTGGAATGGTTTGAAATACCATGCATAGGAATTTATAGTGGACTCTTTGGAATAACTTGGTTTTAAAGATTTTGGATGCACGAGCAGCATTCCCGCTCAGTACAGGTGAAGGCTAGCAATAGACTGGGAATTGACAACAAAGAGAGCATAACTGTCATAATCATACTTGCGACAGAATAAAATTAACAGTGGCATAAAAGTGATACTAAAACTCTGAGGCAAAATAAATCATCGAGGCTTTGATTGACTTTTGTTTTAAGTCATAAACATGTGTGAGCATGTGCCAAGTCGATTCAAGTAAATCATTCAGAGGAGGATACCACAATGCCATACCGCTTTACGAATAAAATAATGCAAGCAAATATCTATATGACAGGTTATTCACAATTAGCAAATTGGAATTAATCATAAGAAGACATGAACTAACAAGCAAACATTAAATAACATAACCACCACCATGATAGACTAAGCATGTCCATATGGATAAGTATATGTACAAAAATGAAAACAAATAGAGTTCATACCAGCCTCTCACCACATCCAAGTTGTCGAACATCGTCATTATTGCCTTTCACTTGCATGACTTGAATGATATGAAATGAATTCCAAGCCACAAGTGGAGTCACGGACGGCTGTTGACTCTGGAAAAACTATACAAAACACAAGAAGAGCAACAAATATTTTTGGGTTTTCGATTTTAAAGCAAAGTAGGAAAGAAACAAATAAACAAAGGAAATCTTTTTGGGTTTTTAATATTGAACCGAAAATTAAAGAAGCAAAATAAACTACAATTCAAAATAACAGAAGTAAAAGGATAGAGAAATAACAGAAATATTTTTGGTCTTTTGGGGTTTTGAGAAAATAAAATAAACACAAGAAAGAATAACTAAAAGAAAACAGAACATGGATATACAAAGAACTGACATGATATGAATCAAGAGATGAGTGAACTGTCAGCATACGTGTACCTCTCCCCAAGCTTAGGCTTTTGGCCTAATTGGGAGTCAATCAGCCCCATGGCCGCCACTCAGACGTGTCCTCCGTGTGGGACGAAGAAGGTTCCCCGTCCTGGTACGAGTACGAAGATGTGCCACCATAGTGATACGTGGCGTGATCCTCTGGAGGCACCATGCGAGTCTCCTGACGATGCTCAGGGCAGTGTTGCAAATGGAACTCTGACTGCGCCGGCATGTCGAGGTGCATATCCAGATCATCCTTCGAATATGACAGAGGCCTCCTGTAAATACTGAACAAACTAGGCTGGGGCAAAGGAACTTCCCGCTCAGGTTCATTAGCAAATAAAACTCTATAAAATAAATGACCAGGGAATGAGCCATTAGTAATAAATTGGTGAAGTTTCATAGCAGCAAGGTCAAGTCTTTCAGGAACTAACACCTCATCATTAGGATCAACAGAAAAACCAGATGCAGCTAAAACACGCGAGGCAATAATGCCTCCAAAAATGGGGCCTTTAGTAGCAAGGCGGCGAGCAATCAAAGCACCAAGGTTATAGGAAGTATTATTCTTGAGTGCACCAGAAAGGAAAGCTAGATGGTAATTAGATATATTGCTAGTATTTTCCCTAGCAAGAACACTCCTAGCCAGATAGTAAGTAAAGTACCTTATGGCTGGAAACTGAATGTTCCTTATCTTACCACGCTGCACACTACGGTCGTCTTGGCTCAACTCCCTGTAAAGTTCTAACAGGTCTTCTGGTTGTGTCCTGATCTTCTTTGCTGTCCCTGACGGTGCAATACCTATGATCCTGCAAAACTTATCCAAATTCATGGAGCATGCACAATTATAGATCTTAAAATCAACAGTTGGTTTATAGGGCTTATTGTTAAATCTAAAACTCTCAACAAAAGTTTTAGTCAGCCTAAAATACTGAATACTCATATCCTCAATAAATACATTCAAACCCACTCTGGTAATCATACTCATGAAGTCGTCATGAATCCCTGCATCCTGCAAAAATTGAGTACACGGGAAAACAGATGGATGTGGATCACCATAATCTTCCCCATCATCAATACTTGGTGTTATAAGGTCTTCATTGTAGGACTGCCTAGGAATATTGGACCTAGAGGACCTGGTTGCCCTTGAGGAGGGTGGTGTTTGTCTCTCAAATCTCTCCAAAGGCAAATTTGTCCATCTTCTTTCTCTGAAATTTTTCAACAACTCTCATAAAAAATGATTTTGGAACAATTAAATCAAGGAACTACTATAGAAACTTGCAAGAGGGCTACACATGCATCAAAACTAATTAATCTAAGCAAGAACAAGCATGCAAGCTCACTTAACATGTCACCTACAGCAGCCAAATACTATAGATATACTCAACCAATCAAAATTCTACTTGGATAATCGGGGGAGTCACTTACCGGAGAACAAATGATCCAAATCTCAGCAACAAAGATGGGCTGAGCAAGGAGATCGAAAAATTCGAGCAAGAACAGCAAGAACACGAGTTTGAGCAATGGTGGTGAGTTTGGTCGGAGAGAGAAAGGATGGGGAGGAAACTCACCATGTGGATGGCCAGGTGGGGCCCACGCCAGGGCAGGGCGCGCCCCTGCCTCTGCCGCGCCGAGGGGTGGCCTGGCCTGGTGGGTCCCCCTGGTCATCCCCAGGTGCTCCCACGCTCCATTTTTCAAACTAGGAATTTTCGTAATTTTTCCAGAAATTTTTGACAACTTTTATTTTCGAGCAATTTCTGGGTATTTAAAACAATGAATAGCAGCAAAAACAATTTTATAACTGAACTATTCATCACTAAAAATTTGTAATGACAGAGGTAAAACAGTGGGTAGATCAGGTGAGAGGAGAGAATGTTGTTTAACAATTTTATGCATCTAAAATGTATTTGTTAACAAGGTTGATCAAGTCTTGCCACCAAATATATTTTATTTGACATAAAAGAATTAAGCTACATGAAACCATCATTTTACCTTATATTGAATAGCTATAGATCCCACCATGATATTTTGATATCCTTCATGATGATCATATATAGGACAATCAATACTTCCCACTTTGACAGTACTAAAATTTGCAATTGTATTAACACCATATATTTTATCCTGCTTCTTGGGAAAATAAACAGTATGCTCTTTATCATTGACATTGAAAGTAACCTTCCCTTTATTGCAATCAATAACAGCTCCTGCAGTGTTAAGAAAAGGTCTTCCAAGAATAATAGACATATTATCATCTTCAGGCATTTCCAACACAACAAAGTCAGTTAAAATCAAGCAATTGTTAGCAACTTGAACAGGAACATCCTCACATATACCAACGGGGACAGCAGTAGATTTATCAGCCATTTGCAAAGATATATCAGTTGGTATCAATTTATCCAAATACAGTCTTTTATAAAGGGAGAAAGGCATCACACTTACTCCTGCTCCAAGATCACAAAGTGCAGTTCTAACATAATTATTTTTGATGGAACAAGGAATAGTTGGTATACCTGGATCTCCAAGCTTCTTTGGGACCTTACCATTGAAAGAATAATTAGCAAGCATAGTAGAAATTTCCTCATTAGGAATCTTCCTTTTGTTAGAGACAATATCTTTCATATATTTCGAATAAGGAGGCAACTTAATAGCATCAGTCAAAGGAATTTGCAAAAACAAAGGTTTCATCCACTCACAAAATTTGTTGTAGTGTTCTTCTTCCTTGGATTTATGTTTCTTATTAGGAAAAGGCATTGGTTTTTGCACCCAAGGTTCTCTTTCCTTACCATGTTTCTTGGCAATAAAATCCTCTTTAGTATAATTCTTATTTTCAGTATCCTCATCAGATTCCTCTTCAATTTCTTCTTTATCAATGGCATTGTTCTTATCATTATCATTAGCATGTTCATTACCACTTTCAGTTTCAGCATCAGACACAGATATACTATTAGGATCATTAACAGGTTCTTTATCCTAGCAGTTTCAGAGGACTCTACAACATGTTTATGTTTCTTCTTCTTTCTCTTAGAAGAAGTACCAGGTTTTTCAGTTAATTGAGAGTCTTGTTCAATTCTTTTAGGATGTCCTTCAGGATACAAGGGATCCTGAGTAGAAGCACCACCCCTAGTTTCTATACCAAAAGCATGTTTCCCATCATTGTTAGAATTCTTAGCTAGCAGATCTTTTTGTACTTTAGTAATTTGCTCCATTTGAGTTTGAACCATATTAAAATGTTTAACAAGGCCTCTAACATCATTAGCAGTTCTTTCCAAAACATCATGCAAATTACTAATAATACGAGAATTTTCTAACAGATGATTTTGCACTCTCATATTAAAATGCTCCTGTTTAACAATAAAATTATCCAACTCATCTAAGCATTGATCAGGAGGCTTACGATAAGGAACATCACCAGAATTAAAATATTGGAGAGAGTGTACCTCAACTGTAGAAGGTGAGGAATTGGCTTACATAATTCTTCTATTGGAGGTAGATTCTTCACATCTTCAGATTTAATTCCTCTCTCCTTAAGAGATTTCTTGGCTTCTCTCATTCCTTCATCATTCAATTCAATAACACCTCTTTTCCTCGGTGTGGGCACTGGAGCAGGTTCAGGTATAGTCCAATCTTCATGATTTTGGCTTATCTTAGCCATTAATTCCTCAGCTTCATCTGGAGTTCGTTTCCTGAAAACACAACCAGCACAACTATCCAGGTAGGTCCTAGATTCAACAGTTAGTCCATTATAGAATATATCAAGAAGTTCATTTTTAGCTAGTTGGTGTCCCGGTCGAATTCTAATTAAATAGCAAAATCTTGTCCAAGATTCAGACAAGTTTTCTTCCTTTAATTGCTTAAAGTTAAAAATTCTCTGCAAAGCAGCATGCTGAGCACTAGCAGGATAATATTTCTGGAAGAAAACATCAATCAAACCTAGAGGACTTTTAATAGAACCAGGAGATAAATTACTAAACCAAGTTTTAGCATCATCTTTCAATGAGAAAGGAAATATTTTAGTAACGAAGTAGCTGCGTTTTTTAATATCATCAGAAAATAAGCTACTTAAAGTAGAAAGCTTATTCATGTGTTCTACAGCACTTTCATTTTCGACACCTCGAAAAGGTTCTTTCTCTGCAATGGATATAAGAGACAAATCCACAGAAAAATCATAATCTTTATCTCTTATATTTATAGGAGACGTAGCAAACTTAGGATCAGGAGACAATTTATAATTAACAGCACGCCTTTGAATAAGATTTCTTATAGCATTAGCATCAGCAGATGATTCAAAATTCATACATTCATCAATAAAATCATCATCAAGATCTATATAGGCTTCCTCGGGATCATCATCATCAATGAATTCCCTCGACCCAGGTGAATCAGCAGGTGTAATAAGATTTTCATTAGGCATTTCATCATTTTCAATTTGTCTAGACCTAGCAATCGTAGCATCCAGAAAAGCACCTAGTGAACTACTTTCATCAAGAACAGTAGAAGCATCATCAAATTCATCAGAAATATTTTCAGATTCAGCAGTAACAGCATGTGAAATACGTGCATGAGGTGGTGTGATAAGTTGACTTATAACAGACGGTGAATCTAGAGCAGCAGCAGTGTTCAGAGTTGTACCTTTCCTTGTAGTGGATGGCAATATAGCCACCTTCTGATCACGAGCCTTCCCCATGATAAATAAATTGCAGCGAATAATATCACCTTCAGATGAGCTTATAAATAAAGCTATGCTCCCGGCAACGGCGCCAGAAAATAGTCTTGATGACCCACAAGTATAGGGGATCGCAACAGTCTTCGAGGGAAGTAAAACCCAAATTTATTGATTCGACACAAGGGGAGCCAAAGAATAAATATAAGCCTTAACAGATGAATTGTCAGTTCAGCTGCACCTGAAAGTAAACTTGCTCGACACAATTTATCAGTAGTAACAGTGATATAACACAGCAGTGTTGAAGTAACAGTAGCAACAGTGTAACGGAGACAGCAGTAGTGATTTCGGTAAACAGCAGGATTAAAATACTGTAGGCATAGGGACGGATGTACGGGCGTTGCATGGATAAGATAGCTCATGTAATAGTCATAACACAGGGCATTTGCAGGTAGATAATAATAAAGCATCCAAGTACTAGTCAAACATAGGCATGTGTTCCGTATTTAGTCGTACGTGCTCGCAATGAGAAACTTGCACAACATCTTCTGTCCTGCCAGCCCGTTTGCAGCGGGGCCTCTAGGGAAACTACTGGCAATTAAGGTACTCCTTTTAATAAAGTACCGGAGCAAAGCATTAACACTCCGTGAACACACGTGATCCTCAAGTCACAGCCATCCCCTCCGGTTGTCCCAATTATTGTCACTTTGGGGCCTCGGGTTCCGGACAACGACAGGTGTATACAACTTGCAGATATGATCCAAAACATAATTATACTCATGATTCAATAACATGTTCAGATCTGAGATCATGGCACTCGGGCCCTAAGTGTCAAGCACTAAGCACAACAAGTTGCAACAACGATAAATAGCACTAACAATGGATACTAGGCACCATGCCCTAACAATCTGACATCTATTACATGAACAATCTCATCCAATCCCTACCATCCCAGCCTACAGCGGGATTACTCACACATGGATGGGGGAATCATGGATGGTTGATGGAGAGGCGTTGGTGATGACGATGGCGATGATCTCCTCCGAATCCCCGTCCCGGCAGGGTGCCAGAACGGAACTTCTGATCCCCGTATTAGGGTTTTCGGTGGCGGCGGAGCGTGGATGTGTTTTGCGAAAGAATGACGGACTCCCCGATGTTTTTAGGTCAGAGGCAATAAGTAGTCGAAAGGGCGGCGTCGGGGGGCGACCGAGGTGGCCACGCCAACCCTGGGCGCGGGCCCACCTCTGCCGCGCCGGCCCTGGCGTGGTGGCCTGGTGTCGCCTCCGACTCCCCTTCTGGCTCCGTGGGTCTTCTGGTAAAATAGGATGTTTGCGATTATTTGCAGAGATTTTCTCGAAAGTTGACTTTTGCACAAAAATAAGACACCAGGGTAATTCTGCTGAAAACATCGTTAGTCCGTGTTAGTTACATTCAAATCACACAAATTAGAGGTGGAACAATAGCAAAAGTATTCGGGAAAGTAGATACGTTTTGGACGTATCACCCAGCCCCGCACGTTCCTTCCTCTCCTCATTTTTTTCCCAGACGCCGCCTCCCCCACGTTCCTTCCTCTCCTCGTTCTTTTCCCATCTCCTCGATCCACTGCCGACGCCGCTGCGCCGCCGCTCCGACGCAACTGCGCCCCTCCGCCGCCCTCCGCCGCGTGCGCGCGCCGACCCTCCGACACTGCCGCCGCCGCCCCCTGTGCCCCCATCCCTTCGATCCACCACCTCCGCCGCCCTGTGCCCCCATCCCTTCGATCCACCACCTCCGGCGTCGTCGCGTTGCAGGAAGGCGTCTTCCCGTCGACCCTCCACCTCCGGCGCCGGCGCGCTGCAGGCTGCCGTCCTCGTCGCCTGTATCAGCAGTCAACACCGGCGCATTGAGGGCCATGGCGGGTACCCGCCGGTCCCGCATACCCGCTGGGTCGCGGGTATGGTGGAGATCTCGACCCGTCGGCGGGTACGGGGGCAGGTGGCGGGGGCGGGTGGAGGGTCCGGGGGCGGGTATGGGGGTGCCAAACCCGGCCCCGAACCCGGCGGGTGCCATCCGGAGCTGTACCTCTACTAGTGGTTAGTTTCATGATTCTTTCAGCCTGATAATTTTTACAATCATACAGCTTTCATCTTAATTCGGACCTCGCATTTTTGCTAGCGACACATATTATGACATCATGAGGAGCAATATTTTTTTCGTAAACATAAATAATTGTTATTAATTAAGACAACATTATGCACGATCAAGCTAAGCATTTCTTCTTGAAACGTGAATATGTTTTATAAGCTAATATTTTTTCAGACTACGTAATTGATTTCCAGAACAAGTGATTTGTTTTCTCTAATATCGAATACACTTTTAAAAGCAAGACGAAATGGTTCTTTTTTATTTTGAGAAAGATAAAACATTTACATAATCATGAACATTTATTTGAAGCCAAAAATTAATTTATATGATACATAATGCAGTTTAAAAACCCTAGCTTGATGCTAGCTTAAAAAGGCTAGAATGTTATTGCAGTGCTGCCCGTCTTGGAGTCACCAGTTGGCGGTCACCCCCTGCACCTTTTGGACTTTGCGTTATAAGTATAAAAAAATACCTAAATAGATGATTTTGATTTTTGACTGGATAGTGTTATACGGTGGTACATGTCAAAATAACTATTCTTTTTTTTGAAGTTCCACCGTCAGGCTTTTATTCAATTGACGACAAAATGTCTGATTGAACAGGCTCAATCAGAAATTCAGGGATAAGTTCATAACAGAAGATCAGAACTAATAGAGAGGGCGTTGTGAGCACAAGCATGTGCCGCTTTATTAGCGTCCCTCCTAACAAAACAAAACTTAAAACCCTAAAAAACGGAGACAGTAGCTTTCATCTCCTTGACGATTTGAGAAACCGCCGATCTTTGCATCTTCCCATCATCCCAGGCATTGACAATTAATTGGCAATCCGTCTCAAGCTCCACACGAGTCCATCCCCTTGCACGTGCTAACAGAACTGTATCTCGGCATGCAAGGAGCTCAGCCGTCCCTGGATCATTGATATGATCATACCTATGACATTCCGCCAACACAAAGTCACCGGAGTTGTCCCGTACAACCACACCAGCTCCCGCTACACCGTCCAATGTGCTCAACGCACCATCACAATTGAGTTTAAGCCAACCCTGAGCTGGCCTCGCCCATTTAGGCGTCTCCCTTGCATCATTGCCATCTTCTCTCTTTGGAGGAAATTCCAAAGCCGTGATCAACTCGTTGACCAGCTCCACCGATTTCAGAGGTTGGTACTTCACCTCACCATGGCTGTAGCCACTGGCGGAGCTTTGCAGAAATCATTGGGCGGGCCAGCTCAAACAAGAGCATATTTTTTCTTCTTTCACGGCCTAGTTTAGCTCTAATCCTTCACTGTTTTGGGCTTTCTTGGGCGGGCCACAACCCAGGTTGGGTTCAACGGAGCTCCGCCACTGGCTGTAGCGGAAAAACCTATATATCGCGTACCGTGGACGCTAATAGCGTCCGCGTACCCTTATTGGGCCGGCCCAGTCGGTAAGTTGTGCTATTTCGTTCTTTTCCTTTTTCTTTTTCGTTTTTTTTCTCTGATTTTCCTTCCTTTTTCTTTTCTTTTTTCTTTCTTTCTTTTTATTTTATTTTCTTTTCAATGTTCATATTCATAAAAGGTAAGATTTGAAAAATGTTTATAATTTTAAAATATATTAGAACTTAAAAAATGGTTCCGATTTTTTCTAAATCGTTTCCCATATTTTAAAAAATAGTCCCATTTTTCAAGAATGTTCTGATTTTCAGAAATTGTTCCGATTTTCCAAAATGGTGAAAAATGGTTCCGATTTTAAGAAATGATTTCTTTTTTTGAAAATGGTGAAAAATGGTTCCGGTGTTTGAAAATGGTTCTGATTTTTGAAAATGATTCATGGTTCCCGATTTTTAAAAATGGTTATGATTTTTAAAAAATGTTTCCAGATTTTGAAAAATGGTCCCGATTTTCAAAATTGGTTCATATTTTCAGAAATTGTTCTGATTTTCAAAATGGCTCCGATTTTTTAAAAATGGTGAAAAATGGTTCCGATTTTAAAAAGTGGTTCCGATTGTTTGAGAATGGTTAAAAATGGTTCATGGTTCCCGATTTTAAAAAATGGTCCCTTTTTTAAAAAATTGTCCCATTTTCAAAAATTGTCCCGATTTTCAAAAATGGTTACGATTTTCAAAATGGTTTTGATTTTAAAAAATGGTTCCAGTTTTCAAAAAAGGTTCCGATTTTTTGAAAATGGTGAAAAACGGTCCTTATTTTTAAAAATGGTTCATGGCTCCTGATTTTAAAAAATGGTTCCGATTTTCATAAATTGTTCTGATTTTCAAAAGTGGTTCCATTTTTTGAAAATGGTGACAAATGGTCCCGTTTTTTGAAAATGGTGAAAAATGGTTCTATTTTTAAAAATTGTTCTGATGTTTTGAAAATTGTGAAAAATGGTTCCGGTTTTTTAAAATGGTTCCGAGTTTCGAAAAACGGTTCATGGCCCGATTTGAAAAAATGGTTCCGATTTTGTAAATGGTCCAGATTTTTGAAAATAGTGAAAAATGGTTCCAGTTTTTGAAAATGGTTCCATTTTTTTTAAATGGTTCCGTCTTAAAAAACGATTCCGATTTTTTACAATGGTTACGATTTTTTTAAACGGTTGTACTTTATAAATGGTTCAAATTTTAAAGTCGGAACAATTTAAAATGGTTCAGAATTAAAAATCGGATTTAAAAATGTGATTGGAAAGCAGCTCCACGAAACTCATCGATGAAACAGTCGAAACATGCACGCCTAGTTCTATCCTGCGTTCATGTAAAAAAATCTATCATGCGACGACCGACGATACACTTGAACGTGACTACGTGAGGATGCGAACGTAATTGGGCTGGGCCCAATACCACGTAGACGATGCAAGCAGGTACGCGAACGGGATGTTCCATCCGCGTACCGCGCGGTATAGGAGCACCCGGCTGTAGCTATTTCGGCTACTCCAAATCGTCTCTTATATCTTTACCTAATAATAAAAGCACTAAGCCTTCCGCCTTTTAGTTTGGTAGGTCATTACAATTACCCCTAAAGTTCTATATAATTATCCACCTATGCCACCCATAAGTCAGAAAAACTGTTCGGTATGCGATTTCTTTCTCCCGATCAAGTTGACCGTGTCCTACCCGAATCAGGAAATATCCATCAACCAGATTTTATTTTTATTTTTGTAGCGAAGATCCATCGACCAGGTGCAGCCAAGGTATTTTCCTTCGTACATACCAAACTCGGACTCCTACCTAATCCTTCTCGATTTCTTGCCCTCTCCACACGAAATTCCGTCCATATATAGATCTCATATGCACGTGATTCTCCACGGAAGATCGAAATCGATCAGAATTTGTCCGCTGATTACCAGCGCCAACCGGTCTCTCCGAACGATCTGCAAGATCGCCAGGGGCCTGTGACCGTGCAATCGCCCGGCGTTGCTCAAGGTTGTTGCTATGTTGATGACAGGCTGCCGAGCTGCGCCACGGCGGGTAGCTGCACGCGTTCCTCAACGGCCACCGCTGGAGCGCCATGACTCAGTTCCTGGCGCCGGTGTACAGCGGGACTGCAGGATCCGGCGCACGGGTTCTCTTGGCCGACATTGTAGTTGGAGAGTGGCAGCACTGGCGATCGAGAGAAGTCCTCCGCGCGTGCGTTCCTGCTACACCACAACGGCAGCGTGCACGTCCGGACGTCCGGCACGGCAGCAACGGCTCCATCCAACACAAGGCGCGGTGTCATGGCCTCGACCTCCAGACACAGAGATGGACCGGAACACTGAGGCGTGGCCTCGACCTCCCGGGCAAGGAGGCATCCCCGATGACGCCCACGACGGCGGCGGACGGGCCCTTCCGGCGGACGATACCGGCGTTGTAAAATTACCCATTGGTAATACCTAACCGCATGGACGGAGCATCATCTCTTTTGATATTTTGCAAGTTGCTCTAACCGGATGAACTAGAGAAGATGATGAGCAAGCACTCTATGTAGCTAGCTTTCTCTGCTTGTCGATTCTGGTATTTGTGTATCAACTTGACAAGCTCTCAGTTGAAAGCTCATGTGTTCCCTCTGTTTTAGATTTGAGCTGAATGTTCTTATAGAGAACCCCTGATAAGTTTGTGCAGCAGCTGTTGACTGACACTGGAAGTTGCCCAGCCAGCAAAAACTTTATGCTCTTTTGTCCTGTCCGCAAGATCTGCCGAGTCAAGCTAGATCATGGTATGTCGGATATACTGCATGGAGACTGGTGCGGGAAATTTCTGACGTCGCAAGATCTCTCAGAAGGGAACATATCCTGTTATTTACGATAAGCACAAGTCACAGGAGCACGGCTCGAGTTCACTACAAGACACAACATCCTGTTATTTATCAAAATATCTCTTACATGCACTTCTGTTTAGGAGAAGCTATTTTGTTTTTATACAAAATTTTATTGTAGAATCGGAGGAAGAGCAGAAGCTAAGAGGAATCTGAAATGTTTTAGAAGAATTCTCATGTTCAATAAATATCAACCATTTGCAACACACGGTCCACATGGGAATTGGGATTGATCAGGTTCATCGTGAATAGGTGAAGAACGTGACCCAATAGCTGATGGTGGCAAAGAGATATGTGGCATCACGGGTTGGTCGCTAGCGGCGATGAGGATTTATTTCTCCCGTTGCAACGCACGGGCACATTTTGCTAGTAGGCTATAATGAGCCTAGCCAAACAGAGGAAAATAGGCGCGCGAACCGAATGCTTCATCCATCCAGCGAAGAGAAGCGAGCGTGGTGGAGAGAAGCGACGTAGCTTGCTCCTGCCAGTAGCCCAGGAGGCATTCCCAGCCTCCCACGAAGCCCAGGTCGGCTGAGGCAGATTGCCAGCCCAATTAGCCTTTTCTCCTCTGTTTTTTTCCAGAAAACGAGCAGAAAACAGCCGAACTTTGTGTACACATAGACAAATTGCTTATATACATGTCAATTTTTGCCAAAAATCAAGGCAGGGAGTGCCCTATGGGGAGCATCGCCCCACTTGGAAATTATCCATATGGTCCGAATTAGTACCCTGGATGAAATATCTTTTGCCATAATAACAGGTAAATCAGAGGAAGAAAGCATGCATGTGAAGTGAAGGTACGTAAATCGCCGACTGTTTCCGCCTGGATAATAGTCTATTTCGGCGCACCAGCTTGCATGTGCTGTTCAGTTGGAACTGCATGCATGCATTCACGTGCAGCGCGTAGGTGAGATGCACACATCAGCGTTGCGCTCGCTCTTGTTTCCATTAGCCACACCAAAATGAATAATTGCACCAGTCCAGCCCTGTCCTGTCAGTTGTCACCCCTAGCACCTCGCGGACGAAATATCCTACTGTTTGTACGTGAGACGGTGACAGCATTCACAGACGGATAACCAGCACTCCTCGTCTCCTCTGCAAACTCTATAAACACGGCATCCTCTCGTGTAATCAGGCACACCGAGCACAAAGCTTAGTAGCCCAGCAACCAGCATACACACAGCACAATGCAACGGAACCCACCGGCCGGCGTGTTCCTCGTCCTCGCCGCCCTTCTCCTGGTGGCACTTGCCGCCTCAGCCACCGCCGCCGCCGCGTACAGCAGCGGCCGGGTCGACGTCGCCAGCTACGCCGCAGAAGGGCGCGGGCTAACGCCCCTCTCGACACGACGGCGTTTACTAGGCGCCTGGAGGAGGAGGTGGCGCCGGAGTTGCCTTGGGAGGCCAGCCTGCAAGGGATCGGCACCAGCACCCTCAACAAGAACCACCAGGCGTGCCCAGGACCGTGCCTCCCACGAGGAGATTCCTATAGCCGGGGTGTAAAAAAAACACTATTGTCCTACGGGGAACTGACGGCCGGGCCATGGATTATTTCACTATTGTCCTTCCGACCGGCCGGCCGCGGTGGAGGTATAGCTAGTACGCTCAGGTCTCTGGTGTTTATGCAGCTTCTCGGATTCTGAATAAACGCGTCGCACCCCACGCCTAACTGCTACTTGAGTTTCGGTATCCTGTCAGATTGCAGGTTGGGTTGTGCTTTGCTAGATTTGTTTTTTAAACAAGCCAAAATATTTGACATTTTCATTTATTAAGAAGAAAAAGTTTAGAACCACATGACTTTGAAGGACACAGAAGTTTAATCTCGCTGAATTACATTGCTCGAAAATTGGCCCCGGCCAAACACCAAGGTCCTATTTGACGAAATCAATAGAAAAAGTGTCCCCACGCGTCCTCTCGTGGTGACAAGTGTCGCGGTGTGCTCAGTCGCTTATTTGCATATCTGCCAAGTACCGCAACCAAACTGAAAGTGGGGAGGATGAGAGAGAAAGGGCTACGGGAGGTAGGAGAGCGGCTTAATTTTCCCTTTTATTTGTCAAAACCAAAATTTCAAAACGAAATTTGCTGTCATCGGCAAGTTTGGCTCTTCGGTGCTTTTTTTGTTTATTCTTGATCTGCTTTGTAAAAGGGCCACCTCATCACCTTGTATTGGTTTGGCCGTGTGCTTTATTAATTTATAAAGCAGGGTGAAATCCTATTTCGTCATCACTAGTCTAGATCAGACAATTTAAACAAAAGTCACTCATGCAACAAGTAACTTGTGTGTGTGATGTAAACAACGGCACACTATTTCAGTTTTTCAATTGGGCTGACAAGTGGGACCCACAGTCCACCTCACCCAGCAATTTCTTTTCAGATTTTTTTATTTTTTATTGCACTGACAAGTGGGGCCCACTATCAATTTCGGTGTCAATTCGCCATCAGACAGCGATTTGGGTTCTCTGAGACAAACGAAGAAAAAAGCCGTTGATTTTTGCTACGAGAAAGTCGACTGGTACCAATTTCGAAATTTCGCTACTATCGAAAGTGGTACCTTTATGCTAACTACTTGCAATACAATCTGTGTTGAGAAAATAAAAATTGTTTGGACACGGGAATTACTAGAAGCTAGCCTCTAGATCAAGGACAGAAAAAAGAGTATGGAAATGTACATAATGGCATAAAACTAAAAAATCACAGTTAATTTTCAGCAAGTAATTCCTGCAAAATTCCCGCGTTTTATCAAAACGCGACTTGTACACTCTGGTATGTGCTCCGATCGTCCACCAACCACTTTTTTTGGTACGCGAGGGACCCCTGCACCACTTCTTGGAGCAAACTCTACGCACACGATTTGCTGTCGCGTGCTACATAAAGCACGCATGGACCACTTGCCCGTCGATCGCTAGACCAGCATACTCACACGTAAGGTAGGACAATGCACGGTGTCAGGCCGACCGGCGTGCTCCTCCTCCTCGCCGCCATTCTCATCGCGGTGTCCGCGTCTCCGGCCGTCGGCTCGTACGGCGGCCGGATCGTCATCCGCCACGGCGCCGCGACCGGGACAAGGGCTAGCGCTCATCTCCACACGGTGTTGGCGACGCTGGTGAAACGGCTGGATCAGGACGAGGTGGCGCCGGAGCTGAGCTGGGCGGCCAGCCTCCAAGCCCAAGGGATCGGCACCGGCGCCCTCGACAAGAGCAAGCAGGTTTGCCTACACCATGTGTGCTCCATCCCAGGACAACAATACACCGGCCGGGGTGTAAAAAAATTTACGGTTGCTCGACGGCCCCGACGCAGTCGAAGACGGCCGGACGATGGGTCGATAAGGCTACCCTACGTCGTTCATCCGCGCATCGCGCATGGCATTCGATCGAACGCGGTCGATCGGCAGCTAGTATGGTCAGATTTATATGCAGCTTCTTTGATTCTGAATAAACGACAGTACCTCACACCTAACTGATGCTTTCCTCTCAATTGCTGATTGGGTTATGTTGTGTTTTGTCAAAATGGTTACTGCGGGGAAAAAAATAACACACGGTTTGGTGTGTTTTCTGAACTGTAAGAAAGAAAACGTTCATGCGATCCTTCGCTAACGGGCCAACATGTTAGCCTTTTGAAAGAAAAAAAACTCAAATCAACATATTTTGGGAAATATTATCAATCTAACCATGAATGTCAAATTTTGTGGACATTTGGTTTAGAATATCATTAGTTTTATCCTAATAAATTGAGTCATATGGTCAAGTACTCAATTTGAATCTTTATAGTTTGTCATCTAACTTTTCATTTTGTTCCATATCTGCAATGTCGAAATTCTTATGTTAGGGAACGCAAAGGCTCGGACATGGAACTAGTTTCAAAGCGATGAATATTTGAATTTTATTTCTTACAAAGTACCAGAATCTGCCCTTGATTGAATCGGACAAAACGCAACATGGGCCGAACGGGCACAATTGATGAAATAGGCCGTAGCCCCACTTTATAAATAAAGCCACAACGGCCGAACCGATACAACGTGATGAGGGGAACCTCTTACAAAGCATACCAAAGATAAGAAAGAAAGAACAAGGAACACCAAACTTGCCACCGGAGAACACCGGAACATGCCCACGAGATACCAAGCTCCACGACAACGCCCCCAAGAGGGTAACGACGTAGCACGTCGCCGTCGTCGAGACCGAGGGTCAAGGGTTTTCACCCGGAGCTTTGGCGCGTCGAAGAGACCCACAACAGCGCCCCTAGGAGGGTAACCATACCCACGGGCATGGCCGCCATTGGCACCGAAGTGCTGAGCTTTCGCCCGAAAGACCCTTCGCACACACCCGGTACAAAGGACCCGTCCACCGCCTCCGAGCTCGGCCTCCAAAACACGATATGGGAGCTGCCAAAGCCAAAACGCCGCAACACCAGGGACCCCGCTGTCCGCTCCTCGCCATCCAAATGACCAAGGAGAGAGACCATCACCACCGCTACGTCACTCGCCGCAGAGACGCCCGTGCAGTCCACCTTCCAGAGCCGCCGCCCCGGCATCCGCGATCTCCATCCGAGGGACCAACAAGTCGCAGGGCCACCGTGATGGGCAAGTGGGGCCGGCGAAAGAAACTAGGCCCACGAGAGCGACAGCCGCAATCAATAAGAGGAGATCCCGTCCTCCACCGTCTGAGACGGTCACCGACCAGACACAGTAGCAGGTCCGGTCAGGCCCAGATCAGCCCACACAGGCCCGGATTAGGCCCGACCAGTCCCGCCGCCGCGCTGCCGCGCCAAGATCGCAGTTGTCCCTCCTACAGATGGGCTCAAGGCGTGCGCACCGGCCGGGGCCCGTAAAACCCAGATCGGGCCCACCGGCCCCAGATCTGGGCCGAGGAACCCTACCCATGGCCAGCACCCGAGCCCACCTAGCCCCGTCGCCGTGTTGTCCCCTACTACCGCCGCCGTTGATCCACCGCCGCCACGGCCGACACAAGCCCGCCCAAGGCTCTTGATGGCCGACCACCGGGAAGGAGCCGCTGCCCCGCCCGAGCGCGCACCGCCGCTGCCCGTGTGCGCAGGTCCGCGTAGCCTCCACGCCGCTGCCCCCCACGCCGAGAGCCGCGCCCCGACCCAGCCGCCACGTGCCACGCCGCCGCTGCCGCGTCGGGGAGAAAAAGGGCCCCGCCGCCGAAGCCGCCGCCGAACGGGCACAGTTGGCGGGCCGCATCTATGGTCGTCGGATTGTCGCTGGGTCCGGCTTCTCGTTTATGGGCTCGCTGGCTCCGCTTGAGCTCATTCATGTTCCAGGTTCCAGCAGGCCGGCCCAGTGCCCACAAGATGACAACACTTTTTTGAAGGCAAAGATAACAACACTGCAATGAACTCCCTCTAAATTTAAATCTGGCACTATGTTTTGAAACTGATTTGGGAGCATCGCTAGCTTGTCATTCTATCCGTTCAGCATGCAGTTGCAGCTCAAGTGGCCAGCTCCGTTTTGTTTTTTTGCGGGAAATTACGGAGCTTTATTACTCATGAACAGGGTTACAATCCTTAGCAATTACAGCTTGAATACAATCAGGTACACGGTGAAACAAAAGATGGATTATTATGCGTCAGCCATTATAGCTGGAAGAGGACCAATAGAGCATATTTCTTGTAGGTGCACCGTCGATTTCAGCAGCAGCCTGTCCGTCCCGTACTCACTGTCTCACTTGGCCATGTTCGAGCGTCGGGTGCCGCAAGCGGTTGGAAAATATCCGTATGGTCCGAAGTACCCCGGATGAAAGAACTTCAGCCCAATTTTTTTATAAACGAGATAAATGATTTGCCATTTTTCATCAAAAGAGAAGAAGGTTTTTAGAGGATTTAACTATAATGCCTAGGACATCCCCTGGGACTTTCTCAAAAGCCTACTCTCCCGGGATAACATGACTCAAGCTTTCCCCCGGCCTCCCCCCATATTTTGGCCTCCTCTTTGATCTTGGTGATGATGACATTGGGCGGAGAAGCACGATGGCGGAAAATCCTAGCATTCCATTCCTTCGAAATATACAAAGAGACGAGCATTATCAACGAGGCGATGGCTTTGCGTGGTTGACCCTTTGTGGAGGCAAGCTTTGTCCACCACTCTTGGACGTCAGGATCATTAGCCCACGAGATAGGAGAGACATCAAGGATGCCACACCAAGAGAGGACGCCCGTCCAAACACAAGAGGTGTAGCGACACTTGAAGATAAGGTGAGCCGCCGATTATTGAACTTGGGTGCATACGGGCAATTTTCACAAATTTTCAAATCAGCATGTGAAGGTACTTACATGGTTGACTATTCCTGCCTAAAATAGTACCCCCTCCGTTTTTATGTATCTATATAAGAAAAATAAGAACATATATAATATGAAGTACATATAATATGAAAATATATTTTATGATGATTCTTATAGTATTTAATTATATACTCCCTCTATTTTTATTTACTTCGCACTCTGGGTTTAGTCAAAGTCAAATTTTGTCAAGTTTGATCAAGACTCTAGTAAAAAATATCAACATGCATAATATAAAATGCATATACTATGAAAATATACATTGCGATGATTCTATAACTATAGATTTTTATATTGTAGAAGTTAATATTTTTTTCCAAATATTTGGTTAAATTTGGCAAAGTTTGACTTTGACTAAACCCAGGACGCAAAGTAAATAAAACGGAGAGAGTATTGTAGATGTTAGTACTATCTTTTATATTTATTTGATCGAAATTACAGAATTTGATTTTAACCGAACACGAAATGCTATGTACTCCCTCCGTTTTTTAATATAAGATGTTTTAGCTTTTGTCCACATGCACAAGCACACAAATGTATGTAGACGCATTTTTGTATGCATGTTCAATCATTTTAGTGTGCATATAGTTAGTGTGCATATAAACAACATGTATACCACCTAAAACATGTTATATTAAAAAACGGAGAGAGTAGGTGTGAATGGAGCATTGATCTGGCTGGTCGCGGTAGCCGATGTCGGCGCGCGCACTTGCACTTGCATGAGCTGTTCAAGGTGGAACTACTTGTAGGTGAAATGCACGCATCAGCGTTGCGCTCGCTTGTTTGCATTAGCCACACCCCATCGGCCGGTCCCAAATGAATAAATTGCACCAGTCCGTCCTGTCGCCCATAGCAACTACTCCGTAGCACACACTAGCTAGCACCACCCCGACCCTGTGGAAACTCTATAAACACGGGTGTCCTCCCGTGTAATCAGGCACACCGAGCACCGAAGATTAGTTGCCAGCGACCAGCATACTCACGATAGCATAACACAATGCAAGGGAATCAGCCGGCCGGCGTGCTCTTCATTCGCCTCGTGCTCGCCGTTCTTCTCCTTGTGGCATTTGCCGCTCCAGCACCCGCCACCGCCAGCATTAGTACCAACGCCCTCAACCGGAACAAGTTCGCGTGCGGGAACCCTTGCGCTGGCTATGGAGGAAAACCCTACACCGGCCATGGATGCAAAAATATTTACCGTTGCAATAGTGGTGGTGGATCAGGTGGATAGCACATAATCGCGTGGTACACGTGATAAGCCACCTCAAACCAAACAAAAAAAAGGTGGATAGCACATATTCTTCTTATTATTTTTTTTGGAAACAAGGCAAAAGATGCAAAGCATCTAATCTTTGATGTATATGCAGCTGCACGTATTCTTTTTTTTTCGAAACTTGCAGCTGCACGTATTCTGATGTATATGCAGCTGCACGTATTCTGAATAAACGCAAAGCATCTGCACCGAGAACTCTTCTGTGGACTAATTGTTAGGTCTCGATCTCAGTAGACAAATGAGGAACTTGGAAGTGGAATTGCTCGCTGAATTGCTGCGAGAGAGGATGGATTGTGGTTCATAGTTCATCCCTCAGATATGGATACAAGTTGCGAACTAGCCAACGGCATCAGCCGTGTCTCTACCAAGCCAACCATTACAACTCACGTACTCCTCTACTTATCCCTTTAGTCACGCAGACGAGCTGGTAGCTGTCGTGCTCGGATGCTCCTCCGTGTTGGGCTTGTGCTTGTCGAGGGGCCGGTAGCTGGCCCTGTACTGGAGTCGCTGACATTCCCCCCTCCTTGAGACGCCACTTGACCCCAAGCTGGCGCTGCAGGAAAATGTTGACGAAGAGCTTCTGCATCTTCCCAGGTGGCGAGAGCTTCAGTCATGCCGGACCATTGTACCAGCACCTGGGACACCGTGGACGAACCCTTGCGACACATGCGGCGCTGAAGCACCTTGAAAGGAACCTGCATATGAGCGTCAGGATCGGGTAATTCAGGTTGTACCTGCACTCCTGGACCAATGACCTTTTTGAGTTGGGAAACATGGATGACGGGATGGATGTTACTCATCTCCGGCAGTTCCAGACGATAGGCCACACGCCCCACTCGAGCCAGCACACGGAATGGCCCGTAAAACTTGAACGCCAGCTTCTGGTTGGATAGAGGAGCGACAGATGTTTGTATGCAGGGTTGAAGCTTGAGGAAAACTTGATCGCCCACCTGGAACTCCCGAAATGTGCAATTCTTGTCAGCGGAGCTTTTCATTTTATGTTGAACTCGAAGAAGCTGTTGGCGAAGTACCGCAGTGACCAAGGTTTGCTCGGTAAGCCATGTTTGCAGATCAAGTACAGAGCACACATCATCAGCAATAATACCGTGACGAGGAGGGTTGTAATAGAGCACCTCAAACGGGGATTTGTTGAGCGCCGAGTGCCAATTGGTGTTATACCAATACTCTGCCAGGGAGAGCCATTGCGCCCACTTCTTAGGGAAAGCTTGTGCATAACAGCGTAGATACGCTTCCAGGGACTGATTGACACGCTCTGTCTGGCCGTCCGTTTGCGGATGGTAGGATGAACTCATCCGAAGCTGAGTACCCGTCAGACGGAAAAGTTCTTTCCAGAAGGCACTTGTAAATACACGATCACGATCTGATATAATCGACAGAGGCATGCTGTGGAGTTAAACACATTGTTCATGTAAAGTTGTGCCACCGTAGCTGCAGTATATGGGTGAGAAATAGGTATGAAATGAGTATACCGGGAAAACTTGTCCACTACCACAAACACACCATCATCATATCTGCCAGACTTAGGAAAGGCCTCCACAAAATCCATGGACACCATCTCCCAGGCATACTTAGGTACTGGTAACGGTTGGAGAAGTCCTGGATAACGCACTCTTTCTGGTTTTGCACGCTGGGAGGTGATGCATTCTTGCACAGTGCGCCGGACAAATTGCTTCATAAGTGGCCAGATGAATAAGCTTTTAATCCTCCTATAAGTCACAGGAAATCCTGAATGCCCACCTGTAGCACCAGCATGAAATGCAAGAGTCACTTGAATTTGAAGTTGTGGATTAAATCCCAACCAAATTCTGCCTTTCTTCCTGATAATACCATCTCTCAGTTGAAATCCATCAATGCCGTTAGCATGAAGTGCAAGTTTAGCAAGTAGTTGTTGAGCTTTAGGGTCTTGCTGATAGCCAGCGATCACATCAGTCATCCAGACTGGTTGTACAGAGGAGATGGCGAGGAGTACATCAGTGTTGCCTGGTTTGCGGGACAGAGCATCGGCTGCAGAATTCTCAGCCCCTTTGCTGTATACAATAGTGTATTGCAAACCCAACATTTTGGTTAATGCTTTATGCTGCCACTGTGTATGCAAATTTTGATCATTGAGATGCGAGAGACTTCTCTGGTCGGTTACAATTCGAAATTCACCCATCTGCAGATAAGGCCTCCACTGATCAATTGCTAAGAGAATTGCTAAATGCTCCTTCTCATACGGGGATAGACCACGAGTACGGGGGCCCAAAGCCTTGCTGACAAAAGCAACAGGGTGCCCCTCCTGTTGTAACATGGCTCCAATTCCAGAGTCTGAAGCATCTGTTTCAATTGTGAAGGCCTTGTTGAAGTTAGGCAGAGCTAGTACTGGTGCAGACACTAGTGCTGCCTTGAGAGCTTGAAAAGCTTGTTCAGTTTCTCCTGTCCAAATGAATGGGACACCTTTCCTCAGCAAATTGGTCAACACCTTAGCAATAAGACCGAGTGACGGATAAATTTGCGATAATAGCCTGCAAATCCTAACCATTCTCTCAGCTCCTTTAGATTAGTGGGAGATGGCCAATCTTGGACTGTAGCAATTTTGGTTGGATCCGTTGCAACCCCATTGGCAGATATCACATGTCCCAAGTAAGATATGCTAGTTTGTGCAAATTCACACTTAGACATCTTAATTTTCCAACCATGTTCTTGTAATTTCGCCAGCACCAATTGGATATGTTGAAGATGCTCATCATAAGATTTGCTGTAGATGAGGATGTCATCAAAAAAGACAAGGACGAATTTACGCAGGTACTCTGATAGAGTTGCATTCATAGCGCTGAGGAAGGTTGCTGGCGCTCCTGTGAGACCAAAAGCCATTACTGTGAACTCAAACTGGCCATGATGTGTTTGGAAGGCGGTCTTATACTCTTCTCCAGGTGCAAGTCTGATCTGGTGATATCTAGCTCGCAAATCCAGCTTCGAGAACCAAGATGCTCCAGCTAACTCGTCAAGGAGTTCATCTATAATTGGTACAGGATATTTGCTCTTGATGGTGAGAGCATTCAGGTGTCTGTAATCCACAACAATTCTCCATGTTCCATCCTTTTTTCGCACCAGGATAATAGGTGAAGAGAAGGCACTCGAGCTCAATTGGATAACTCCGCTGGCCAACATTTCCTTGATCTGCTCCTCAATTTCAGTCTTCAGTTGCGGAGTGTAGCGATATGGTCTTTTGTTAACAGGTTGTGCTCCTGGGATCAATAGGATGGAATGATCACAGAGACGCCTCGGTGGGAGCCCAACTGGTTCAGCAAAAACTTCAGGGAATTCTCGCAAAATTTCCTGCACCTTCTCTAGCATTGGGGGATTCGAAGTAGGTGCAGAATGCAGAAGTGACAATTCTACAACAGTACAAGCAAAAGTTTCAGCTACTTTGCTCTGCAATGTAATTGTTGCACCGTTATGGACAAATGACATCCAATGCTCCTCCCAATCAACATGCATAGGGCTGTGCACTGCCAGCCAATCCAGACCTAGAATGCCATCATAGTTCCCCAGAGCCAAGAACTTGAAGTCTGTGTGAAACTCATGTCCGTCACACAGCCAAGCACTCTTGATTAATCCCTGATCAGACCATAGTTGCGCCATCAGCAATTTTCACGCGCATTTTACAGGGCAGAGTCTGTACTTCACTGAACTTGTCCTTGAATCGTTCATTCAGAAACGAATGAGTGCTGCCTGAGTCCACTAGGAACTGCACTTGTTGACCTTGCATTGCGGGTGTTAACCGGAAAGTCACGGTGCTGGGTTTTTTGATAATAGTCTCTGCTGCCATCAAATGTACTTCTGCCGCAGCTTCTGCTTCTGGCTCCTGATCATCCTCATCCTCAAGTGCTTGAAAAGGTCCATCACTTCTTGAAGAACATGCATTTGGACTGTACCTTTGCACTGATGATCACGACCCCATCTCTCACCACAGGTAAAACACAGACCGCGAGCTCTTCTGTATGCTCGGAGTGTCGCCCACTTCTCATCGACAGACTGTGCTTTATTTGGCTCCGCAGGTGCTCGGTTCTCTAGCAGCAACTGTGGCCGCGCTGGAGGTGGTGCAGGTAGCGGTAGAGCTCGACGTTGTGGCGGTGGTGGTAATGCCAACATAGGTGGAGCTTGTCGATTGAAGAAAGGCCTCGGAGTCACCGCCACTTCTTCCTGCAACAATGCGAGAGAGTACGCAGTATCGAGATCGCCAGGGCACTGAATAGCAATGATAGCACGTATAGCAGGATTGAGACCATCCAGAAAGCGAGTGATATAGTGGAGTGGTTCTAAATTGGGTTCATAAGCAGCTAAATGATCGATTAGTTCAGCGAAACGCTCAACATAATCAGTGACAGTGGTGCTCTGATGAATTTGGTATAATTGGCGAAGCAAGGCTTGGTGTTGGTTGCGGCCAAAGCGCACTAACAGCCAGCCACAAAATTCCTCCCAAGTGGAGGTCCGAATTTTGCATTGAACTGACTGAAGCCAACGTGCTACTGAACTCAAAATTCATAGTGGCTACAGATATCCATATAGATTTGTGGGTGCCATATAATTTGAAATAGTCCTCACAGCGCTGCTGCCAAAGCTTAGGACATGTGCCATCAAAGCGTGGAAAATCAATTTTAGGCAGGGATTTGTAATTATGAGATGAATCATCGGAATTGCGGTGATAATCAACATAACGGGGTGTAACAGGTCGGCCGGAATGCGCACCTCTTGCCGGAGGAGGCACGTAGAAAGGCGTAGCCTCGTGTGCTTTCCCCCGGCGTGATTTGTCTTCGCCGTGCCCACTTGAGCCGATCTCGCCGTCCTTGGGCGTCGTAGGAGAGGACGCCGCCGTGGGAGACGTGGTGTAGACGCTCCCGTGCGGGACGACGCGATCCAGTCGGAGATGGAGATCTCCCAGATCCGCTCGAATTTCGTCGAGCATCTCCATGGTGTGGCGCTGATGTGCCGCCATCGCTTCCGAGCTTGAGGTGCGCTGATCCTCCAGCGCGCGCTTCTGATCATCGACGAGCTTGTGGATCGATTTGAGCAACTCCTTGTTGGAGAGATCCTCGACCTCCATGGCTAGCTTGGTGGTGTGTTGCCGGGTGCGGTGTTGGGTGGTGGGGGAAAAAATTGCTCCAGATCGGAAGCTCTGATACCAGAATGTTAGGTCTCGATCTCAGTAGACAAATGAGGAACTGGGAAGTGGAATTGCTCGCTGGATTGCTGCGAGAGAGGATGGATTGTGGTTCATAGTTCATCCCTCAGATCTGGATACAAGTTGCGAACTAGCCAACGACATCAGCCATGTCTACCAAGCCAACCATTACAACTCACGTACTCCTCTACTTATCCCTTTAGTCACGCAGACGAGCTGGTAGCTGTCGTGCTCGGATGCTCCTCCGTGTTGGGCTTGTGCTTGTCGATGGGCCGGTAACTGGGCCTGTACTGGGGTCGCTGACACTAATGTCTAGTGGTAGTCGTGCATATGCGCATAAGGGTCAGGTCCCGGGTTCAAATCCTCACTTCTATCTTAATGATAAAACCAGGGTGGAGTCCCCCCTCCGATCTTGTTGTTGAGTTCTGATGCACCCGCTCTGCAGATTGGTTTGTGTCTTGCTAAGATATATCGTTGTTTCACGGGGGAAAAGGAAATACATTAATTTCGGCCATCTTCTTGGCCACGGCCGAGGCTTAGGCCCCGCTTGGGAGCTTTCTAAATTTCCACACCAGCTCGTGGCACTTGTTTTGCCGTGCACAATAGATAGTATGATACTAGTGAATCAGAACTCACTCGTATAATCAGTGTTTAGGATAATTAAGTAAATTAGCATTAAAAACCATTGCACATATTAAAAATGCGTTCATTCTGAACGAATCAAAGCTGAAAAACGAGCGTAAAATTGATGGTTGTGTTCAGCAGCAGCTTGTAGTAAGTACTCACGGTGTCACGAGGTCGTGTTGGAGCGTTCCGGGCGATAAGTCTTAGTCGTGGAACATTAATACACCTTGTTGCAGACCGTTTTCTATGTCGACGGCCTTTTATGGGGATTGCCGGCATATATGCCATATGCCGAGCTCCTTTAACATAACACTTCCTTATTACCGAGGGTGGCCATCTGGATATTCGTCTGTCGCGTGGATTCCATTTGTCGGTGCTTGTAGTATGCCGATAGCCATGCCAGAGCCGTCGGTAAATAGTTGGAAATAATTAATTTACGAGAGCCTAGATCGAACCCTGCACCTAACGCGCGGGCACCGGTAGAGCTCCGTTTACCATTCAACCTGCTATTGCCGACGGCCTAGCCCTCGACATACACGTTGCAGGCGAGCCACAGGTACAACCACCTGGCACGGGTATGCCGATGGCCTGGCCCTCGACATGAAGGGACACGTTTGTCGACGGTTTTTGGCCGTTAGTATACACGGAGAGGCGGGCTACCAAATGACGACACGCGGCCCTTTTGCCGACGGCTGGTCGTCGGCAAACGTTGCAACGTCATTTAAACGACGAGCTCACTTATTTGCCGAGGGCGATGAAATACTGTCGGTAAAAGGATGTATGCCGACGGCTTGTATATGCATGCGGCATTTTGTTTGCTTGCCACAGAAGAATAAGCCATACCGTCGTGTCTTTGCCGAGGGTTTGCGGCCGTCGGCATATCTTGTGATTCCTGTAGTGTGCAGCGTGCAGTGCGTAGGTGAGATGTACACATCAGCGTTGCGCTCGCTCTTTGTTTCCATTAGCCGCACCAAACGAATAATTGCACCGGTCCAGTCCAGTCCTGTCACACCCCGAGCACCTCGCGGGCGAAATCTCTGTTGGTATTATCTGAAGAGAATGACACTATGCACAACAGCAACCTGCCGAGTATCCTATGTGCGTAATAAGAGCATCCACGCGCACACACAGCAGCACCACTCCTCTGCTAACTCTATAAAACACGGGTGTCCTCTCGTTGAATCAGGCACGCCGAGCACCAAATCTTAGTTGCCCAGCGACCAGCCTACACACAGCACAATGCAAGGGAACCCACCGGCCGGCGTGCTCCTCGTCCTCGTCGCACTTCTACTCGTGGTCTTTGCCGCTCCAGCCGCCGCCGCCGGCGCGTACAGCGGCCGGGTCGTCACCAGCCACGCCGCAGCTGGGGCGAGGGCTAGCGCTCATCTCGACGCGCCGGCGTTGACGAGGCGCATGGACAACGAGGTGGAGGTGGCGCCGGAGATGATGACTTGGGCGGCCAGCCTGGCAGGCGATGGCGGCCCCAGCCCCTCACTCGTGGCGAAGAAGCCGGCGTGCCATGGACCGTGCCCCCCACGAGGAGGAGACTACACCGGCCGCTCGTGCCTAATGTATTACCAGTGCTCGTTGGCCCCGTCGCAGTCGAACAGCTGACGGCCGGACAATGGGTCGATCTGGCTACCGTACGTTCGTGCACGCATCGTGCAAGCGCGGTGGATAGGTAGCTAGCTAGCATGGTCAGAGGATATAGGCGATGTTTGTCGAAGCTCGTCAGCAAATGTCGTCGATCAATGTCCTTCTGCTTGGTGTAATTGCTCGATCTTGGTTGCTTAGCAGATGAACACGCCTCCGATTCTAGCGTGCACGAAGCATGCATACCATCCGACAGCGGTGGAGGTAGCTTGCACGGTCAGATGTATACGCAGCTTCTCGGACTCTGAATAAACGCGAGCACCCCACACACCGACTGAACTGACGCTTGAATGTCCGTACATATTCCTTCTCGATTGCAGATTGAGCTATCTTAATTTCCCTTGTTACCGGTGCCATTATGCTGGGTTAGGGTCTTAACCCAACACTAAATCGTTCCATATGGCTACCGTTCATGGATGCATCGCAACGGGCCACGCATCCGATCGACCACCGGTGGAGGACTGACGTATATGCAGCTGCTCTGATTCTGAATAAACGACGCACGCACCCAATCAACATCCGGTGCAGATACCGGGTAATCCTCCAATCTGAAGAAAAAAATCCAATCAAGCGCTGATCTTTGAGTTTTGATACATCCTCTCTGCAGACTGGGTTGTGCTTTCCAACAATATCCCCTTGTTTCACAAGGGAAAAATGAAACAAGTTAATTTCGGTCTCCTTCATGGGGCGAGAACATGTTTACAGAAATACTCCAAACGAAACTCTCATGTGCTAAAATAACAGAAGTAATCAACAGAGAGAAATAAAGCATGCATGCAAATCCTGGAGTGTTCCACCAAGATAATATCACGGGGGCCTTTTAGTGATATGGTAGCTAGCTTTTGTCGCCGTTCATATATGCCTGGGCGCACTTGCATGCATGAGCTGTGTTCAGTTGGAACTACTTGAAGGGACTCTCGCTACCACGTACAATGCGTAGGTTAGATGCGCGCATCAGCATCACGCTCGCTTGTTAATTGCATTAGTCCCCCGGTCCCAAATGAATAATTGGACTCCCATCACCGTGGGAATATTTTTAACACAACCATAGTATCAACTTAGCAGTGTCACGTATGATGATTGCTGATTTGGAATTAAAAAAATGAGAAAATATGGCTAAGATTGGTATCAATTATGTCCATTGTACAACATTTCATCTCTTAATTAGTTACAGATTTTATAGTGTAATTTTTAACCATCCATAGCTTTAGCAAGTACTAGTTGTTAGATCGATATAACACCGAGAGACCCTTATATCACCTATTACAAGAACCGGTGCCAGCCGTAACGAACCATTAACACGGTATGCCGGCCAATGTATATGCATCTCTGGATACCGATTATACATAGAAGCCAAGTGTCAGAAAACATAAATGGACTCCGAGGTACATAGAGCTTTATTTTGCAAAATTCAAAAATCATATTTCAAAGTTCCAAAAATAACTAGAAAAAATTCCCCAATGTAGACAATAATGCATTCTACCAACTGCAAAATCCTAAATCAAAATAATTCATATTCTAGGCTACACAAAAATAACAAGATCTGACAGATTCTGGAGAGTTGAAATTTTGCACTGTTCACTATTTACAAATTCAGACTTTGTCGTTTTTTCACATCCCAAAATATAATAAATTTCTATTTGACATTTTACACGTTGGTAGAATACAACATTATCTACGCCCAGGATTTTTGTCAGAATTTTATAATTCCAAAATAAGTTTTTTTTAATTTTTTAAAATAAAAACCTACCTAGAGCTCGGGCTTCATATGTCCGCTCTCATCTAAGTGTACGTTTGGATCATGCCTACACCAGCCCTACTAAAGTTGGCTGGCCAAGTATTTGACGTACAATTCCGCCGCCCATGATTTGTCAAACAGTATGTGAAAGACGAAACCAAATAGCCATAGGCAAAAAGATATGAAGCTATACTTTGTTTGAACAAATTTCACAAAATCACAACTATGAAGCTATACTTACTTTCATAAAACCACAACCGGATCTTTTCATCTTGGGAAACCCATGACTTTTAGTAAGTTTGATAAAGTTTTTGACAACCTGCTACAGCCCACTAGTCAGGTTCCACGTAGCATAGGAGACGGTTCTTTCTCGGTTTGTTCCTGTAGACAAGACTGCACTTGATCCGAACATTTTGGGTATTTTTGCATTTTTTGTACTTTTAGTCGACATTAGTATTAAAAGTAAAATGCAAAACTATTTTTTTTTGTAGTAATTCAAACTACATGTAATGATTAACTTGAAAAGCTTGGGCTCATTTTACCTAGTGGTTTTGAACTTTTTTTAAAAATCTAGTAGTTCAAACTACGTATATTGATCAAACTGACAAATTTTCATCTTATTTGCCCACTTGATTTGAAGATTTTGTAACTTTGGCCAAATTTCAATTAAAATTTAAAAGTTTTCAAACAAGCCTTATAAATTTACACTGGCTTAATCCAAGTTCACAAATGGAAGAACTATTGTATTTTTTCATATTTTATAAAACACTTTGAAAGTTAACTATTTTGGATGAATGCTAAAAAAGCAAAAACTTTCAAATGGTCCGTTCAAGTCCAATCCGGTCCACAAGAAAAAAAAAGAGAAACCAATAACATTTTCCACGTGGATCTAACTAGTGGGAACGGACCATCGGAGACATTGTCAATGGATAAAATCCCATCATTTTAGGTTCCTTACAACTAATTACCATAAAAGTTTTGATTTTGTATAAGAAAAACTTTAGTTGTGGTTTTGTGAAACCCTATCCCCATGAGTTGTACATTTTGTGAATTTTTGTGTCAAGGAATCGTTCTCAATTCTGACTACCTAAGGGCAGAGACTAATGGTCTAAGTCGAGCAATTCAAAATATCTGCTCACGTTGTACTTTGCACTACTGGGAAAAGAGTTATAGGTAGGTTCACATTCTGTGGCGCACCCTTAATTGGTGCGCCACAGAAATAATTTATGTGGCGCACTATGTTGCGTGCGCCACAGAAAGCCATATTTCTGTCGTGCGCCACAGAAATATGACTTTCTGTGGCGCACCTGTCCCGTGCGCCACAAAAATATGGATTTCCGTGGCGCACCCATTTCGGTGCGCCACAGAAATCAAATGTTGATTTCTGTGGCGCACCGGAATGGGTGCGCCACAGAAATTTTCCAGTGCGCCACAGAAATAGAAATTTACATTTCTGTGGCGCATGTGGGCATGGTGCGCCACAGTAAATCCCAGATCTAGATCTAATCCAGTTTCTCTCTCCCTCCTTGGTCAAACCCACCTCTCTCCCTCCTTGGTCAAACCCACCACACACGTTTTCGAAAGAAAAAAAACACGCCTTATCCGCTCGGCGCACCCATTCCCGCACGCTTCCCTCCCGCACGCACGCCTCGCCTCTCCCCCTCGCCCCTCGCCTGCCCCACCGGCGGCCGCGCACCACGCGCCTCCCCCCGGCGGCCACGGCACCTCGTCTTCTCCCGCACCGGCGGCCGCGCGCCCCTCCCCTCCCCCGCCACCTCCGCCTTGCCGGCGCCGCCGCCGCTCTAGGCCGTGGAGCTCGAGGCCCTCCTCCGCCGCGGCGGGGTGCACCGTGCACGGACCGCGCGAGAAGGCGGACTCCCCACCGCCGGCCCCCCTCGCCGCCGTGCTCCTCCAGCAGAAGGCGGAAGCCCGGCACCACGCCCCGCCCGTCGACCTCGCCCCGCCCCGTCTGACTTCGCCCCTGTCACCGATGCGGAAGGCGGAAGCCCGGGCCGAGGTCGCCGCACACCGAGCTGCCCCCCGCGGTCTTCAGAAGCGAACGGGTTGCAGCGGCGCCCCATCGTCTTTTTGCAGCGAGCAGCTCCACCGGCGAGCGGCGCGAAGACTGCGGCGGCGGTGGACGGCGCTGCACGGATGCGTGCGAGGTCGCCTTGTTACGGATTCGAGCTGCGGCGGCGCGTGTGAGCTGGCTGGCGTGGCGACGGCGCACTGCGGCAGCGCGTTGGCGCTCGCGGCCGCCCTTTTTTTTAATCTAAAAAAAGATTTTAGTGGCGCATGGTCGGGAGTGCGCCACAGAAATGTGGTTGTTCTGTGGCGCACCTCCACCTGCGCGTGCGCCACAGAATTTTATTTTTGTGGCGATGATTCTGTGGCGCACGGTGGGTGCGCCACAGAATTCAAAATTGGTGCGCCACTGATAGGGTTTTCTGTATTAGTGTTGTTGCAGCCCTACACACATGATGCATCAAGTATAGTATTCACATAGTTGACAAATGACAGTCAATGGAGTATTTGCGTTTTTATGCTAGATTTATGTGGTTTTATGTTGTACCATACATTTTTCATAAATACTCATCACATTTCTTTTTTGTATTTTTTATTTTGTTTCCCTATTTCTTCTTAATGGAGTTTCCCTTCTTGCTATCTCTTCTTCATATTTCATTTCTTATGAGGTTTATCCTTTTTAGGGCTCCTTTTATTCAAATGAATTGCATAGGATTTTGAAGGATTGAATCCTATGGGAAAAAATTCTATCTTGATTGTTTGATTTGTAGGATTGGACCCTATAGGATTTTTCCCTATGGAATCATTTGTACTACTTCCCATAGAAAATCTAGCATTCACTACAATCTCTTTTACAATTCCTTTGATGGAAGCAAACAAATTTTGGTGCATACCAAATCGTATAGGATTGGAGTGTGCATGACATTTCAATCCTATGTTTTTCTTATCCTACGAATCAAAGAGACCCTTATCCTCCTCCTCCTCCTCCTTTGCCGCTCAGAGGTGTTCCACTCCTTTCTCCCTGGGTGGTAGAGCTCTTGGAGGCAATCATATATGATTTTTGGTGGTGCTTGTATTGAAGGTCCATTTACCCCACAATCGAGCTCAGGAAAACACTTTAGTTGGCTAGACCAAGCATTATCGATGCTAGGATCTGTTGGATTTGTCGGCTCGTAGCTAACAAAGCATGTAGTTTTCGCATGTTAATCTTGAGAAGTTTGTGATTTTAGAAGAGTTTTTACATGATTTTGAAACATTTCAATGTTGCAAATGTTGGTCTGTGATTGATGCACGTGTGTATTTTTCTTGTTATATGCAACTATTGTTAAGACATTTTAATGTTGCATTAAATATATAAGTTGTATTCTTTTAAAAAAATGTTATTGCATAACTTGACATTATTATTTATTAGATCCACTGAGTAAATAATACTCTTTTCTGTTCTAAATGTACGACAAGCACGTTTAGAGACCAATAGACCAACAACACATACAATATACATACACAGTATGGGAAAGTATCTAGAACTTCTCCCCCTGGTCCTACTCCCCGACCTAGAGTAGCTAAGTGTGGAAGTAAAATTAAGCCTTGTTCCTGCATGGGTTTTTCTGGTACAAAATGAGCCACTTCAAATAGGCATGGGTTTTTCTGGTACAAAATGAGCCACTTCAAATAGGTTCATTGCTCTGGCCCAGAATACAATTAATCCGGCATGGGCTATTTTTATTTTTTGAAACAAGTACTACCTCTGTTTTAAGATATAACATGTTTTGGTAGGCCATTTAATCCCGAATCTATCGGGGACTCGAGTATGTGGAGCCTCAAGATTGATCAGATTACAATTTTTAACCACAAATGTAGAGCACTAGGTGTGTGATTTTTGACAAAAGAATAAATTTGAAAAACGTATTTTTTGCGCCTGGAGCACTGGTGCCCGATATAAAAAAATGACTTTTCGGTTATGTAGCAAAAAGTCAATTTGTCTCCTGAGTTTAAGTGATTACTTTAGTTTGAAAATTCAAAAAAAAAATTACTCCCTCCGTTCACTTTTTATAAGGCATTCTACATTTTGTACATAGATTCATTCATTTTAATATGTATGTGGCCAAAATTGAAATGATAGGAAGAGTGTCTTATAAAAGTGAACTGAGGGAGTACAAGTTATAAAAATTCTACAAAAAACCTGGGTGTAGTCAATGATGTTTCTTATAAGCATACAAATTCTACGCTAGACAAAAATGACAAAATCTGATAAGTAGGGAAATTTTTGTTTTTGCCACACTAGTTTTTGCCAAATTTACCTTTGCCACTCTAAATTTTGACATTTTGCTTTTACCTTTTTGAGGGGCAAAACCACAACCAAAGCCGGGGCAAAACCAAAACCAAATTTCACCATTTTCATTTTGTTTTTGCCCCATAGAGGACAAAAGTGATGTATTACCAGGAACTAATAAGGCAAAGGCGAAATTCAAAAATTAGAGTGACAAAATAAAAATGGACAAAAACTAGGCAGAAACAAAATTTTCCCAAATTTTAGAGATATGAAAATGTGCACTTTTCACTATACTCGTATCCACGCATTTGTCATTTTTGTGTAGGTTAGAATACAAAGTATTTCGAACTGATATTTTACATCTGTGTGTATACATCATTGAGAACGAGTACAAGTTTATTCAGTTTTTTTAACATGCAAATATTTTTTGTGAACTTTTTAAAATAAAACGAGCACTGGGGAGCCACACTATCTTGAAACCTCCAAAAAAGAAAAACCAGGAGCGGAGCCCTCCGTTCACCCAAGCTCTCCGCCGCCTACAATCCTCGTCGGCGTGAAGCGGAGACCTGTCCCTCCAGCCTGATTGCGACTCTTCCGTGGGTAAGCTCTACCACCTTACTTTGAATTCTACCAATTCACCCCGCTCTCCCCTCTCCCGCGAGCAATCGAATCCAAACCCTCGCCTATACTAACCTGATTTCCCCTCTGATGAAGTCCGTGTAGGAATCCGGCGGCGGCGGCGGCGGCGGAGATGGACATCTACAACGTCGAGGCCGCGGAGATCCTCGCCAACGAGGCGCTTGTAAGCTCAATCACCACCCATTCGCTCTCCCCCCTTTCTCTTCGGGATGGCCTATGCTGTTCGAGATGTTCCCTTATGTAAAATCATGCCCTTCCCTTCCTTCAGCTGCTCCCCATCGGCGAGGCCGCCCCCATCTACGAGAAGCTGCTCGCCACCTTCCCTACCGCGGTGAGCCCACTTGAATTCCCCACCAGATGTTTGTGTTGCTGCTCAATCTTATCTCTCGGTCCGTGTTGCCAATCTTCTGGAGCTGAGACTCGAATTTGCATGCAGGTGAAGTACTGGAAGCAGTATGTTGAAGCGTACATTGCCGCCAACGACGAGGAGACTGCCAAGCAGATATTCAGCAGATGCCTGCTCACCTGCCCTCATATTAATCTCTGGTGGATTCCGCATTTTATGATGTTATATGGCCACATGCCCTAGTTTGTGTTGTTCTGCGTTAGACGAGACATTCATTCACTGTCACCCCGCAAGCTATTCTAGTTGCTATTTGCACCAACATGCTCCTCTCTTGATGTGTATGATGTTTCAGTTGTCTTTCGTGTTGCCTAATCTTCTCACTAGTCACCAGTGCCCTCTTTGTCTGATCATTTGTTGTGACCACCTCATTGTTCGTTGAATCCATCTTTGATGTATTGCTTTTAGTTATGACTGTCATATTCTCTTCAAAATAATTTTTCCAGTTTACCAGCAACTGCAGTATTGACATTACCCTATTGGGTTGCATGTAACTTGCAGGCGTTGTTACATCAACTTTATCAAAAGAGTAAACAGTAAAAGGGGCTCTGAGGGTCTGGAAGAGACAAAAAAGGCTTTTGATTTCATGCTCAACTATGTTGGTAAGGGCCAAGTACTTCTAGCAAGCCTTGCCCTCGGATCGTAAGCAGTGCCTTGCTATTATGGCACTTTTTCAGTGCATTGTTTTTTTAATAAGAAGCATAATTGTGCCAGGCAATGATGTTGCATCTGGCCCTGTTTGGATGGAGTACATTGCATTCTTGAAGTCAATGCCGGTTTGTATTTCTTCATTTTTCTGTTCAAACATTGTGTTCTTTTATTTGTGTTTGAATTATTTGTGGTTCCTAACTCTTTAGGTTGTGACGCCCCAGGAAGAGTCACATCGCATGACTACTATAAGGAAAGTATACCAGAAGGCAATTTTGGTTCCAACTAGTCATGTCGAGCAGCTATGGAAGGATTACGATAACTTTGAAAACTCCGTTAGTCGCACCTTGGTAATTGTGTTTACATTTGGATCTTTGGTCATTTTTATAAGCGGCTATGGTCGACCATTTAGCAGGCAGAAAGACTGGTCTGTAGTTCTTCTTTTGTAGTGTGAAACTTTACAGTTTCAGTTCATTCTGGCCTGTCAGTAGTGTTAACTGAGCTCCATTATTTATAAACTTTTGCTATTTTATTGTATTAAATCTCAAGATGATGCAAACCTGTCTGATGTGTACTTCATATTGCCTCATTGTAATCTATCCATTTTCCAGGCAAAAGGCTTGCTATCTGAGTATCAACCAAAGTTTAACAGTGCTAGAGCGGTATATAGAGAGCGTAAGAAATACATTGACGATATTGATTGGAGCATGCTGGCCATCCCCCCTACAAGCTCCTACAAGGTAAACAGTTGATCAGGTCCTGATGTTAATTTACACTCGGTGTGTCAGTCTACAGTACTGAGTTTACAAAATGGTTATGTTTTGGTCATAATTATTTCTATATTGCGGTTTCAAAATTCTCATGATTATATTTTTTGTCAAGTTCTGTATCCATCTTCTCATTGGCACCATTGATTTTTGTACGGAAAACAGTAGGATAAACAAAATTGTGTCAATTTTGATTCCAAACACAAGTGTTCTAGAAAAGCCGGATAACAAGGTTTTTCTATCTCATTGTCAAACTGACCTATACCTCAAGGGTACTAATTTAGCCGTTAACATATGATTAAAATATGTTAATGCCAAACCTAGTGATACCATTCCGCTGTCATATTTTAGTTGTCAAAGATAGGGAAGTTTGACTGCACCCTTTCCAAAGCATCATCGGTTTCTGAACGAGGTAGTTTTCTAGAAGATATCTGCTTATTTTGAATAAACAACTCACTCTGAATTTGAGGTGAACATGATTGAATTTCTCCATATCCTTTGAGACTTAAAACTAATGCCCTTCTCTTTCCCTGTTCGTCTTTATTCTACCATCTTGTCTGGTTTACTGGTCAATCTTCATGCACACTTAATAGTTTTCTGATGATCTCTCTGGTATTTGAAGATTTATTTATTTTTGTTACGTATTCTGGTTGACTGGTAGATGCATAAACAGTATTTAACTGGCAGATAACTTGTTTATCTATTTCACAGGAAGAGCAACAGTGTATGGCATGGAAAAGACTTCTGACATTTGAGAAGTGAGTAAACATCTGTGTCAAATATGCTAAGTGTAATCATGATTCAAAATTTCTGTAGAAGATTGGTTTTGGTGTATTTCTGCAAGGGACATTTTATTTCTTTTGTTTTAGAATGTAGATATATAGCTGGTAATCTTAGTTTTTCATTTTTCTTCTCTGCCCCAGTCAACACATGCTGTTTGTCATCTCCAAAATTTATCTGCAACCTATCTTTGAGCTCTTTTTTCCTGGATTAGATTCAGTATGCCATGTTTCTTAGTTCTAACTTGATATATCAGTTTGTCACCTTCTGTCACTCTCACTTCTTTCCAGGTTACTCCCCGCATTTCTGCTAACACTGAGTATTTTGTTCACTGTAGGGGGAATCCTCAAAGAATTGATGCTACAGCTGCTAATAGGCGTATTACATTTACTTATGAACAAGTAAGCCAACTTTGTCTTTACACTTGGATGCACAGTGATGTTTGAGTCTGTAGTGAAATAGTGATGCTTTGCACAACATTCTATTTAGGCTTTCTTATACATCACGGTCAACTGATCACATGGCGGCATGTCTAAACATCATGCATTCACTGTCATGCATAGTTTTTCCTTTTATGGTTGCAGTTTTTGAGCTCTCTTACCTTAAGATATTGGAAAGAATAGTCCACATACATATGCAAGCGCAATGCTCAACCATGATATAAATCTCCACATCATAGCCATATCTAGTTGATTTCCATAATCAGGATACTGCTAATTGTTATCGGCTTGATATGATTATGGCCGTGGAGATTTATATCGTGGTTGAGTGTGGCGCCTTGATATGCATGTGAAATATTTTGTGTTTACGGACTATGTTGATTGCTTGTCACGGATATCCTTATAAACAGAGGGAACTCTGCCCAGTTTCCTAAAGAGTCGAGATTAATTTCCCTATGTAGTGTATATGGTCGCATTCAAAGTGCTTGACTGACTTGGGGTGTTACAGTGGGGACACATTAACGAGTTGTATCCACCTATTCTTATTTTCAGTGCCTAATGTATCTATACCATCATTCTGATGTATGGTATGATTATGCTACTTGGCATGCAAAGAACGGTTCTACGGATTCTGCAATCAAAATATTTCAACGGGCCATAAAAGCACTCCCTGGTAATTGAATATCCTGTGACGTTCTCTTGATCAATTCAGTTATGATATTGATATCCACTTCTGTAGTCAGTGCATCCTTTTGGAAGCTAGTGTCAATTGTATTTACCAGGGAATAGAAGATTGTGAGCATGCTCTCAGGAGTATGGAAAGACCCCAGGGAAAACAAACTGGAGGTTCAAGGAACTCCCTACTGTCTAACCACCTTAGCCCTTGTTTGGATGGGCCAGTGTCCCATCAGCATGAAACTTACTAATTTGAACTGGGATCAGGCCCACAGACGAATACACCTAAAGAATGCTACTGGCTGGGATTAAATAACTGATTGATAATTGGTATGTACTCTGGGGGGGGACAGAAATTACCTCCATAGGATGATATAAAGGAAGGTTACGGAGGATGCCAAGTTAGAATCCACAGGACCAATTATGTGAATGTGTGATGAGAGCTCACATGTCAGAACTTCGCCACAGTTGAATTCATCTTAGATCAAGACAGTTACCATCGTATTAAATATGTAACTTTATATATTCGATCATATGTATGTGCAAGACAGATACCAGTAGCTTTGTCTATGCAATCCTTTTATTGATCTCCATGAATGTTTTCATTACGATCTCTCACCTTTAAGGGTACTGACTGGCCAATCCTTACAGTGTGATGCATGCCGGTGAGTGTTATGCTTGCACGCATGCGTGCAGTGGCAATAATCACTTTGGTAGTTGATGAGTGTTTTTATTGTAAGGCCTATATAATCCATTTCCTGATATGTTGTTAAATATGGATTGGTAGCTGCTGCTCCCAGTTACTGGTTTATCTCGTGACTGACGTAACCACCAACTCTTAACTTTGTTAATAGTTCAGCAATAATTTGTTCGATTTGGATTGGTAGCAGGTCGTCCTAATTACTTGTGTGTATTCTGTCTGACATAACCACTAAATTCCAACTTCATGTAATAGGATATTAGAATTTGTATGTTACGTAGGTTGAACATTAGTTCACCATCCAGACACACAACATGAGTGATATTGTCTCCACAGTAATGTACTACTGATTCTGTGGTTTTATTTGCTAATTATGTTGTTAACATAACAATTCTCCAGTTTAAATTTGAATCATGTTGAGCATGCAGGTGTGCTGGTAAGGCATTCTTAATGCTGATCCAGTTGCATGCTTGCACTGAGTAGTGAGTATTAGACTAGAACGTTAGTTTCTTTACATGGCTGTTTTAATTCAAATATACGTAGCATTTATTCATTTCCTGACCTTTTTTTCAACTACTGAAATTATTTTTGCCTATTAATTTTCATAGCTTCTGAAGTACTGCAATACGCCTTTGCTGAACTGGAAGAGTCTGTTGGGGCAATTCAGGTCCACTTGCGTCCTTTGATATATTTTCTACGATGCGTAGCTTAGCGCTCAGCATTCTGGTACAAGTAAATCTTAAGATGATCATTATTTTTCTGACATGCGCTTTCTGTTGCAGCCTGCTAAGAGGATATACGAGTCTCTTGTAGCTGAAAATGCAAGCATGACATCACTTGCACATATTCAGGTTTGTTACCTTTTAAATGACTCATGGTTATGGCTACACTGTCTGTGGTGTCTTCAGCGTTCGTCTTTTTGAACTGCAGTTTATTCGGTTTCTAAGGAGAACTGAAGGCATTGAAGCAGCTCGCAAGTACTTTTTGGAAGCTCGGAAGTTGCCAAACTGTACTTATCATGTGTATGTTGCTTATGCTACAATGTCATTTTGCCTCGACAAAGATGCAAAGGTTGTTAACTTGATGACATGTGTGCATACATTTTCCTCCTGTACCAAGCACCGTTAGTTTTCACCTTTGGTACCGTGTACCAGGTAACTTGTTATCCTAGCTGGTACAGTGCTTTTACATCCATTCTGTGATGGCACTTAGAGGAATGCCCTTTTGGAGTTTGGCCATCTCAGTTAGCTGTTCGCCTCATGCAGAGAGGATCAAGTAGGCATGGCATACCTTTCTTTTTGTGCTATGAAGTACCTTACCAACCTTTGAAAACGGCGCAGATTTGGTAAAGGTTATCAGAGGGTTGAAGTGGACACTTATACTTGCTTGGAATGGTTGTATGTGGCTGTATGCTTGCGACGACACACCGGCACACTAGTTTGTTGGAATTGCCCTCAGTTTATATGTATCCCTGCCTGTAAATAGCTTGGAGTATAAGTTAACCATAAAGGTGCCTGTGGTAATTTGCATACTTAAAACTGCCAGTTGCCATCATAATAATGAAAACATTAATAGCTGAATAATAAGGGCTAATGTGTTATTTTAGACTGCAGCTTTTCACTTGTATTAATTTCAGTGCTTTTTCCAGTATGCAGTTACTCACTTATCGTGTAATATCTGTTAAATAACATTCTCTTGTAGGTGGCTCAAAATGTTTTTGAAGCTGGTTTAAAGAAATTTATGCAAGAGCCAGGATACGTCCTTGAGTATGTATCCATTTCCGGTTCACTAAGCCTTAAAATTATTGTATTTTGGTCCACGAGCATGAACTAAATGCCTGTCCAGTAGTTATTTTATGCTACTTATTTTTTCTTCTATTGGAAGTTGAAACGGGTTCATTTCAGTGTCACGTTAAATACAAGTCAAAGTTTTTTATTATTGAGACTGCTGCTATGATTCAGATATGCCGACTTCCTGTGTCGCTTAAACGACGATAGAAATGTGCGTGCTTTGTTTGAGCGAGCTCTGAGCTTACTTCCTCCTGAGGAATCCGTGGAGGTAATATTTTGTCACTCAAAATTTCTATATTATGAGAAGGTGGCCTTTCAGTATTACTGTGCAGTTTTCAGAAATATCTTTATTGGCATTAATGCCTGTCAGCAGTAGCAATAGCAATAATATAGAGCATCCACCTTTTTTGTAGTGTACCGCATAGCGCATAGCCTCAGGAGCTCATGTTGTTGGATATTTGTTATAGAGGCGCAACATGCAAGTAGATATAGATTCATATGTTTGTCTGTTAGTTGTCTGAATATATGTTGTTATTCTCTTGTAGGTATGGAAACGGTTTGCTCAATTTGAGCAGATTTATGGGGATTTGTCAAGCATGTTAAAGGTACGCAGATCTAATCAAAGTGCACATAGATGTTTTGCATCATGTTCAGCCCATTAGAGTGGTCCTCTTCACACGGGCAGTGTAGCATGAAGCCATGAACATTATCCACAATAGTGTAGTACTTGAATTCTATACTAGTTTGCATTGGTTGGGTTACTTAAGTCTCTATGAGATTTAGAGACTAGAAGTTTGAATTAGAGTGCATCTTATCTTTTAGATGGTTATATTTGACTAGATCTAATTTGTTAGGTGTAATTTGGAAATTAGATGTTCTTATGTTTGCCTTTAAGCATTAATGAATTCAGTCCTAACCCCCCCCCCCCCCCCCCTAAGAGTTATATCAGTCCCAGTCTCAGTTTTTTCTTGGTAAAAGGTACAGCATCTTCTATGGATTTGTACTTATATAAATTTTGTTTTCTCAGGTGGAACAAAGAAGGAAGGAAGCTTTATCTAGGACATCAGAAGATGCCTTATCGTCCTTAGATAACACACTATATGACGTTGTTTCTCGATATAATTATATGGATCTTTGGCCATGCTCATCAAAAGAATTGGATTATCTGTCGAGACAGGAGGTACATTGACCCCATAACTGCTGCAAGATAAAAATATCAACAAAATTGCCTAATCTAACATGCCTTCTTGATTTCCTAATCACTGAATGACACCTTGATGAATGAACTATGGACTTGTATTAATATGAATCATCAAAACTGCATAAACGATATATGTGGCGTTGATTTTGTAACTTCGTAGCAGCAATTGCAGGACATGCTTTTCAAGCATGCCCATTAATAGAAAGTTGGACTACAATCATTTAGTACTGATATTACACCTAAATTGAATGTAACCCTCAAGTTCTCTGCTAATTTGGCTAAATAATGCATTCTTGACCATTTCTTTATGTTTTGATGTGGGCTATATTCTTGTGACACTTCAGAGCTCATCTTTGGTTTCCATTGCCAAATCTCACTTGTGATGCTTTCTTCATGTTGATATCTCAGTGGCTTGCAAAGAACATGTTTAAGAAGAGTGACAAGGCAGTCGTGCTAACTAGTGGTGGCGGTGCTACCTTAGGTAATCTGCTATCTGTTAAAATTATGCCAGTATGGACATGGTACTGAAAGTGTTTGCTGACAATGCCTACATTTTTTTGGCTCTGATAAAGGTAATGTTGGGGTTGGTGCCAATGCAAAGTTATTACCACAGTCTGCAAGAGTTGTTCGTCCCGAGACTTCTCGAATGGTTATATATGATCCTAGGCAGATAAAAGGTATTTGTATGGATGAGTGCATAATTATTATTTTTAGAAATGGAGTTTATAGTTACGCGGTGAGAAAGAACTGGATTCATGGTTATTCCAGTTGTAACTGCACCACCTGTTCAGTTGCATTTGCCTATCTATCTCGCTCATGAGGCAGCATTGTTAATTTGTCAGGACCAGTGATTGCAGCCACATCCAGTGGGTACACAAAGGAGGTTGACGAAATATTTAAGATGCTTTCTCCACCAATCATGTCTTTCATCACGAATTTGCCTGCTATTGAAGGTATGGCCGTATGACTGTACGATTACTCATTGTCGTCTGTCGCATAGCCTCTAAAATGGACGCCGGATGCTATTATATTTAGGGCATAGAACCGATCCATGCTAAATCATTAAGCTAGGATAGGCTTGGTGTATGTAGTGCATTGGTTGAGAAATGTTTAGCAGTTTAAACTATTTCTTGTGAGTGTTGCTCCTTATTGTCTAATTGAGAACATGATTATGAAACAAATGTTCACGATCTTGAATATGATCTGCCAAAGTATTGCTGGACTGAATTTGTGCTCTTTTCTTGGCAGGTCCATCACCAGATATAGACATTGTGCTTAGCGTGCTACTGCAGAGCACATTGCCAACGGGACATGATGCTGGCAAACCTTCTGGTCCGGCTCCTGGAGCTGCCACTAGCGACGGTCCCCGCAACCAGAATGGATCAGTTCATAGACCTCCAAGAGATGGGCAACCCACAAAAAGGAAGGCCATTGAAAGTACTCTCCTTCCCCTCTCCAATCTGTCTACTGGTCCAGAAACCCAATGTTATGCTTACATGTTACACTCAAAGGACATATGCCTCGGGCATTTTTTGAGCTATTTTTTTGGTTACGATTGATTCAAGTCGAAGTAGTAGTCTTATGGTTATTACAGACAGTCTAATCAACATAAAATATGAAGCGCGTTATTGGGTCCATAATCTGATCGTGTCGACTTACTGTATACAGGGCAAGATGAAGAAGACGCAGTGGCAGCGGCGCAGAACCGAGCGATGCCACGAGACATATTCAGGCTCAGGCAGATCCAGAGGAGCCGCGGCGTGGCTCCTGCTCAGTCTGGATCGGCAGCTATGTCCAGTGGGAGCATGTTTTCCGGGGAGCAATCAGCCAACAGCTCAAGCTAGCTCACTGATCTGTAGCTAGTGCTCTGGCTTCTCCGTGTGGATGTAGCTTTCTTTTGCTGATATATGTAATTATATGTAGGAAAATGAGCTGAAATGACATAACTTGCTAGGGCCAGACTTAGTTAGGTTATGTTACCTAGCCTTGGCTACAATAGATCTTTGATCAGTTTATCAGAAAATTAGTGAACAGAGCTTTTCATGTCTTCCCAGACTGTAGTGTTATGTTCTGAAGTTACCTGATGTTAGACTTGTCTATATACAGCTTTGTTGAATTGATGAATTAGTCACTAGAGAACACATTTAATTGTTCTGACTACAGATATTCATGTTAAAACCCTTTATGTGAGTTTAACCTCTTTATTCTTGACAGATATGCATGCCTAGCTGAATGCTTGATGCCAAAGTAGGGTTCCATATTTCTTACATCAATTTTTGAGCTTCTAGTTGCTCTCACATCTCTACTATATAATGCGGCCTAACGACCGTACGTATCGTACCTACGTCGCATCAATTGATCGCCTCTCTCGCTAAATAAAAAACGATTCGGATTTTTGTATACCGCGAGAAAAACCGGGCAGCGTCAGTACGTCGTACGTCCTGTGCTTTCCCAGGATCAATCCTTGGTGTGAGCCGGCCCAATAAATAGCCATCGCCCGGATCAATCCTTGGTGTGAGCCGGCCCAATAAATAGCCATCGCCCAGCGGTGATCAGCTAAAGATGGATTACCCCTCAAAAAACAAAACTGAAGATGGATCGCGCAGATCCATTGTACGGTGTGCTAAAAAAAACTTCATTGCTCGTTGTGTTCAAAGGAAAAAAATAGCATGCGACCTAATATTTGCAGAGTGCAGACTACATATTAACATGAGCGTTTCTATATTTGCCAACACATATGTAATCTTGTATTTTTATGTTAAAATAAATGAACGTTTCTCCGAAGCTAACTATCTTTTAGTTCATGCTCAACTTTATATTTGTTCGAAGTTATTTGGGATAAATAATATTAAAAGGACACTATCAAAAAAAATTAAAAGGAGGATTCGTTAGTCCAAAAAAAAATCGTCCACCGAAGTTAGTTAGTTCTTCGTCTACCCCGCTACATCGTTCGCACCAGAGTTGGGTGACATGTGACCTCTCCCAGCGGATCATGCTAGAGGCTAACTTGAGATGTGAGAAGCAGACGCGGAGGTGGAGCCCTCCTGAGAACCGACAAAGGATAGGCCAGGGCGGAATGGGGTGTAGCCCGACGGGTCCCCGAGCTGGGTGGCAAGCAAGGGATTTCGAGCAAGGGGAAGCGAGGGGACTCTTGAGAAAAGAAGGAAGCGGATGCGAGGGCGAGCCAACAAGCAGGGAAAAGGGGCGGAGTCGAGGGCCCGCAAGATTGAACTAGGACGGAGCTATGCGCTGGTGGAAGGTGGGGCGGTGACGCATGGGTGAAAGAGATGGTGACATGCGGAAGTTCGCTCATGGTTTACTCGTTTTGGTCAGATGGATTGGGGTATGGGTTCAAAACCAAGAGCTCAATGACAGACAAAGAACTTAAAGGCCATGGCAACGCATGGGCACACACACGTCATAAAACAAGAACGGTTATGATCAGGGTGTTTGTATTTTCTGAGTTTGCCGTTGCAACGCACGGGTATTGTGCTAGTCTATTTTAGCATATGCAATCCGAATTACTCCAAGTAAAATCCAAAAATGAAGCAAATTGTACACAATTACAACACAGTGTTCAACAATCACACACATAGTTCATAATGCAAATCACAATGCTTCAATTTGAAATAAGGAACATAAAAGTAGCAAATCACAAAGTTTATCTATCTGGTTGGCCATTCCATTCCATCACTCCTCGACGAAATCTTCTCTAAGCGTTTTATGAGTCCTAGTATCTGCAAGATCATGGTGAACTTTGTGTTTGTGGCCATTCCACATGGGAATATACAAGTAGCAAATACAAAGTTCTAGATATTGTTGGCCATTCAACTTCCACCACTTTCATAAAGTTAGTTGATCTTGTTCTCCTTGTTTTGGAAAGTAATCCTCGTCACGCTCATGCTCGATGATCATATTGTGCAAGATCACACGCCGTGATGATCCTCCAAAGCATCTTTTGGCACCAAAACAGATCCAGTAGCAAATTGGGCTCGTAAAATCTGAAATGTCCCATCTACATCCTTCCTAGCATTTGCTTGAGCACTATACTTGTTACCTTGAGGGTTGGGAATTCGTTGATAATTGTTGCCCACTATGGGTCAATGGGTGTATCCCATTCGCAAGGTAGTAGACCTTTTTGCTCTTGTTCCCATTTGCCTTGAACTCCACTAGTGGTGCTTCCACATTGGTAAGTTTGGAAAGACTGGTGATCGGTTGAGCAAATTTATTTCATTGCAAGATTGAGACGTTCCAAAGTAGGCATGCCAAAACCATGTCTCCTGATCTTCAAGGCTTCAAGGATTATGGTTGGATCATTGACATGGTCGGTGCACTGTCTATGCCAGGCTGCAGGGAAGTTCTTTCACCTCTAGTGCATACAATCAACCAAGCCGAACATCCCTAGAAACCCCCTTGCGGCATTCATTGCCAAAAGCCTCTCGATGTCTTGAGCATTGTGTGCTCTCAAGTAGTGTGGCCCAACGCACTCGACAATTGTCTTTGCAAAGCGCCTCAAGCACAATATGATCATATTATCTCCCATCGTAAGATGATCATCAATCAAATATGTCGGTATAGGTTCAAAAAAAAATGTCGGTATCCCCTCCATGCGCCACCGACACGGGTAGGCGAGGACAGGGAGATCGAACCGCCCAATACCCAAAACCTAGTTGGGATCATTTCATTTTTTGTTTTCAAAAAGGGGAAGAACCCAGCCTCTGCATGCATAATTGCATATAGCTTATATTTCATTATTGAATAGAGTTCAATACCAAAAAGATCGAATGCAGAATTTTGTAGAACTTTCCAAATAATTATGAAGATGTCTTGTTTTCCAAATGTTTATTTATTGCTAAGAAAAGAAGAGTAATCGCATGATCTACGACTGGCGATAAGAAGTGAAATTACGGCAGTAGCAACAGCATTACATTTCCGATCAGCTAGACTAGAGTGGAACGAGATCCTCTGACATTATGTACCCTGACTCCCTCTGACTTTGGGTCGCTGACATGTGGGACCCACCATATGTGGGGCCCGCCTGTCGGTGACCCACAGTCAGGGATAATGTCAGAGGATCCGGCTCCGACTAGTGAGAGAGAAGTGAAGCTTCCTTTCAACAGTTGTAAAAAGAGAAGAAATCTAGTGAGAAGCTCGACGAAAAAGCAAGCGATGCCACCGTCGTGTCGCAAGTTCTGGATGTCGCCCGAGCAACAAGACAACCGGCAATGGCTGTGGCGGGGCAGTCACCGGCCGTTCATGTCGCCGGGCGACCAGCGGCGGGCTTGGCACGAGGAGCCGACCTGCTCGAGGAACTTGGTGAGGCGGGCGTGCTTGGCGGCCCACTGCTCGGCCATCTTCTGCTCCTTGAGCTCGGCGTCGCGCCGGAGCCCGGCGACCTTGTCCCGGTACTCCGCCTCGAGGCGCTCCACGGCGGCGGCCTGCTCCTCCCACAGCGCGCGCATCTTGGCCTCGAACTCCTCCGCGGCCTCACGCCGCCGGCACGCGCGCTCCGACTCCAGCTGCAGCTCCACGCGCTTCAGCCGCCACGCCGCCTCCTTCCGGTGCGCCGCCCACGCGCGGTGCCCCTCGTCGAGCTCCCGGCAGCACTCGGCTAGCTCCGTCAGCGCTGCCGCCTGAGAAGTAGGAGCTTCCGCCATCATGCCGGTCGATGGCAGCGGCCTACCGAACCCGAACGCGGCGCCGCCGTCCTCCGCCATTTGCTGCTGCTGCATCCACTGCGCGGCTGCCGGCGGCGCGGCGACCGCGGAGGCGAGGCTGAGCGTCACGGACGGCGACGGCGGCGGCCGTGCCGGAGCGACGGCCGCGCCACCGTTGGCGGACGACATCCAGGGTGGCAGCATGGGTGCGGCCATGAGGTGGTGGTCTCCGCCCACTCCCACCAGCTGCTGCTGTCTCTCCTTGACGAGCTTCTCGGCGAAGTTCTCGAGCAACCACTCGTACCGTCCCCTCTCGTCGGGGCTTGGCTCCGGCGGCGGCCTCCGGCTGTCCCTGATCTCCCGCTGCTGCTTCTCCTTGAACACCTCCCACCACTTTCCCAGCCGCTTGGCCGTGCGCCCTGGCACCTCGGCGGCGATCTTCTTCCACTTGTTGCCGTGCTTGGCCTGGAGGCGGATGACGAGGCGCTGCTCGTCGTCGGTGAGGGAGCCCTTCTTGATCCCGGGGCGGAGGTAGTTCTTCCAGCGCTCGAGGCAGGACTTGGCGTCGCGGTCGAGGGGCACGTTCATCCGCTGCGCCACCAGGTTCCACTCCCGGGGGCCATACTGCCGGACGTAGGAGCGGAGGACGGCGTCTTCCTCAGGCCGCCACCGCTGCCGCTCCTTCATCGACGACGACGACTCCATCTGAGGCAACGCAGGCCATCGCACATCCCACCAATTCCTCACTCCTCATAATGCACTCTGCATCCACCATATCCATCCATCCATCGAACGGACAGAAAAAAGAACAAAGTTTTAGTTAGCTCATTTCGTCGCAGCACACATCATACCACACACAACAGCAAGAAATCAAATCTTGAGCTTGGAAGAAAGAACACACATAGTAACATCAAGTAAGAACAAGCATGGCTTCTGATCTGGGATATTAAGATTCTGACAGACGCTGCAAGTGTATTTTCAGTGAAAGAACAAGAGCGGCTGCTGCTGCTACTTGCACAAGCTGAACAGTTCTACTACTGATCAGTGGGGATGGACGCTTTATTCATTGCATTGCAGCCGCAGTGATAATCTTCAGAGGGACGAAACGAAAAAAGTACTCTTGTAGTGCCATTGCCGCCGCAGTAACAGGAGAAGGAGATGGCTGGTGGTTAGTAGATGCTTTATTCATTGCCGCATTAATAGGTCTCAGCCCAGGGATGCATTACTCTAAACTTGTGTAGTCTACTCTGCTAGTACTAGAACTGCCTCCATACGTAGGATAGGAGCCAATGCCTGCCCACAACTACTTGGCACCCCAAAATTGTGCAAAATTATTCTCTTGACAGTGCACAATTAGTCCTATTACTCAAATGGCAAGATAACCATCAAGTTTCTTCATGAACCCTACTTACTGTTAAAATACTGCGTGGTAGTAAATGGGAATTTGTTTTGTACTCCCTCCGTATCAAAATATAAGTCGCACTAGTCACTTACCACACACATGTATGTAGACATGTTTTAGTACAAGATTCACATGAATCTTGTACTAAAACATGTCTACATACATGTGTGTGGTAAGTGACTAGTGCGACTTATATTTTGATACGGAGGGAGTAAATGTGAATTTGCGAGTGCAAGTATTCATGTACATGTCTCCATCTATCTAGTATTTAATCTGGGTGATGAACAGGGATACCCTACATAATCTGGCAATATGCTTACCTAATACCCCAGGAAAACAACAAAATTAGAGAATGTGCAAGGGAGGGAGAGAAGAAAAGCTAAATCCAAAATTAATGTGATGATATACAAGGACCATCTTGCAACCCCACGTGATGATTGCTGATTACGGGTGAAAAGGCGTCGGGTCAGGGCTAATCGGACAGCGACATGGAATTGTTGGGCATTGAATCGTTTCACCTTCTAATTTCCATCAGAAGTAAAAACAGTATAGTAAAATCTGCAAGATTTTCAGGCAAATTGAAGGGTTTCAAGCATGATGAGACTTGGATCTGTGGTGCTTCTGGTCCTGGGTGGATTACTTTCGTTCCCCCATAGATCAGTTCTCAGCTACTCATCATTCTGCAACCTCTGTTTGGGCTCTATCTGAATATTCCATAGGGTATGGAGGGAGAAACGAGGAAATACAATCATGGAGCAATCAAAGAGCAAATGATGGAGACAATAAACGGAAAATCTCTACTGCCAAAGAAGCTGGCTGGTTTATTTCTCTTGCCAAGAAAAGAAGGAAACACTCCGCAGCCTCACAAGCACTCGGTGGTGGCTTGTTTCAATTAGGAAAAGAGAATGAAAGAACCAAAAAGGGGAGACCAAACTACATATCTGGCTGGTAGAAGAAGCAAAAGTAACATCAACAAAAAGATCCAAGAAGCTTTCAGAATCACGAGAACACAAAGATCCTACCCATATATGCCATAATCCACACAAAAGCAGGCAATTAAAATGCTAAGCATATACCAGTCAACCATCCGTGCTACTACTACATCTCAAACAGTAAAAGGAACATAACTAATTAGCAGGCCAGCAATCCTTGTCATGAAAGCAGCATCTACAGGACAGCAAAACTGAGAGGACAAAAGACAAAATAGCTAATGCAGAAACATTACACAGCCTAGAAACACGAACGGAGGCACCACTCAAGAACAAGATGAACTTGCTCAAATAAGTACTGTAGAAGAAGAAGAGACTCACAGAGTCGCCACTACACCATCCTGTTGTTGCTCTGTTCCTGGCCCCTCTCGATCAAGAACACTTCCAAGAGAAAGAACCCCCAAAATTATTGCAAGGAGATCGATCTCAACCGAAAGATCCTTCCTCTCCTGTTCTTTGAGAGTGTAGGAGGTGTGGTGACTAGGAGTGTATTCAGAGTGTGTGTGTGTGTATATATGGAAGTGGGGGGTGGAGAGGAAAGGTGGGGAGGGGGAGGAGGAGACAGGAGGCAGCGAGAAATTAGGGCACGCGCGAGCAGGGGGCGCAGGGGGAAAGAAGGAAAAGACGGGGGAGGAAAAGGGATGGGTGGAAAGGCGAGGCGTCCGTATTTATAGACAGCGAAACAGACACGGGAAAGGGCTTCCCTTGCTACCGCCATGACCGTGCATGCAAGCACAGCCACACATGGAGGATGGAGCCGCACATGGAGATACCAGCCATGGCCATGGTGGAGCAGACTTCACAGTGCCTGCAGCCAGTGCCGCACTGTTGGAGAGGAGATGGAACGATGGCGGGAACAGACGGAGCCTGGCTGGCAGATCAAATAATTTTCCCTCCTCGCGTGGCGGGTGATGCGTCTGTCTGTAGTAGACTGTAGCGGCGCCATTTTCTTGCAGGTGCGTGCTTCCTAGCTTGCCTCCTCCTTGTTTCTGTTTTCACTTTCTTCACAGTGAAACGCACCATGAAATTTACTGGTGGTCAGCTTAGCTAGCTGGGTTGCACCCACGCACACTGTTGGGAATTTCCTTGTGGTGATACTGTACGTGGGAATTGGCTGTGCGGTACCTACTGTCATACCGCCTGATATGGCTCCTCCACTGTGCTTCCAGGCCATTTACCGCTGCAGGTTCAAAGAAACAACTGTGCAACAGCGTCGAATTTCTGTATAAATCATTGAATTCATTACAGACACTTGGATTAAAGCAGTAAAAGGTTGAAATGCAGCGTTGTGGTAAGAGGGGTTCGGGTGGCCGTTGCATGCGCCCGTTGCGTCGTGTCATGGCGGCAGCGACATGTGTTTTTGTTGTCTAGCGTACTAGTAAACGCTGTGGGAAAAGAAAAGAAAAGGGTGTCCGCCGGGCGCCGGTGAGCGTGCTGGATGTCTTTGTGTAATGCACTTTTGAGGCAGGTTTTAAGAATACTACTACGCACTTCATGGTATCACTAAAATGGATCCGATCAGGAGGCCACCTGACCAAAAGTGGGAGAGAGACGACCGGGATCTCTCTTCGTCTAGAAAGAAAAGGAATTGAACAGTTTTCAACACAAAAGAAGCGAACACTATCTCTAGGGGTTGCATGGATCCACCAGGTGTGTTAAGGGGGAAAAGATGTTAGGTTCAAGCTATAGAAACCCTACTTTATAAATATCTGGATGAAGGTAATTTGTACTAGAGATACATGATCTTGTTATGCAGGTCATTTTAGTCTAATTAACGACTTGTGAAATGTAATGAACTAATCCATGAACTTTATCATACGGTGTAGATTTGGTCCAAATCGAATCTCGTCCATGTGATCAGCTCTCCCGGATCATGAACAATTTGTCGAATAGTCCATTGTATGCATTCCACAACTTATAGTGGACAAAAGTAGGCCATCATGACAAGTTTGTGTGCGTCCGGTGCAATATTACCTCATTTGGATGATCGTTGACATAAGTGATCGACTCCTTCCAAGAATGAAATAATAGCGATAACGTACCTATACAATGCTTACTTTAAATATATGTTTGGTGGAACTATTATGCAATTGGGGTCATATTGAATAATCTTTATTGCTATTTTGACAAAAAAAAACTATCATGTTGAAATTTGTAATGTTCATAATCCAATTAATATATGTGTGTGCAATGTGGCATCAAGCAACGATAAATCCTCATGAACATGCTTTTAAACTTCGGGAGAGTTTTTTTTGAATTGGAAGGTAGAGGCATCTCTACCTTATATATTTCAAAACAGACCGAGGTCTGAAGGTACGTTACAATAGAGCCAGAAAAAAAGAAAGGCAAACCAACATTGAAAGAGCCAAATAAAAGGAGAGAAAACAGAGCAACTTAGGTAAACTTGTTTGCCCACTCAAGAACACCCTCCCTTGTGTGTTCTTTCTTTGCCCGGTTGCTCCATAGTTTCAGGGTATCTGAGATCTTCTTGGTGACCGTGGCGCAAAGTTCACGTGTTCTAAGGGGCACTCTTTAACGCAAACTTCATGTGTTCCAAATTGATTTACAGGTAACTTTAAGATACAAACTCCCAAAGGATTCCAAAACCTAGGTTTCAACGAACCTATAGAGCAAGAATTTCTAACAGTTTAAATCTTCCAAAAGTCCTAATTCAGCGTGAAAATGTTGGGAGTTTTCTCGATCGACAAAGGATGTACTGTCCTAGCTTAGCTTGCACATACATACAAAATCATGGAATTAAAGAGTTTTCTGGATCGACAAAGGAGTACATGCATGATTGAATTAGGAAGTGGAGAAATTTGGATGGGATCCGCCGAATCATCTCTAGACAGCTTGCCCGTGTATGCGCAAGTGTTGGTCCCCAAACCCAAAGCATGGTGACAAAACGATGATGGGATCTCTAGACAGCGCTGTTGCAAGTATAGCCCTCCTGCATTATTGAAGGGACCTCACCTCGCCCCCTGACTTTGGCCCCTCACTGCGTAGGGTATTACTGTAGTGTAGGCGATCCTTGCCGCTACTGGTACTACTTAGCAAGTTCAAGTGAGGCGCATGTACTCATGTTTACAGGTGGAGCGAGCCAGGGAAGATGCTGTACTGCGTTGAGTGGTCACCAACCGGAAGAAAGATGCATGGGAAGTTACATAGTAGCATCGGGTACTTTTGTACTCACTCTTTTCGCCATGTCTCGCTTTCTCGGTACAATAATGCATTTGCGAACATAATTAGTAGTCGACCTAGGTGTACTATTAAGGTGTCAAGTGATCCCGCCAAAATTCCACTTATATTTGATTTTGTAATTTTTAATGTACAATTTAAGACCAAATTTTGGACTAGGAATGACAAAATGAACTGTGATTTTGGTGGGGTCTCACTTATACCATATATACTAAAACCCAGTGACGGACCTAGGAATTTTTCAAAGCCTGGGCACATCTCGCTAGCAAGACGAACAGATTGGTCATTTGGCCAGGGCATGCTCCTGATTTTGTACAATGTTATCTAGCCAGCGATCTTGCTGTGCTTGTTGAGTAATGGATTTTGTTTTCCAGATTAAAAAAAAAATTCCACTTGTCGTTCTGGTTATGTAAGTACTATAGAACGAAATGCGCCTAAGTGGTCTGTTAGGGAACAGTCGGACATGCCTAAGCTGGCTTAGTTAAGTGATACACGGTATTTTCTAGCTGATCCTTGTCATTCTAGTATGTACATCGCCATGGAGCTCGCCGGAGTGCGTGCAAGCGGCTGCGCCGAGACAGGGCATCTGCCTAGGTTGCCCGTACGGTAAATCCGCCCCTGCTATAGCCGGTTTTGAGAGTTGTCACGCGTGACTGCAATCTCCACGTGAGCTTCTTTCGATTTGAGGGTTTCCATAGCAATTTTTTGCCACGATACTACTGAATTTATTTGGATCGTTTCACTTTGCTTACAGTTTCATGGAATTTCAACATGGGGTCATCCAGTTGGTGTGTTTTTCCTGTGTCATATGGTTATATACAATCGCTACTCGGTATAATATTAGTGTGTTTTGCCCTTGGTTTTGTACTCACATTGTCGAATTATTGCGCCTTTTCTATCATTGGCATTTCTAATCACAATTGTTGACACCTACAAAATCATATTAGATGCTCCGCCTGCCATGTTGGTATCCGGGTCAATGTCCTGTTTCTTTTTCTTATGAATCAAAGCTCAATATATAGCTAGCCCCTGCCTATAATCTGGGTCCCTGCCTAGCATCAACTTCCATCTGGGGAATTTTGTTCGGCAAGCCGGTTATATAGTAAATGTAATGGGAGTGGAGATGTTTGGCTTTAGAGCTCTAGTGCTCTCTCTACTTACAAAAATTCAAAAAATCATATTTATAAGTTCTAAAAAATTCTAAAAGAAATCCTGATGTATTAATTGTATATCCCACAAACATGCAACATATCGACTTCATATAATTTATATTTGAGCTACACAAAAATGATAAAAGTGTTGATCTGAGTATGAATAATTTCAAATCTCTAAGATTTATGAAATTTTGTTATATTTGTGTGGCCCATAATACAAAGTATTTGAATTGATATTTTGCACGTTTGTGGGATACACCATTGGCTACTTATATTTTTTTTTAAACTCAGAGATATGATTTTCGATTTTTTTTTAAATGTAGCGCATTGGAACTCGGGAGCCCAGTACACTTTCCAATGTTCTAGCAATATAGTGTACTACTGATACAAATGGTGAAACGATCGTATGCCACCTAGAAGAGGGGTGAATAGGTTATTTTCCAAAATTTTAACTCTTTTTCAATTGAGAAAATGGCTTCTATACCATTGACTAACTCGTCAATGTCTCATTTGCCATCGAACAAAGCTGCAGTGCTCATATACCGGATACAAACGAATTTTAGTGCTTATATGCCATCGGCTATTAGAACCAGGTTAACTCACCGTTTTTGGAGGCCAAAATGACTGGTTTGCCCTCAATGGCAAATAAGCAACATAGCAAAAAAATTGACAGCATTTTGCCTCTATTTTCAGCATTTTAGCGAAATAACAGTGCACATATAACAATATCAGCATATTTATATTTCAACTACAGAATAATACTCATCAAAGTTCACATCATCTAGGAATCACTCAGCAAACACCATTTTAGTCATGCATAAGACTAAGTTAACATCCCTACCAAAAGACCACAACCTGAGAGTTGGTTGTTCACATAAGCATAGTCTCTTGAACAAAATAGACATGAAGGATTGCGATACGTAAATAATTTGTGAACTGACAGAGACTATCACAGTTTCAACTTATTTTTGCTTCGAGTCGCCATTGCTTGACTCTTAGGCACAACTCTCTTCTTGCTTCGAGTGCTCATTGCAGGGCTGTCGGATGCAACAATCTTCTTGCTTCGTGTGCCCATTGCAGGGCTGTCAGGCGCAATAGATATGGCCATGCTGGTAGATTGCAGGAGGGATTAGTGTTGCTAACTTATACACTGTCAAAGAAACATTTCAGTAAAGGTTCTGCAGCTTTCGTACCTTGTAGATTTAGAGATAGTCTTTGATGATGTCAACTTGGCAACATTGTCTTCAATTGCGTCACTTGAACATAGAAGTAGAGGTAATGCAGCTTCATTTTCATTTGGACATGCTGGTAGAGCCTTTGTACTGGATTTTTTCTTTCTTTTGTCCCTGCATGAGTTTCACATATTACCATCATAAAGACAAGATTAATGTGGAATAGAAAGAGATCTCGAACAGAAATATTGAAATAAGTACTACCTTTTTTGCTTTGCTACTTCACTATAGGCTTCTAGTGCTTCAGGAGCTGCATCTTTGCAGCTTTGCCATCTATGGCCATAGCCCTTGCAAATTGGACATTGGTGCTGGCCCTTCTTTCCTTTGCCCTTGCTATTCTCAGCACCACTTGTATGCCTTTGTACCTTTGGCCTCCCAGGGGCCCTCCTAAGGATTGGGGGGTTTAAAAAGAATTCTTTGGTCACACATGGCCATTGGGACATGTCGGTTAGGCCAGGAAGAATATGTGCATAAGCTGCAGTGAACTTGGCAACACTGTAATAGTCATCAACAAAATCTTCTATGCCGACCCCTCTAATTCCAGTTATAAAGCTAATTGCATGTTTGCAAGGCTTCCCAGAGATTTGAAATGCCCTGCATGTGCATGTCCTGTTCGCTAGATCAGTAATGTGCCGCTTGCCACCTAGCGCAGCACTCTCGCTCACCTCTGCAATCATGTCATCTATTCTCTCATATTCAATGTCCAGCCCCCTACTTTTGTCATTCAGCTCCTTCATGACACATGGACCTTGAAATTTTCTAGCTATCCTTCTTCTCTTCTCGTGCTTAACTGTAATCTTTCTCCTGATCTTGTCCATGAGCTGAAACAACATTAGACCTTTGTGCTTGTGGATCCAGTTGTTGAAACACTCGGCCAAATTATTTGTCACATAATCCACTTTCGAGGAGGGTGAATATTTGCTCCTTGACCATAGCCTGCTGTGGTACTTGTTTAAGTATGCAATTGCAGCAGCCTTTTTCTCATGTATGGCTGCCATGTGATAGTCAAAAGCTTGAGGAGTCCATGAATAAGCAGCTGGCCACAAATGGTCGTCAAAAACTTTGCCATGAAACTTTTTTTTGAAGTTCACAACCAAGTGACGCATGCATTCTCTATGTTCTGCATACTCAAACACCTGTTCAATTGTAGTGTCAATTCCTTTTCCTGCATCCGAACATATGGCTAGGCCAGGAGGAGAGCCAATAGCCTCACGAAGCTTCTCCAAGAACCACACCCAACTTTCTGTAGTTTCTGCATCAATAACTCCATAGGCTACAAGGTAGAGCCAATTGTGCCCATCAATAGCACAAGCAGTAGCCAACTAACCTCTATACTTACATGTCAAATGAGTGCTGTCTATCGCCAAGTAAGGTCTGCATCCAGCCAAGAATCCATCGCATAGAGGCTTCAGCCCAACAAACATCCGTATAAAATACTTTTTCTGATCGTACTCCATGTGGTCAATCGCAACTATGCTTCCAGGAGATCTCTTCTCAACCTCAGCTTTCCAGGCGTACAGCTTGTCAAAAGAATCATCCCAATCACCAAACAACGTAGCCATTGCTAGCCCTTTGCCCCTGAATACTTTTGTGTAATCAATCCTGATCTTGTACTTGTCATGTAGTCTCCTCCGTAACTCCATTGGGCGAACACTAGGATCTTCTTTCACCCAGTCCATGACTTTCTCACATACCCATGCATTTGAAGCATTTCGCTGCTTCTTTTTTTTCTTTGTACTGGAACACGTGTGCTTCTCTGAATGAATTTTGACCTACAGTAAGTAACGTGTCGCAAAATTAGAGTCAACTCCATTTTATAACAGCAAAATTATGCAAGTAATATATATACCTCCATAGTTACTTCATCATCCAACCTCCCAACATGAATTCTCCATGTGCAATCTTTTGACCGGCGACAATGAGCCCTGAATCGAGTAGGTTCACTCTTTTCAACCATAAATTCAAACTCTTTCTTTATGGCGTATGTAGCAATTGCCAACCTGAACTCTTCAATATTACGGTACTTTGCGCCAACATGCATTGGTGGGTTTTCTTTATCATAAGCTATTTCTGGAATACCATCTGGTCTAGCATCTTCCGCAACCCACTCCTCATCATCGCTGCTATCCTATACAGGCTCACTATTTGGTATGTCTTTTTCTCCTAGCTCATCATCACTATCTGAACCAGCACTACCAATTGAGTATTGGTCCTCCTCATCTACACCAACATGTTCATATTCTTCATGTGGATTGGCAAGATATGTATCTATTAGGTTAGGCAGTGCTTGACTAGCTTCATCATTTACATTACTTGCTTGACTAGGTTCACTAGCTACAGATGGTGTTCGATCCAAAGGAGTAAAATGCACATCAACATTATCACTTGGGTCAGAAAGTTTGATGATTAAATTTCCACTTCTATTTCGATGAAAAGACTCATACATTTTCAGGCACTCTTCATCATTTGATACGCATAATTTTTTGCCACTAATGGAGTCAACATACTCAAGAATTATATTCTGCTCTGAAAATAGAGGAAAAGTTCCAGCAATGCAGGCCAGCAGATCCTTCATGCTTGTGCTAGTACCCTCAACAATCTGCCAACTAATTGTAGAATCCCCACAGATTTCAGTTCCACCGCCACAAATCTTCACCTCTACCGTGTAAGTACACGATTGGATCATCCTGTGGATGATACAACCATGTCAATATTGCACTCCTATCTAAATTGCAGCAAAAACAGAGAGGATCAAAGAAATTACCTAGCACAAAGTGCAGCGAGAGATGTGGATTCGTCAGCCAGGCCGTCCTCCTCGTCGGGCTTGGAAATCTTGAGCAAAGAAGGTTCTTCAAATGCATCCACAGACGGAGCCTCGGCCGTCCCTGCGCTCTCCACCTCGCCGAAATCGCCAACCCTAGGATTCAGGGAGACGTGGTCGGGGGGAGAGGTCAGAGCTGATGATGCAGTAGACGAGAGGGATGGAGGAACATGCGGCAGCGGCTGGAGCTGGGAGAGAGGCGGCAAGGGCTGGGGGGTGGCCGCCGGTAGCTCCTCCATTAGAGAGCAGTCTCCGGGGAACTTGATGGGAGGTGGCACAGACTGGTTTAGGTGGAGCAGCGGCAGGGGCTGGGGGAGAGAGAGCGGCGGCCGAGGTCGGGGGATCGGCGGCCGGGGCTGGGGGAGCGGCGGCGGCGGCGGTTCCGTCATGCCTACTCGAGCGCGTGCGTGCGTGTTGGACCTGTGCGGCTGTGCGTGCTGGGCCTCGTGCCTTCTCAAATTCTCTTTTTGTTTTCTTTTTCCCTTTTTCCTTTTATAAACTGAGGGCAAGACTAGAATAAATGGAAAATCTGACATGAAAACGGAGGCGCACTGAGGGATGACTAACGGCGATGGCAAATAAGCACTAAAATTCGTTTGTAGCTGGCATATGAGCACTGCATCTTTGTTCAATGGCAAATGAGCCATTGATGAATTTGTCAATGGTATAGGAGCAATTTTCTCTTTTCAATTTAGGCTTGACACAAAGGAAAATTCTCTAGATATGCATCTACGGTGGATTTAACTATATGACAAGTTAATGCTAAGCAAGATACACGATACAAGTAAAGGCTAAGATAAAGGAGTAACCAAACAGGAAGCACGCAGAGACACAGATGTATTCCCGATATTCTCCTTTTTAGGGGAGTACGTCTCATTGGAGGGTGTGAGCTTCACCACAACAGGCTTGCTCAACGCCACAAAAGCCTCACCCTATTCTCCGATGAACCACACCACAAAGGATTGGTTCACCTTTCACTATCGGAATCCTTCAAGGCGGAATCCAGAGCCTTTACATTAATCTTGGGGCACACACCCACAACTTAATTGGGGCTCCCAAATCAACAAGCTGAAACAACAACAACAACAACAATAATAACAACAACAAGTGAGTACAACAAGGAGCTAGGTTTTCCCTATGGAAACCCTAGCAAAGAGTCCCTCAAGTAAATGAGGGGGAAATGCAAATCGTCTTGGTGAAGATGTAGATTGGGGTCTTCTCCTTCAATCCTCCAAAGATCAATGAGTTTGGGTGGAGGGATTAGGGGATCTATGAGCTTTGAGCTTGCAACAATGGCGGGCAATCAATTTTGGTCGAGCTAGCTGGCTGGCGGTAGGTGGAGGGGTATTTATACCCCTCCCAGAAATGTAGCCGTTGCAGACAAATAACTCTGGAGACTCCGTTCTGGGGAGGCCGGAGTCTCCGGTCTGAGCGGAGTCTCCGGTCCTCAGGGAGGGCGGAGACTCCAGCCAGACCGGAGACACTCGATGTCTCCGGGGCACCTCCGGCCCGCTTCCGACCCCTATATCGAGAGCGCCGTCCTTGGGGGCTTTGAGTACCAAACCAACAGGCTGGAGACTCCGGCTCCCCTGAGTGCGGAGACTCCGGTCTAGTGGTACCGGAAACTCTGGCCTGGGGTTTCCTGCAACCATTATCTTTTAGGAACCCTCTTTCACCATTGTTTTTTCGATCTTTTCTCTTCTTTAAAGTGTCAATCACCGTCTTGTGCAATTAATCAAATGTACCTATACAACCTTTTACACACGGTGAGATCAACCTTATGTTGTTAACAAACACACAAAACCAATTAGGAGGGACATGTTCTTTCAAATGGCCACCATCAATCTAATGAATAAAACACTACTCCCTCTATCATAGTTTGTAAGGCTCAATTTGCAAATATTTTGGCCCAAGGTGCTAGGTGATTGGGGCTAAAATCTTGCAAGTATTGGTAGGAAGAGGCAACCAGCCACTAATTTGGAGGAAATTAAATGTACTTATGACTAAAAGGTGGGGGGGTTTTGGGACTTTTTTTTTTTGCGATTGTGTACAGAAAATTGGGACGGAGGGAGTACCTAGAGTTGAGGTATGTTACTACTACGGAGCAAACGACACCAAATTGATGGTAAATATCCATTTTCGGGCGAGAATAGAGCTAGTCATCACATGCCTGCACTACAAGAAAACAGCTAATAGCCGGCTTGTAATCACCGGCGGGCCACCTAAACCCCATGCCGGTGATCTGCTGGGACCAAATTCCGCAGCTAATCACCGGCGTGGGAATTTTTCCACACCGGTGTTACGGTTAAATCACCGACGTGGACATCTTAGAGCCACGCCGGTGATTTGTGGGCCCAAAAATCCAATCACGGAGGAAACTATCACCCGCGTGGGACTACGTATGCACGTCAGTCATTACGGTAGCGATTACTGGCGTGGGTTCGGTCGGACACGCCGGTGATTACTTTGTGCTGAATAGGCATGGTGGGCCCCAATAGAATGACTGGCGTGAGTGGGGTCCCACGCCAGTGATTACCTTAACGTTACCGGCGTGGGTGACCAGTACTCGCCGATGATTCCATTGGAATAGTTGTATAGGGAAAACACTTGTGAAATTTCCCCATGGCTTTTCATTTTGTGCCTGCGCCTGTCTCTCCTCTGTCTCGCGCCCGCGCCGCCATTTGACGCTGCCGCCCACCGCCGCCAGAAGGCCTCGTCCCCCTGAACACGAGCTGGACGCCGGCTGCGCCTTCGCTCGACGCAGGCCACGCCTCTGCCCGACGCCGCGCCTCCGCCCTCCACCGTCTCCCTCGACCGCGCCTCTCCCGCCAAGCGCCGCTGGAGCTGCCGTCGTCGGCGCGAGCTGTCCCCGACCTCGTCTAGGCACCACGCCTCAACACCGACGCTGGGCTTCGGTGCCGCCGCCGTCGGCACGAGGTACGGTACCCCTTTCCCCTTCACCCCGGTGTCGCTCATGAGGTGTTTGTTGAAATGCCGAGACCAATTTTACATGTTTTGGAGCATGAATTAGAAATTTATTTGGAGATATATGTGGTTACCGCAGGTTGGGGAGACGAATTTGGGTATATATATGGAATGTGGGGAGATGAATTTGGGTATATACATGGTTGAGGTCTATGGAATGTGTTGTTCGCGAACATTTTCGCGTCTATTGTTGTTTCCTATGCAGGTATATGAGTGCCAATGTTTTGACGAAACATTGACTCACGTCTGTTTCGTCGAATTTTTGGCACTCAATATGTCCAATTTTAGCAAAGGTCATGCCGAAATTTTTGGCATGACTTAACAATTTAAGAGATTTATGCGCAATACAAATTTATCATCCAATTTGTCTAACAATTGTAGATGTCTAGAAACAACGAGGGTGTCACTTCGTATCCGCATGCCCGCGGAATTTACGGACCCCGCATATGTGTCGCGTGAAAGTGAGCACCACACGGAAGATGAGGACGAATTCGACTCCGAGGCGAGTGGTCACGAAAACGTGCCTCTCGAGGATGCCCAGGATGAGGATGAAGATGAACGTCGCAAATACGCGGCAGAGGACGAAGATGAGCATCGCGAATACGCGGAGGTGGATGAAGATGAGGATGAGCCCATCCCCACCGACTCGCAAAGTTCCCAGTCGAAGACTAGGAGTCAAAACACGATCAAGCCCGGAACCATATGGATCACGCGACTAGACGCGTCTGGTGAGCCTTTAAGTCCGCTCAAAGCCCACTCCGAGTACGGCAACACCATTGGATGCATCGTTCGAGAAGTCTGCAACCTAAACGATCCAACCATTAGGGGAAAGGAAAACGCTGAGGTGCGTGACCTTCTCCTTAAAAGGCTTCACCAAAGATTCTCCTTCCCACGTCCGTACAACAATCTTAAGCAGACTGGTAATCTGGTAAACGAACATGATCTATGCAAGTTTTGGAAGGCCTTGAGTGGTTGGAAGTATATGACGAGAACTGAGTTCCTTGAGAAAGGAAAAGAATTTGCTGTTGTACGTGCAACTTAGCCTTCCGTTAATAAGGAGGATTGGGAAATTTTCATAGAGAATTTGAAAAACTCCAAAAGCAAGGCATTGTCTAAATGGGGGAAGGAGCAGAGTAAGAGATGCATCAGTCGCATACCTTCAGAACCCGTGGGTTACGGGTTGTCGATGAAGCAAAAGTGGAGAAATGAGGACGCGGTGATGGAGAAGAACTTGGAGCCAAACCCTGAAAGAGGTTCAAAGATGAGAAAGAACATGACTTCATCCGGGGCAGGTTCAAATTTAATAAAGATACGGGTGCCTATGAAACTGATAACAAAACGAAGGAAGTCCAACGCTTCTTAGTAATTGATTCCTTCGTCGATTATTTGCCGTGTTTCCACGACTTATCGACATTAATGCTTCACGTCCTTCTTTCAGCTTGAAGAGTATGACAACCCTGATCAAAGCTCCCAGGACTCCATGGCAAGATGGGACACAAAGCTTAACCGGTCGATTAACAAGGCCAAGGGCTATGATGCTGATAAACCACCAGCAGGGGGTCGTGTGCATGACACTGGTCTTGGTAGATTGAATGCCCATTATCCTGCTGACAAAGAGGGAAGAAAGGGAAAGAGGAGAGCCGAGAGCGAGAGCTACATCACACAAGCCGGTCTCATGGAATTCTTGATTGTCGAGCCAGATTGTGAGCTTCTAGGTCCTCCCGTTCAACCAGCTGATTGGGACGGGTATATGAAATTAGGAGCTTGCACAAATTGGATTTTAGAGTGGCTGAAGGCGCTAATCCGGCTAGCTGCCCGTAATCAAGAAGAAACGCCCTCGCCCCCGCGGTGCAACAACAAATGGGCAACACAACATTTCCATCTCCTTTGGGTCTGCAAATACCAGGAACGGGCAGCACATCAGGTCCATCTCCTTTGGGTCCTAACAATAACGTGCAGAGTATTGCAGGACAAGGAGTACGACCCGTGCGAGGCTTTTCTGAATGATCATGGCGAGGCTGACATGATGTCGCAAAAGCACATCGATGACACGGAAAAGCAGCATGATAATGACATGATGGAACTTCTTAGCCCTCAACTGCAGGAATGCACGCGTGCCAATAAGAGTCTTCTTTTCGACACGCCACCAGACGTCGAGGAGACCCAACATGGCAAACAAAAAGGGACAGTCTTTAGTCCAAGCACAATGCATAAGGCAGTGAAGGAAGGCTTTGGACGTGGTATACCACCTTGCCAGCCAGCCCTAGCCAGCCAGCCAGCCCAGGAGCAAAGAAAAGGCGTCACCCTTCTAGAAAGAAACATCACGCGGATACACAACCAGGGCCCTCTCGGACTGCTGTGAGATCTATTGAAACAACGTTGAGGTTATATCACATGGGTGAGCCTATGCTCTCACCGGATTAGCTCGCGGCCGTGCCCCATGAAATCACTTTTCTGCACCAACAAATTCTCAAACACGAGATGTGGCTTCTTTCCTTAAAGGAGAAAATCGCGTTCCCGATCTTTGCGGTGAGGGTGCCTGATGAATATGTGGACTGGGGTCATGAATTCCCCTCGGAAGTGTTCTTTGTGGCCTACGAAGAAGTCTTCAACATGCTCCACATGCGCCAGTTGTCTTCATCCTTGCTCCACCTATGGGCGCTCCACCTAACCTCTGCTATCTTAGTTGACAATATCATGGACGTCGCTATTGCGTACCCCAAGATACTATACCAGAACACCTTCAAGACCAAAGCCGGCTGTAATAGAATGAAGAAATATCTAACAAAGTTCATGCTGCAGAATCAGGACAAGACAAATCTTCTCATGCCCTACTGTCCGTAGTAAGTCACTCGCCTACATTACTTTGCTTTGATTTTTAGATTTCCATTCTTATCAAAATAAATATGATTGATATTTGGTGATATGTTTTGTGTAGCGATCACATGGTGCTCATCGTTCTCGAGCCAAAGCGTTCTACTTCTCTCTTTATGGATTCGGACCTCCACAAGAAGATAAATTACGATAATATCAAGACCATTTTTGATCAGGCTCTCTTTGAATACAGCGTCCACGGTGGCGTCATTGAACCAAGTAAAGTGAAGAAAGACAAGTATGGAATGATGTGCTTTAAACACATGAACACTTTCAAGTGCGCACAGCATGCAGAAGATAGCAACATGGGGGGTTACTTCGTCCTCCATCAAATGTGGTCATTCGTACGTGCGAAGCATATGATGGGCGGAGACAAGACCATCCTCACGTGGGCTGAATGCTTGAAAAATGTCAAGGATGGAAATATGAGAGATAACTGGGCGCGTATTCAGAACGAGCTTGCAGTAGTTCTCAACAGAGATGTCAACACCGTCGACGGCCGGTTCTATTGCCTACCATCAGAGAAAGACGACATCCTCGAACGTATGTGGCCACAGGGTCACACGGGGCAATTCACAATTGATGGCATGCGCGACTTCAACACCATCAGCGGCCAGTAGAGCGTTTCAAAACTTGTCGTTGTAATAGCGGCTTATCTTTTATGTACCTTCCGTGAACTTTATATTCCTTGGCAGAACTATGTTATTTTGGGTCTGTAAAAACATATTTAAGACTTATCGTTGTAATAGCTAGCTTCGTGGACAATATCTAGTAATCAGCTATATGAACTTTTAAGTTAAATATGTATTCATATTTCTGTGTGTGTATTCTCGAATATATTCTATGCGAGCGAATTCTCGAATATGGTCTTTAATATGAAATCTCGAATATATAACGATTGGGTAAAATAATAATAAATAAAAATAATAATAAAATAATTACTGGCGAGCCATGCTACACCACGCCGGTAATCCACCAATACCAGAAACCGGACACCGGGTTTGCAAATGGATGACCGGCGTGGCTGTCCTCGCTGTAATCCCACGAATCACCGGCGTGTGCGCGTGAAAGGACAAGGATGTCGCCTAGAGGGAGGTGAATAGGCGATTTAAAAACTTTTCCGGTTTAGGCTTGATAATTGCGGAATAAAACTAGTTGTTTAAATTAACAAGCCAACAATCTAAATAAACTAGGCTCACCTATGTGCACCAACAACTTATGCTAAGCAAGACAAGCAACAAAGTGATAGCAATATATAAGACTTTAAGCACGAAGGCTATCACAATGTAAATTGCATAATTAAGGAGCTCGAGTATAGAAATAACCGAGGCATGCGGAGACTATGATGTTTTCCCGAGTTCCTCCTGTGTTTAGGGAGTACGTCTTGTTGGAGGGGTGTGAGTTTCAAACTCAAACGCCACAAATGGCTCAACCTATTCTCCGATGAACCTCGCACAAAAGCTCGGTTCACCTTCCATTATTGATTCCCTTTTAGGCGGAAATCGAGTCCCTTACAACAAGCTTGGGACACACTTCCACAACTGGATTGGAAGATCCCAAATGACCACAAAAGGTCTCAATCACCACAATGGCGTCTAAGGTCCAATGACCCAAGAGTAACAAGCTCACAAACTTTCAACTTCCACGAATCATCGTGGAGAGCACACACCGATGCACCAAATACAATGGAAAGAGCACAAGTGCTCAAATCCCACCAAAAGCAACTAATGCTTATGGGGGAGAAGAGAGGAAGAACAAACAAGAACTCAACAAATGGAACTCTAAGATCTAGATCAAAAGCTTCCCCTCACTTAGAGGAGAGATTGATTGGTGGAAATATTGATCTATATCTCCTCTTTCTTTTCCCTCAAAGATATGCAAGAATCATGGGAGGGATTGAGAGATGGAAAGCTTTTCAAGGTCAACAATGGCAAGAGAGAGAGGGAAAACATGCTTGGTTGTAGGTTGAACAAGAGGAGGGGTATTCCCCTCCCTGAAATATAGCCGTTACAGCCACTAGGGCCGGATATTCCGGCCCCCCACCAAAAACTCCGGCCTAAAAATCCGGTTTAGATATAGGCTTGCACGAAAACAGACTTCAGAAAAAACTGCGGAACCAGATTATTCAAATAATCCGCCCCCCCCGGAAAATCCGTTTTGACAGAACAAGGGTTATGAAAACTGCAAGAACTTTTTCATCCGGACTCCGATTTTGATGATCTTGGGTTCGTTAGAATCGTAACGAAGAGCTTTACAAGATCATACAGAGAAACATCATAGTCCATCGTGTGAGGAGGAGACCAAATGAGGAAAGTTAAGACCTCTCTATAAAAGAAAAATCGGTAAAAAACTCCAACATAAAAAATGCAACAAGATATGCATATGAAATCCAAGTTTGATGAACTAGAGCTTGCTATGGAGATGAACACAAGCTCTAAATTCTCACATAGATAAAAGCCAAATAAGAACCAAGAAAGATGATATGCCAAATATGCAAATGTTTGAGCTCTCCACAAAGATGCGATCAAGTTACTCACTTGAGAGCCCTCTTGATAGTACGCCATCTATCCTATAACCCGGTCTCCCACTAATATCATGAGACCGGTAAAATAGAAACCCTATCAAGATCATATCTTTGCCTTGCATTTCACTTGAGCTAGATGATGCCGATCTTGACTCCCTCAAATTGGAACACCTTTCTTAATTGTGCTTGCTAGCACATGCTTGATGAAGACTTCTCCAAAACTCCCCCATACACCATTATGGGAGAGCCTCGCTTAGTTCCGTCTTCATGTATCCACTTGCACTTCATCTTCTTTTCTTGATATAGATGATGGCTTGGAGATAAACATGAATGTTCACTCAATCTTTTTTTCCAAGCCATGCTTGCAATAAGCTCAACTCTATATGACCATTCTTCATATAAACCCATTGGATAGAACCTTCGTCATCATATAATCTTCTAGAGTTCAACACATGAACTCTAATCTTCTTCATGACAAGATCTATAAAGATATCTCAATGCAAACATTAGTCCATAGAGATTGTCATTAATTACCAAAACCACACATGAGGGCACATGCACTTTCAGCGCACACACGCCGGTGATCTAAAAGAATGACCAACGTGGCCTCACACTCGCTGGTGATCCCAAATAGCACAAGCGTGAAGTTACCGGCGTGGGCGTTTCTCGCCGGTGATCCCAAAATCGTCACGCCGGTGATTAGCTATTTCTTTGTAGTGCTGCTTGGAGCCACCACCATAATGGCTAGTCGTCGATGGAGAAGCACCAGGCGCCCCTCGTCTCGCCGCATGCAGTAGCATACCTGCACGTTACAGACGATGGAAGAAAATTTCCTCCGCTCCCCACACGGATCCTCGCCCTTATCATGTACATAAACACTCTCTTATCTTCAATTCCGGTTAGAGATTTCTCAGAGGAACTTGCTCAAGTGGTTCGTCCTCGGTGCTTGTTCCGCTGCCGTGTCCGCCGAATTAGTCGGAGATACGGCGGAGAAGGGTAATGAGGACCCGACTGCGTTTCTAAAATCTTTCAGGGCCCTATTTGTAAAACTGAGGGTCTTGAGTAATTTTTTGTTTACTGTTGACGTTCCTGTAATTGTACTCCCACTCTATGAATGAATGAGTACCTTTTGGGTCCTTCGGGACCCACCCCTTGTTAAAAAACCTCTATTCTAATCTAATCGGATGGCATATCAAATGCCTTTAACCTAAAAAAAAATATCTTTTTGGATTGTTTCACTGATCCGCCACCAATTTCATGGGAATCTCAACATGAATCCATCCAACTGCTGTGTTTTTTTCGTGTCATCTGATTATATGCCGTTGATCCCCCAATTCCAATGTGTTTGTGCCCTTGTTTTGTGCTTACATTGTCGAATTATTGCGGCTTTTCTATCATAGGCATTTGTAGTCACAGTTGATGATTTCATCTCTTCAATGCAGAGCCCTTTTCGATTTTTCTTTGATGATTTCATATACGAGGCCCGCTTGCGGTGTTGGTATCAGGGTCGATGTCGGGAAATCAATATCGGCTCATAGGTTTAGATGCACCCAGTAATCAAAAAAGATTTTTCAAAATGTTAAAAATTTGAAATAAAATTTTGGATATACTAGATACAATTTATGGTAGCACAAAAAGTTTCGCCAAGAAAAGACATTTTGTGTGGGCTGTGCAAAAAAGACAAATGCATGGTTTTCAAAATGACTTTGTACGCGATTCTTTTTTGTCTTTTTTGCACTGGTCACAAAAAATGTCTTTTATTTACGAAACTTTTTGTGCTAACATACAATGTCATGATGTATGTCCGAATTTTTTTGGAATTTTTTGCATTTTGAAGAAAGATAAAAATGTTTTACATAACGGGTGCATCCGCACCCGTGACCCAAAACGCCATGTCCGGTCGGTCTCAGTATATAGTTAGCCCCTACCTATAATTTCGGTCCCTGCCTAGGGAGAATATCTAGTCCCAATTATTTCCATGCTCCCATATTGCCATTTTGGAAAAATCAATTTTTTTGTTCCATACACTATTCACATATGGATTTGTCTTTTTTGTTTCTGAATGTACATTTGAATTTGGAACTGAAATTTCTGGATGTCAGAGACACAATGTGAACATCCACACTTTTTTCTAGATTTTTTGAAACAACTAAAATTGAACTTTTCAAATGGGAGCATGGGAGCATGTAGGGGTTGGATCACTAGATATTCTCCCCCTGCCTAGAATCAACTTGCATGTGGGAAGTTTTGGTTTGTGCAGTATGCTATCTGGTTATTACTATAGTACATGTACTAATATACTGTGCTGCTGATATAAATGACCATCATCAATCTAATGAATCTACCTACGTACCCTACACGAGATTACTAGCGTCAAGGTAGCAAACGGCGATGCCGTTTCCTGGCGAGAAGAGAGCTACTCCAGTCCGCAGCGTAAGCTTGGCGCCACCACCATTAATGGCAAGCGGCCGATGGAGAAGAACCGGCCAGCGGCCCCTCGTCCGTCGCATGCAGCAGACGCTGGAAGAAGATTTCCCCCGCCCCCCACCCGGATCCTCGCCCTGATCATGCATGCAGCCGGAGAATTCACTCACTCCGGCGTCGTCGCCCCACCTCGGTCAGAGCGCGCGAAACCCTATGAATCTATGTGGCTATACGGGAGAGAAGAAAATGCCGCTAGGGCTAGCTAAACATGTCAGCATTTAGGAGCGGGGATCACAAGGCGCCAGAGGCGGCGCAGACGTCGGAGAGGAAAGGAAGCCGGATCCAAGGAAGACGCCACCCGGTCGCAGAGCCACAGCTAGAGACTAGGTCTGCTCGCGAGCCTGTGACTGCTACGTGGCGCTGCTCAGTGACGTGTGCGATACGTGCGTACGTAGGCGTGTAGAAGTGTGTACATGTATGTATACATACGGATACGGTGCATGTGTTGTATATCAGCGACTAGGTAGGTTGAGCTGAGGCGCTGTGTATCTGAGCCTGCATTTGACTGCGTGTACATCATACGGCAGTGCAGTGTATATGATGTGATACGACGCCTGCAGCTAGCCTAGCTGCTACTGTATCTTTCTCTCTTGTACTATGTACAGTACAAAGTTACCATTTTTACTAGTACTACATGTAATGTAATGTTTCCTACGGATGACTGTGCGCTCTCTTTTCTTGCAGTTCTTTACTTAGTTTACTGTACTTTTGCTAAGCTTGGAATGAGAGGTAAAAAGAGGACGGGGGAGACTTGCTACTACTGGGCCGGCCACGGTACGTCGTTCGCCGGTGCAGGGTATTTACCACGTACAGTACTGGACAGAGAGCGTGCAGGAACCGAGAAGGACACGCTAGTCACCACTGGCTAGTCGCGGCTTCGCCCCTCCTCACGTCGAATCCGTGTCTGTACACGCTTCAATGCATCGCATCACTCGCATTCAGGCATCTCATCCGTGCACGCACGCGCGCCTTGGAATCGATTATGGTTCGATTTTGTGTAAAATTATCAGTTGGATTAGGAATTATTCTTAGCTCAATGCTAGAATTGCCATGCCGTAATGGCTTTTATATGTGCATGCAAAAAGAATTAAACTTCACCCCGCAAAAAAAAAAAAAACTTCAGTGAGTGGGCTCAAAACTTTGCTTCCGTCATGTCAACGATCTAATGACCTGATTGATATTTTAGCTCTTTTTAATACAAAACTTTCATTTGAAGATCAAAATTTAGCTATGGAGGAAAAGGATAAAATGGTTAGAAGGAAGTGCATTGGCAATACCGGTGTGACGATGCAAAATATTTGTGGAGCTTCGTGAGCATGCATGTTAGGGGATACGATTTTTTTAAATATCACGTTTTTTACGCTGTGGCAGATCTACAAACTTTAAGAAGCATAGGCACATGTGCCTACAATACGATTTTCTCGCACATGGTGTTATAGAAAAATCATGTAACGCAAGTTGTCGCGCCGTCGCCAAGCACGAGCAGCTACACTGCTAGAGAGATGGTAGAACGCCTATGCTTTAATGCCTTGAGTTATGATAGCTCAGTTGCCAGCAGCAGGGACAAAACATCGTGGAAGTTTCAAACAAATTTCTCAAAATGGACGATTTTGTTGAGTGATGAGAAAACATAATCTCGTAAAAAAAAATCAATCAAATTGGAAAAAAAATCATATGCATAACGCTTCTAATAGGGAAAATCAAGGTACCAACTTCTCATTAGTGTGTTGGAGGGTGCAGGTGGCTAAATTCATTAATCGCTATAATTTAAATCTGACCTTCGACAATTCGCAATTTGCAAATCTCTGTTAGAACTTACAAGGAGTCGCGACCATATTATTCATTTTGTTCCATTTGGGTGCTAGACCGATAAAACCTATCTTCTGTTACCGTGATGACAGTGAAAGAGTCCTATCTCTGTGTCGTATTAAAAAAACAAATGTTCCTATCCGTGAGTGTAAGGCCATCTCCAGCCGTTGTGCCCCCCCAGGGGCCAAAACGCCGCCTTTTCTGGGCCGCCGCGGCGCGAAACGGCGCGAAACCGAACCCTGGGGGGGCGCGTTTACCAGCCGTGAACCGCCCAGCCGGCGATGCGGCCTTATTTCGGCATAAAGAAAGGCCAGCCCTTTTTGGCATACAAATTCACACATAGAAATAATTTAACATACAAATTCACACATAAATAAATAGTTTAACAATACAAGCAAATAAAACAAATCGTACTAGGCATTGGCATCGCCATTATCGGCATTGCCATTGCCCTTGCGCGCCCACAAGTGCTGCACCAGATCATCCTGTAGAGCTAGATGTGTTCCAGCGTCTCGAATCTCCCAGCGCCTGGTGAGGAAGGTTGCCCATGGCGCCGGCACCTGGTGATCAACATCTGCAAGAGGACCCTGGCGGTAGTATGGTGCCATTGCCTCATTGGCAGGCACCGGGTTATCCCGTTCACTCTCAATGATCATGTTGTGCAAGACCACACAACACTGCATCACCTCCCACATGTTGGACTTCGACCAAGTCAAAGCTGGGTACCGGACAACAGCGAATCGAGACTGCAGCGCGCCAAATGCCCGTTCCACATCCTTCCTGCAAGCCTCCTGGCACTTGGAAAACCAAGCCTTCGCGCTTCCTGGCACAGGGTTGGAGATGCTCTTCACAAATGTTGCCCACCTGGGGTAGATGCCATCTGCAAGGTAGTAGCCCTTTGTGTACTGGTGCCCGTTGATCTCGTAGTTCACAGGGGGAGCATGGCCTTCGACAAGGTCGGAAAAGACATCCGAGCACTGCAAGACATTGATGTCGTTGTGAGTTCCTGGCATACCAAAGAATGAATGCAAATCCACATATCATATGAAGCCACGGCCTCGAGAATCACGGAGCACTCTCCTTCCTTTCCCTTGTACATCCCCTGCCACTTGAATGGACAGTTCTTCCATGCCCAATGCATGCTGTCGATGCTACCAAGCATCCCAGGAAAGCCTCTTGCTTCATTCTCTGCGAGGAGGTGAGCAGTGTCTTGCGCATTGGGTGATCGCAAGTACGTTGGGCCAAAGACTGCAACCACTGCCCGGCAGAAATAGTTCAAGCACTCCAGGGCCGTGGACTCGCTCATGCGCAGATAGTCATCCTGTGCATCTGCGGGAGCACCATATGCAAGCAACCTCATGGCCATCGTGCACTTCTGAATTGAGGTAAAGCCTACCGTGCCGGTGCAGTCCTTCTTCAATTTGAAGTAGGGGTCGAACTCCCGGATGGCGCACATGATCCGGGGAAGAGCTCGCGGTTCATCCTGAACCGGCGCCGGAACACCTTCGCGTCCTGCGTAGGATTGTTGGCGAAGTAGTCGGAGTAGAGGATGCAGTAGCCCTCGTACCGCTGCCTTTGCTTGCTCTTGCGGCGCCCGCGCGTCGATCCAACACGACGCGGCCCGCTGTTGACGAGCAAGCCGGCGAGACAGGCCAAGACCATGAGGTGTTCCTCGTCGTCGATGGCGGCCTGATCTTCCTCGTCGAAGAGCTCGGCGAGCATCTCCTCGTCGTCGGAGTCCATGGCTTGGGTCGGGCGAAACGCCAACACCTTGCGGGCGGGGTGGCCGCGCTTCGCTCCGAGAACGGCCCAGCCGGCTAGATCGCGGCGGAGGATAGTGGGCGGCGCGGGGCGGGGCTCGAAGGAGGGGTCGTGGTGGCGACGGCGAGGCGACGGGCGGGGCTCGAAGGAGGGGTGGTGGCGGCGACGGCGAGGTGGACAGAGGAAAAGGCGAGTCGGGGTGGGAAAAAGGCTTTGTCTCGCCGACAGCGCTGCCCCACGCGTGCTTTTCATTCCGCCGCCCCCCAGGCCGAACCCAGTGGGTTGGGTTTCGCCTGGGTGCGCCGGCGCTATTTTACGCCGAAACGGCGCTAACTGGGCTTCTGGGGGGGGGGGCGAGTGATAGAAAAACGGCGCTTTTCGGCCGGCGCGGCGCAAAAAAAGCCTCCTGCAGGGCTCTGGGGGACGGTTGGAGATGGCCTAACTAAACTTGTTTCTCAAGGACTGGACAGTCGTACTTAAATTTACGCATGTTGCGAGCACACGGGCCTCAGTGTGCTCACCCCCAAGCCCCTGCAATCTACGGGCCCCAGTGACATCGTTGGCTCCACTTGTCAGCGACGTCCTTACGGGCGCGCGTGAAGGCCGGTGACGTGGATCGATATCTCCAGGCCGGTATCGACGGGATCTCCTGCTCCGCTTTTCGAATACCGCCAATGGATTGGCAGCAGAGAGGTAGCGACGATCGATAGGAGGGAGGGAGATGGCAGTGATAGGCTGGGACAAAGGCTAGCGTCTCTAGCTATTTATGCTACTGGCCTAGTACCACCAGTACGTAGGGTAGGAGTTGATTTGACAGGGCCATGCCGTTCGTTCCTACGTTGGCCGCTTCTGCTAGCTCGATCGTCACAGTTGACTATTCGCACCCATCACTTAGCTGGGCAGAGTAAAACTGCAGGATCGGTCGGATTGTTTACTCACTCCAACATGATTAGTACAAACTTGGAACCTGATAGTACCAAACAAGTACTGTGCCTCTGTGTTGTTAAATTTGAAAAACTTCTGTCAACCGTGTATGTATGTATATCAGAGAGATGCTTGGTCGATCGGCATAGTTAAGTTTTTCCGTGGGCTTTTAGAGGAGTAAAGCTAAGCTAGCTAGATGCATGTAGGATCGGTAGAGTGCAAAACTAGGGTAGGTTCGTGGCTAGGTCGTCGGTTCACCGTCCTCTCCTCTGGCGTGAACAAGCATGCATGCCTCCCCGCCGCGTCCCCGGCCGGCCGGCGAGGAAACCGAGATCACTCCGGCCGTACGTAGGTTAGCCTCGCCTCGCTCCCCGCGCGGCGAATCCCCTGGACGGACGGACGGACGGCCGTAGATAGATGGATAGCCCGTGGGAACGGAACGGGGATGGACGCCCGTGTCGTGGCTGGCACGTACCGCTACTGCCTGCTTCGACAGGACGGGAACGGCTGTGCATGTGCATGATGATGCTCATGCAGGCACATTAGAGTTAACAGGGACAGTGTTTTTTTTTTGCAGGTCATTAGAGTGAGTCAGGACCGGGCCGGCATAATCCGGGGCCATGTGCCAAGGCTCCAAGCTTTGAAATGGGGCCCTACTTTCTCTTTACCAAAGTCCGTCTAACAGTTCATGTCGAAGTGTCGGTCGGGATTGCGAGATTGGAGAAAGCCGAGAAGGAACAAAAGAAGAACTAGCACTCGACACTTCTCATCGGGTTTGTCGCGTCGCTAGCCTGATCAATCCACATGAGGGTTCGTTCTAGACTCATACGAGTCCACAACCACATCTCCAGGCATACAGGTGAGGGCCTTCAAATTTTGCGAATGGATTAGTAACTACTCCCTTCGTTCGGATTTAATTGACACACATTTTGTTGCACATGGATGTATCTAGACATCAAACATGTATAAATACATGCATATTTGGACAAAACCAAGTCAATTAATTTGGAACGGAGGGAGTATTAATTTTATTCCCCACTAAGAAATATCACTACTATTGATGTGGCGCTCTTCTCCAATCGACTACCTCACTAAGGTAGGCTAAGTCATTTCCCCACCGTCTTGCCTGCAAGTATTTGATAAATATAGATAAATCTTAATTTAAACATTTCTTAGTAGATCAAATATAGATGATGTATATGAATGTTTTTACGAGTCATTGAGGGGCGTAGAGGCAAGGCATCATTTGTTAGCCTGGCGTCCCAGACCCAGGTGAGGGCTTTTGAATTTTCGAATTGTTTGATAACTGTTACTTTTGTTCCCCAATGAGAAATATTGCTAGCATTAAAAAAATAGATTTTTTAATTATAACGCTTAATAGTAGAATAAATCGATAATGTACACGCATGTTTTACTGCAAGGCATCACTTGTTGGTCTTGATCATTTCCCTTTGCGGTAGTTTTTTTTATTTGTACCCGAAGCAGATTATGTGTATCATAGAAAACAATTTATCGACGGGCTACAAAAAAAATACAACAATAAAATGAAACAAAATAATATTAGACCGAAAGCTCATGCGGCTCCCGCTTCATCACCTTCTTCTTCGGCTGCGACGTAGCCAGCAGCTTGCGACCCTTCGAATTCGGCTTCGAGAGGCCGACAGTCTTTGGCGGCATGGTGGCGGAAGGCGGCAGGCGAGGAGGTCGCGGCGGCGGCGCAAGGATTTTGGAAATGGAGGGAAAATCCAGAATTTTGGCGCTGGGGGCGGCAATGTAGATGAAGGGGAATTGGCCCTGCCGGCGCTGTGTGTATGACAGGCGGGCCTCCCCTGTCGGAGGGCATGTCCGCCCCATGTCCGGCACCCCCGAGAGGGTCTCCAAAGTTGAGGGCCTTTCGGGGGTGCCGGACACGATTTTGCTCGGGCCGACCCTTTGGGGGTGCCGTTGGTGGCGGTTTTCGCCGTCTAGACCCCCAATGAACCTTTGGGGGGGTCAATCGAAGGGTGCCGATGGAGAGATGCTCTAAATGGATTGGATCATTAGATTCATTACAGCCACTTCGATTAAAGCAGCAAAAGGTTAAAATGCAGCGTTGTGGTAAGAGGGGTTTTGGGTGGGTTCTACAGACGGGGGCCGTTGCATGCATGCGCCCGTTGCGTCGTGTCATGGCGGCAGCGACATGTGTTTTTGTTGTCTAGCATACTCTGATACTAAAACCCTCCTGTGGGGGAAAAGAAAAGAAAAGGGTGTCCGCCGGTGAGCGTGCTCCATGTCTTTGTGTAACAACCTTTTGAGGCAGGTTTTAAGATTACCACTAGTCCACTACGGCTACGTGGTACCCTTAAAAGTGGATCCGATCAGGAGGCCACCTGACCAAAAGTGGGAGAGAGACGACACCGGGATCTCTCTTCGTCTACAGAGAAAAGGAGATGAACAGTTTCATCAACACAAAAGAAGCGAACACTATCTCTAGGGTTGCATGGATCCACCAGGTGTGTTAAGGGAAAAAATATGTTAAGTTCAAGCTATAGAAACCCTACTTTATAAATATTTGGATGAAGGTAATTTGTTTTCTTTTTTCTTTTTAGAATACACCCTGGAAGGTGTATCTCATATCATAGAAAGGGGTGTCGAAATGGCAAAGTTTACATGAACTTGTTCTGCGGGTCATTTTAGTCTAACGACTTGTGAAATGTAATGAACTAATCCATGAACTTATCGTACGGTGTAGATTTGGTCCAAATCGAATCTCGTCCATGTGATCAGCTCTGCCGGACCATGAAAAATTTGCCCAATAGTCCATTGCATTCCACAACTTATATAGTGGACAAAAGTAATTAAACAATCATGACAAGTTTGTGTACCTCCGATGCAATATTACCTTCATTTGGATGATGGTTGACATAAGTGATCGACTCCTTCCAAGAATGAAATAATAACGATAACATACCTATACAATGCTTACTTTAAATATATTTGGTGGAACTATTATGCAATTGGGGTCATATTGAATAATCTATATTGCTATTTTGACATTTTTGAACTTTCATGTTGAAATTTGTAATGCTCATAGTCCAATTAATATATGTGTTTGCAATGTGGCATCAAGCAACGATAAATCCTCATGAACATGCTTTCAAACTTCGGGGAGAGTTGCTCATAATTAATTCAATAAATCCCTAAATATGAAATTGCGCAAAATTCACGTGTTCTAAGGGGGCACTCTTTAACGCAAAGTTCATGTGTTCCAAATAGATTTGCAGGTAACTTTTTTTCTCCACAATAAAGGTGGAAAGAAAAAAATTAAAATATAAACTCCCAAAGGATCCCAAAACCTAGGTTTCAACGAACCTATTGAGCAAGAATTTCTACCAATTTAAATCTTCCAAAAGTCCTAATTCAGCTTGAAAATGTTGGGAGTTTTCCCGATCGAGAAAGGATGTACTTTCCTAGCTTAGCTTGCACATACATACAAAATCATGGAATTAAAGAGTTACATGCATGATTGAATTAGAAAGTGGAGAAATTTGGATTGGATCCGCCGAATCATCTACACAGCTTGCCCGTGTATGCGCAAGTGTTGGTCCCCAAACCCAAAGCATGGTGACAAAACGATGATGGGATCTCTAGACAGCGCTGTTGCAAGAATAGGGCCTCCTGCATTATTGAAGGGACCTCACCTCGCCCCCTGACTTTGGCCCCTCACTGCGTAGGGTATTACTGTAGTGTAGGTGATCCTTGCCGCTACTGGTACTTAGCAAGTTCCAAGTGAGGCGCATGTACTCATGTTTACAGGTGGAGCGAGCCAGGGAAGATGCTGTACTGCGTTGAGTGGTCACCAACGGAAGAAAGATGCATGGGAAGTTACGTAGTAGCATCGGGTACTTTTGTACTCACTCTCTTCGCCATGTCTCGCTTTCTCGGTACAATAATGCATTTGAGAACATAATTAGTAGTCGACCTAGGTGTACTATTAAGGTGTCAAGTGATCCCGCCAAAATCCCACTTATATTTCAGAAATTCACACCCAGGTGTATATGCTCCTGTTATAGTTTTCAAAATTAAACAATATTAAAACACTTTGAAAAAAATCTAAAAAAAAATTGGGCACAAACACATGCAAGTTTTCAACATCCGTGCAAAATTTTGGAAGCAAATGATACTTTATGTGGTCTGCACAAAAAAGACAAAATCCGTGGCCGAAATGAAATACATTTTCAAAGCACACATTTTGTCATTTTTGCACAGACCGCATAAAATGTTATTTTTTTTCAAAATTTGGCACGGATATTGAACATTTGTATATCTTTGTGCCCAATTTATTTCAGATTTTTTGAAGTGCTTTCATATTTTTTTAATTTCGAAACATATATCAGGAGCATATGCACCCTGGAGCCAAAACGCCTCTCCCATTATATTTCATTTTGTAATTTGTAATGTACAATTTAAGAACAAATTTTGGACTAGAAATGACAAAATGAACGTGATTTTGGTGGGGTCTCACTTACACCATATATACTATAAGTATAACCCAATGGCGGACCTAGAAATTTTTCAAACCCTCGACACATCTTGCTAGCAAGACGAACAGATTGATAATTCCAGTTGTTGTTCTAGTTATGTAAGTACTATAGAACGAAATGCCCCTAAGTGGTCTTTTAGGGAACAGCCGGACATGCCTAAGCTGGCTTAGTTAAGTGATACACGGTATTTTTTAGCTAATCCTTGTCGTTCTAGTATGTACGTCGCCATGGGCATGTGCACAGGTTGCCCGTACGGTAAATCCGCCCCTGCTATAGCCGGTTTTGAGAGTTGTCACGCGTGTCTGCAATCTCGTAGAGCTTCTTTCGATTCGAGGGTTTCCATAGCAATTTTTTGCCACGGTATATACCACTTAATCCGCCCCTCTACTTATTTATTTTTCGAAAAATCATATTTATAAGTTTTAAAAAATTCTGAAAAAAATCCTGATGCAGTCAATTATATATTCCACAAATGTGCAACATATCGACTTCATATAATTTATATTTTGAGCTACACAAAAATGATAAAAGTGTTGATCTGAGTATGCATATTTTCAAATCTCTAAAATTTATCGAATTTTGTTATTTTTGTGTAGCCCATAATGCAAAGTATTTGAAACTGATATTTTGCATGTTTGTTGGATACACCATTGGCTACTTATAATTTTTTTTTGTAACTCATAAATATGATTTTCGAATTTTTTTTTCAAATGGAGGGCATGGGAACTCGGGAGCCCAATACACTTTCCCATGTTCTAGCAATACTAGGGGATTAAGCGCAGCCTCCGCCGCGCCTGTGGGCTGAAATTTTTAATTATTAAATCGTAAACTTGTTGAAATTCAAAAATTGTTTAGGATGAGAAGTTGTTCAAATTTTTGAAATGATCAAATTAGAGAGCTATTCATATTTGAATTGTTTTCACGTTTATTAAATGATTGGATTTTGTGGTCATGATCTGTCATCCAAAATGGTTTTCAGATTTAAATTTAATGGAGGTCGAAAAAAAGTTTGTATTTGGGAACCGTTCGAATCTCAAAACTTGGTAAAGTTGGGAATTTTTTTATATTTGAATCATGTTTACGTTTTCGTAAGTGCTCACATTGAAAGGCATTCGATTTTTCTGCGTTTACTACATGCTTAGATTTGGAATGCATTTAACATTTTGAAATATTTAAACTTGAAATTTGATCGTATGCCGTGAATAGGCAACGTTTATTTTTGTGGTCATGCCGATCGACTTGTCATATTTTTCCCGCTTGTGTGGAAATATGTAATTTTGAAAATGTGTAGATTTTAAAATTGCGCAGATTTGGAAATTGAACCAAATGTTATATCATCGGAAATCTTACCCATATTCTAAATTTAGGGTTCAATAGTTTTTTGTCTAATGGCATCAATGTAATTGTTTTGAACATGTATAAGTATGGCATTAATAGGAAGATCTCATTTTATATTCTAAATTTAGGGTTTAATAGTTTTTGTCTAATGGCATCAATGTAATTGTTTTGAACATGTATGACTATGGCATTAATAGGAAGATCTCATTTTTATGAAAATTTTGGTATATTATTCTTATTTTTTCTGATTTAAATGAATAAGTTATGAATTGTTGAAGTTTAATCAAATTTAAGCATTTTCAGAAATTAAAAGGAAGGGCTGACGACATAAAATGACGTCAGCAATGGAGCAGCTCCCGGCTGCGCACGGGCGCGACGCTCCGGCGAGCGCGCGCAAGCGCAGATGGGCGCGCGAGGTGCGGCTGGGCGCGGGCGACCTGGAGCTGGCGGCGCCGCCCCAGTTTGGTCGCTGGAGTGGCCGCGCCGTCGCGGGACACACGGCGAAGGACGACCGTCGCGGCGGCGGCGTTTCCCGCGCGGCCGGGGCGCTCCGGGATGCGATCCTCGGCGAGATGGTAGAGGGCGCGCCGGCGGACCCCTCCGTGGCCTCCGATGCGTCCGGGAGCGGCGGGACGGCGGCGATGCGCGCCGCCGCCGGCGGCGGCGACCCGCATTGTCGCGGGAGAGAGAGAGGGAAGGGAGGGTCCGTGTCAATTTTGCGGAAACGTCCCTAGGATTTGCTGTATTTGTGTTTAGGTCCCTGGCGGGGGGTTACTGCAAATTGTCCGCACCAAAATTCGTGCGCGTGGGATACCGGCTGGCACCGAGGCGACCGCCGTGACCGGGTGCACGTGGCAAGCGCCCGTTGGTAGAAAATCGCCGGTACTGTAGATTCACTAGTACAGAAAACCTATTCTGTGGCGCACCAAAAACCTATTCTGTGGCGCATGGGTGGTGCGCCACAGAATAGTCGCCACAAAATAAGCTATTCTGTGGCGCACCACCTGGTGCGCCACAGAATAGTGGCTATTCTGTGGCGCACCCAGTCCGGTGCGCCACAGAATATCGTTTCAGGTTTTAAAAAAAAAAGAGACGGCCACCGCGTTGACGGCGACGAAGACGTTGACGGCGAGGAGGAAGGTGAACATCCGGCGCACGAAGCCCTTCTTCGCCTCCGCCACACGGAGAGGTCCTCCAGCACCGCCTCGTGCACGCGCCGCCACGACGGACGACGCGCCGTCGCCGCCGTTCTCCTCCATGAACCACACGCCGTGCACGCCCCGATGTCGTCGTGCGGAGCATGGAGTGGCTCTTCTCGTCGCGGATGTCGAACGCGCACAGCCGGATCCCCTTGCCGTCGACCGAGCCCAGCGAGCGCCCGAGGCGGGCCCCGGCCTTCTCCGCCAGCGCCGGCTCGCACAGTACCGAGGCGCGGTCGCGCACGGCGTCGTAGCGGACGACGCGTCCTAGGCGCCGGTTGAGCCAGTAGAAACACGAGCCGACATGGACGCCGGGAGAAGCTTTGCCGAGGCAGCGCCTCCGTGCGGAGCTCCCTCGTGTCCCACTCTCCGGTCGTGGACGAGAAGGTCTCCGGAGGGGATTCGGTCGTGCGTGGGAAGGAGGTCGGGGTGGCGCGTGGGCCGTCGACGGCGCCTCCGCTCGGCCTCCTCCTCCGTGTGGTCGCCGGGCCACGCGAGGAAGGCGAGGAGGCGGCGCGCAGCAGCAGCTCGGTCGTCGGGGATGGCGAGGAAGGAGGGAAGGGGCACGAGGAAGGACGGATGGGGCGCGGGGGGAGATGGCGGGAGCGCTTGCGGCGGGCGGCGACGGTGGCCATCCTCCGGGACGGGCTCCCCTCACCTGGCCGCGCTGCTCCAGGTCCCCGCCGCGGCCGTCGGGACAGAGAATAGGCAGAGAGGAGAGAAAGAAGAGGATAGGATAGGCAGAGCGAGGATGCATCGTAGAGGAAGAGGATGAAAAAAAAAGAGAAAGAAAGAGAGGGTGCGTGCGTGTGGGTTTGTGTGTGTGTGTGGGCCCCGTGGGTGGGTGTTGACTAGGTGAGAGAGAGGAGAGAAACCAGATCAGATCTGGATTTGAAAACTTCTGTGGCGCAATTTTGTGGCGCATGTGAATCTTGTGCGGCGCACCAGTGCTGATGCGCCACAGAATAAGCCTATTCTGTGGCGCATGGCCGTGGGTGCGCCACAGAATAAGCCTATTCTGTGGCGCATCTGACATGTGCGCCACAGAATAGGGCCAAAACTGGCTGACCCGTGCCTGGGTGTGGGGCCCGCACATATTTTGTGGCGCACCGCTACCCGTGCGCCACAGAATAAGGTTATTCTGTGGCGCACCAGGAATAGATGCGCCACAGAATAGGCTTATTCTGTGGCGCACCAGCTAGGGTGCGCCACAGAATCTTATTTTGTGGCGCACGGCTAAATGGTGCGCCACAGAATAAGGATCCATAGAATTGGTTTTTCCTACTAGTGATTGCTACAGTACGCGCGCGATGGGGCGACATGGGTGAATCATGGCCGTCCGTCGCGCGATCGGACGGCCGTGGATTGCGGGCGATTAGGTCCCTGGCGGGGGGGGGGTTACTGCAAATTGTCCGCGCCAAAATTCGTGCGCGTGGGATACCGGCTGGCACCGAGGCGACCGGCCGTGACCGGGTGCACGTGGCAAGCGCCCGTTGGTAGAAAATCGCCGGTACTGTAGATTGCTACACAACGCGCGATGGGGCGACGTGGGTGAATCCTGCCGTCCGTCGCGCGGATCGGACGGCCGTGGATTGCGGACGACGTGGACGAATGACGGGGGGTGGTTTCTTCCGCCTGTTATATATAGTATGATAGTTTAGTACTGATATAAATGGCCATAATCAATTCTTATGAATAAAACACTACTCCCTCTATCACAGTTTGTAAGGCTCAAGTTGCAAATCTCTTGCTCGAAGGCGCTAGGTGATTGGAGCTAAAATCTTGCAGGTATTGGTGGGAAGAGGCAACCAGCCACTAATTTGGAGGAAATTAAATGTAATTATGCCTAAAAAGGGGGTGGGACTAATTGTTTTTGCGATTGTGTATAGAAAAATTGGGATGGAGGGAGTACCTAGCGTTGAGGTAGCGTTACTACAACGTAGCAAACGGCCCCAAATTGATGGTACAAAGCCGTTTTCCGGGCGAGAATAGAGCTAGTCATCACAGGCCTGCTTGGAGCCACCACCATAATGGCAAGACGCCGATGGAGAAGCATCGGGCGGCCCATCATCTCGTCGCATGCACCAGCATACCTGCACGCTGCGGGCGCTGGAAGAAGATTTCCCCCGCTTCTCACCCGATCCTCGCCCTTATCTTGTACATAAACACTCTCTTATCTTCAACTCCGGTTAGAGATTTCTCAGAGGAACTTGCCCAAATGGTTCGTCCCCAGTGCTTGTTCCGCTGCCTTGGCCGCGGAGTTAGTCGGAGATACGGTGAGAAGGTGGAGAAGGATGCTGAGGACCCGATTGTGACCCTGAAATCTTTTTAGGGCCCTGTTTGTAAAACTGAGGGTCTTGACCATAATTTTTTGTTTACTGTTGACGTTCCTGTAATTGTACTCCTACTCTATGAATGAATGAGTACCTTTTGGGTCCTTCGGGACCCACCCCTTGTTAAAAATCTCTATTCTAATATAATCGGATGGCATATCAAATGCCTTTAACCTAAAAAAATATCTATTTGGATTGTTTCACTCTGCCACTGATATGTCCAAAACGTATCTACTTTTCTAAACACTTTGCTATTGTTTTTCCTCTTTTGCTGCTATCATATTGTTGTTGCAACTGATAAATTGTGTCGAGCAAGATTAATTTCAGTTGTGGTTGAACTGACAATTCAGCTGCTAAGGATTATAAATATTCGTTGGCTCCCCTTGTGTCGAATAAATAAATTTAGGTTTTACTTCTCTCGAAGACTGTTACGATCCCCTATACTTGTGGGTCATCAGCCACCAATTTCTTGGGAATTTCAACATGAATCCATCCAACTGCTATATTTTTTCGTGTCATCTGAGATAAGCACTTGATCATCCCCCCCCCCCCCCCCCCCCCCCCCCCCCCAATTCCAACGTGTTTGTGCCCTTGTTTTGTACTTACATTGTCGAATTATTGCCGGAGAATTCACTCACTCCGGCGTCGTCGCCCCACCTCGGTCAGAGCGCGCGAAACCCTATGAATCTATGTGGCTATACGGGAGAGAAGAAAATGCCGCTAGGGCTAGCTAAACATGTCAGCATTTAGGAGCGGGGATCACAAGGCGCCCAGAGGCGGCGCAGACGTCGGAGAGGAAAGGAAGCCGGATCCAAGGAAGACGCCACCCGGTCGCAGAGCCACAGCTAGAGACTAGGTCTGCTCGCGAGCCTGTGACTGCTACGTGGCGCTGCTCAGTGACGTGTGCGATACGTGCGTACGTAGGCGTGTAGAAGTGTGTACATGTATGTATACATACGGATACGGTGCATGTGTTGTATATCAGCGACTAGGTAGGTTGAGCTGAGGCGCTGTGTATCTGAGCCTGCATTTGACTGCGTGTACATCATACGGCAGTGCAGTGTATATGATGTGATACGACGCCTGCAGCTAGCCTAGCTGCTACTGTATCTTTCTCTCTTGTACTATGTACAGTACAAAGTTACCATTTTTACTAGTACTACATGTAATGTAATGTTTCCTACGGATGACTGTGCGCTCTCTTTTCTTGCAGTTCTTTACTTAGTTTACTGTACTTTTGCTAAGCTTGGAATGAGAGGTAAAAAGAGGACGGGGGAGACTTGCTACTACTGGGCCGGCCACGGTACGTCGTTCGCCGGTGCAGGGTATTTACCACGTACTGTACTGGACAGAGAGCGTGCAGGAACCGAGAAGGACACGCTAGTCACCACTGGCTAGTCGCGGCTTCGCCCCTCCTCACGTCGAATCCGTGTCTGTACACGCTTCAATGCATCGCATCACTCGCGCGCATTCAGGCATCTCAACCGTGCAAACGCATGCACGCGCGTACTTTAAAAAAAAAAAACGAAACGCGCGCGCCTCTTGGACTCGATTTTTAATATCACGTTTTTTACGTAGCGGCGGACCTAGAAACATTTGGAAGCATATATCGGGACCTATCACGTTATGATAGCTCAGTTTTTAGCAGCAGGGAAAAACATCGTCGAAGTTTTGAACAAAGTTCTCAAAATTGATGATTTTCGTTAAGGATCAAATTGGAAGAAAATCATATGTGTAACGCTCATCATAGGGAAAATCAAGTACATGGTACCAACTTCGCATTAGTGTGTTGTAGGGTACACGCTGCTAGACTTTTGAAATTCGCAAAATTTGCCAACCTCTGTTAGAACAAAATAGAAAATGATGTGCGTCGACAATTCTTCATTTTTGTTGCATTTGGGTGCTGGACCGATAAACCTTTATTATGTTACCGGGATGACAGTGAAAAAGTCCTACCTTTGGGTCGTATTAAAAAACAAGTGAGTTATCGGTTGTGCCTAACGAAATTTCTGTGAGTGTAATTGAAATTTGCAAATTCAGGTCCTGATTTGCAGAGATTAGATATTCATGTTCAAATTGGTGAAATATCATCGTAACTCATCGTAACAACTATTTTTTTTTTTTTTGGAAAATTCTAAATTCAATCCATCAACATTCACTCAATTTTAACCTAGATTACATATTTAAGTTTTAAGTTTAGTGACTAATTGTTTTGTCGCAACTTACTGTAACATCTAATTTTTGGATCCAATCTATCCGCATTCTCTCAGTTTAATGATAACCTAGTTTAAGTTGAAATTTTACAAATTTCGTTGACATGCAGGACCCTCGAATCTAGACAAGGGCATGTGGCATGCATGTGTGTCCAGACTCCAGAGCACAGACCGATCAAAGTGCTCACCCCACCAGGCTACGGGGCCCACCTGTCAGCGACGTCTTTACGGCGCGCGCGTGAACTTGGGTGACGTGTATCGATATCTCCATGCCGGTATCGACGGGATCTCCTGCTCCGCTTTTCGAATACCTCCATGGATTGGCAGCAGAGAAGTAACGACGATCGATAGGAGGGAGGGAGATGGCAGCGATAGGCTAGCTAGCGTCTCTAGCTATTTATGCTACTGGCTAGTACCACCAGTACGTAGGGTAGGGTAGGAGTTGATTTGACACGGCCATGCCGTTCGTTCCTACGTTGGCCGCTTCTGCTAGCTCCTCACAGTTGACTATTCCCATCCATTGTTTGGCTGAGCAGAGCTTGCCAGTAAATTGCTGAATCGGTCGGATTGTTTAAGATTACAAACTTGGTACTCCAGGATTACGACCTACTCCCTCCGCTCGAAAATACTCCATGTAATTGCTCGAAAATTGCCAGTAGATGTTGTCCAAATTCTGTACACTATGAAACATGTCTAACTACATTCGAATCTAGACAAATGCAAAACATCTATTTTCGAACGGAGGAAGTACGATCCATGGAGTGTAGTAAGCGAGTGTGCATCTCTGATGTTAAAATTCAGATCCCGTCTTTTCAAGGACTGTCAATCGTGACGGAGAGTTGTTTGTGAAATTTAACAGAGCGCGGCATACTATTATCCATCACAAAGATACTTGGTCTGTATTTTTTTTTTGAACAATTGTACAGGACAGGAGGAGTAAAAACCAAGGTAGCTACTCCAACTGGACAGGAGGAGTAGGTAGGATTAGCTAGAGCGAAAACAAGCTAAGGTTCGTGGCTAGGTCGTCGGTGCACCGTCCTCTCCTCTGGCGTACGTACGTCCACATTCATGCAACAAGCCATGGGATAGAATGATGGGTCTTTTCGACCCGGCCCATCCATCAATGTTTGGGAGAGAGAACATGCATGCATGCCTCCCCACGACCCCGGCCGGCGAGGAAACCGAGATCACTCAGAGCATACGATGGGCAAATTTGACTCCAAACTGTCCGGGTGTGTCCGCGGACAGTGACCGGACCGTCCCTAAAAGTGGTCTCCTCCAACTGTTTCCCCTAAAGTCTCCCCAAATTATGGGGTCATTTGCATATGATTGGTGGTGAAGAAGAGAGAATAATCAATAAAAGATAAAAGAAAGGAAAACAAAATAAAGTGGACGCGACCGGACGGTCGCTTCCAAACCCAATGCAAATATGGGGTGAGTTTGGGGTGTGCCGGACAGCCCAGACGTATGGGGATAGTTTGTGGACCATGGTTGGGTGCACAATTTTACTCTCTCTTCTGTACGGACGCTGTCAGGACGTTTGGGGAGGATTTGGCAACCGTGACTAGAGATGCTCTCACTCACCTAGGAGTAGTAGAGAGCTCTCAGACGTGGACGTAGGTTAGAGCATCTTCACCGGCGGCTTCTAAAAATGGTCCGATATCACGCAAAGCGGACAACATTTAGGTGGTGCCGGTCACCTGTTCGGTGATGTCTACGCACGCTTCTATTCTTGTAGACAGTGTTGGGCCTCCAAGTGCAGAGGTTTGTAGAACAGCAGCAAGTTTCCCTTAAGTGAATCACCCAAGGTTTATCGAACTCAGGGAGGTAGAGGTCAGGGAGCTTTTTAAGTTTTTGAAATCATAAAGAGTAAAAAAAGTTTTGAGAGGTGTTTGTTAATTGTCAACGAATCAGAAAATGGAAAGTACAATATGACCCCTGCCAACCAGACTTTTAAGAGCGGCTCCATGAAGGACGTTATTTCTACCAGCAAGGCAGATCATCCCTCTTTCTCTTTTGTTTACACATGCAGATATTTCACTGTTTGTCATTGCTTGACTGATAAATCAGGGCAAAAATGTGAAGAGAATTAAGCGGTTAAAGTTGTAATTAATTGGGACTGGGCACCCCATTTGCCAGCTCTTTTTGCAAAATTAATGGATAAGCGGATGTATATGCCGCTAGTCCGGTGGTAAAGTCTGTTTGACAGTTGACATAAAGACATCCACCCCGTCCTCATGAGCTTGGTAAACATTGACACAAAAAGGAGTAATAAGTTTTGAATAGTTTAAAGGTAGCACATGAAAATTTACTTGGAATGGCAAGGAAATACCACATATAGGTAGTTATGGTGGACACAATGGCATGGATTTTGGCTCAAGGTTTTGGATGCACGAGAAGCATTCCCTCTCAGTACAGAGTTTAGGCTAGCAAGGTTATTTGAAGCAAACACAGGATATCAACCGACACAGCAAGACTTATATGAAAACATATTGCAAGCATTATAAGACTCTACACTGTCTTCCTTGTTAACCAAACCCTTTTACTAGAAAATATCTAGACCTTAGAGATACCAATCATGCAAACCAAATTTCAACGAGCTTTACGGTAGTTCTTCATTAATAGGTTTTAACTACATGATACAAAAGCTTAAACATGAACTACTTGATAACTCAAAACAATTGACAAGTATCAAATTATCCAATACAGTGATCTACAAGAATATGTAAGCTTTTTCCATTATACCATCTACCACATGCAGCATTTTTGTTCCAACCAAACACCAATCAACTTATTTCAACATAAACTCTCCAAACAATTATAAGTGAAGCAAGAGAGTACTTTCTTTAAAAGAACTAACAGCTCTGAATAAGAGATGCATGAAAAACAGGAGCTAAAAGCAAAGCAATAGCTAAGAATACTCAACAAGTATAAGTGAAGAATAGGAGTATTCATATGAAAAAGCGGAGCGTGTCTCTCTCCCAATCAAGAATGCTAGGTCCAATCAAGTTGAAAAAAAAATAAAATACTGAAAATAAAAGCACACAGACGCTCCAAGTAAAGCACATATGATGTGAAAGAATTAAAATATAGTTTCACTAGAGATGACCTGATAAGTTGCTGATGAAGAAGGGGATGCCTTGGGCATCCCCAAGCTTAGACGCTTGAGTCTTCTTGAAATATGCTGGGGTGATCCATGGGAGCATCCCCAAGCTTAAGCTCTTCACTCTTCTTGATCACATTATATCATCCTTCTCTCTTGACCCTTGAAAACTTCCGCCACACCAAACTCAGAGTAATTCTCATTAGAGGGTTAGTGCACAATCAAAAACTCACATGTTCTATAAGGACACAAACATGACCGTTACTTTTAACATTAACTACTGCCACTGATGTTATGTGAAGCTCTTCACCCTAAAAAAGAATTCCACTCAACACTAGTAAAAGAGAGAATGCAAAATAAAAGAGAATCTGTCTAAACAGAACAGTCCGTAAAGACGAATTTTTTCGAGGCACTTACGTTGCTCAGATCGAAAAACTCAAAACTAACGAAAGATGCGTACATATCTGAGGATCACACAAAAATTTCAGATTTAAATAATTTTTCTGTGATTTTACAGAAGTAAAACGGTGAACAGCAGAAATCTGTTCCTGCGCAGAAATCCAAATCTAGCATCATCTTCCTATTAGAGGCTACTTGGCACAACAATGCGAAAAATAAAGATACAAAGGATTGTTACAGAAGTAAACAACTCTTGACTCAAAAAAAAAAAAATTGCAGAAATAAAACAATGGGTTGTCTCCCATAAGCGCTTTTCTTTAAAGCCTTTTAGCTAGGCATAGTGATTTTTATGATGCTCACATAAAGATGAGAGTTGAAACATAAAAGAGCATCAAGAAGCATATATAAAACATGTTTAAATCTAACACTCTTCCTATGCATAGGAGCTTGTAAGAAAACAAGTCAATGAAGCACAAAGTGACTAGCATAGGAAGGCAAAACAAGTGCAACTTCAAAACTTTCAACATAAAGAGAGGAGACTTAATATTATTGAGATATATGAAACCGTTTCTCCCTCTCTCATAATGACCATTTGGTCTTAAAGAACCCAACATATAAAAGCAACATAAGAGAAAGCTCAAAACTTCATCAAAAGAAGGAAATTTATAACATGAAGATTTCTATAACCATATTTTCCTCTCTCAAAATAATTTTCAGTAGCATCATGAATAAATCAACAATATAGCTATCACATAAAGCATTCTTATCATGATCCACATGCATAAAAGTATCATTACTCTCCACACAAGCATAATAAATTTCATTAGTAATAGTGGGAGTAAAACTACACATCCATCATTGTAATCATCATAAATTGGAGGCATAGAATAATCATAATGAATTTATCCTCAATAGTAGATGGACTGAAAATATCATATTCATCATTAAACATCATATAAGGAGGCATATCATAATCAACATAAACTTTCTCCTCAATACTGGGGGACTAAAAATATATTTTCATCAAAACCGCTCCCCAAGCTTAAATCTTCCATAGCATTAGCAATAATGGTGTTCAAAGAATTTATAGTAATAACATTGCTACCATCATGCAAATAATTTTCCATAGGTTTTTTAATTTTCTCTTCAAACACTCATGTCCCAACTCAAGATAAATTTCATAAAGCTCTCTAATTTTTTTGTTGTTTTCCATTAAGCCTAACTAGTGAAATAAAAACAAGAAACAAAAAGATATAATTGCAGAATCTAAAGGAAATACCTTCGAGCACTCACACACCGGCAACAGTGCTAGAAAATAGCTTAGTAGACGGAGGATGTGAGTACCTTTTACCTTACCTCCCCGGCAACGGCGCCAGAAAATAGCTTGATGTCTACGCACGCTTCTATTCTTGTAGACAGTGTTGGGCCTCCAAGTGCAGAGGTTTGTAGAACAGCAGCAAGTTTCCCTTAAGTGAATCACCCAAGGTTTATCGAACTCAGGGAGGTAGAGGTCAAAGATATCCCTCTCAAGCAACCCTGCAATTAAGATACAAGAAGTCTCTTGTGTCCCCAACACACCCACTTGTCAGATGTATAGGTGCACTAGTTCGGCGAAGAGATATTAAAATACAAGTGATATGGATGATTATAAGTGGTAATTGCAATCTGAAATAAAAATGGCAGCAAGCAAACATGTAGCAGAACTGGTTGTAAACGGTGTTTCAATGCTTAGAAACAAGGCCTAGGGATCATACTTTCACTAGTGGACACTCTCAACAATAATATAATTGAATACATAGATATTTCCTCTTCACTATGCTACTCTGAATTATTCTCTCGTTGGATAACGAACACCAATCCACTGCGTAGGGCTATAAAAGCACACCTTAAAGTCGCATTCCACATCTAGGGAACCCCACACTGTCAACTTGAGCGCCCTAAATAGTACTAGACAAACACCACAATTTCATAGAGACATCCAACACAAATAATAACTCATGATAAGTATTCCTGTAATCTTTAGCCTAAGAGCCACACACGGTGCGCACACTGTCAACTTCGCACCGTGGGACAAAGGTGACTCCGGAGTTTACATTAATAAAACCACTCAAGTAGCATATAAGATAATGAAGAGTAACATCTATGGATTCAACTAGATTACAAAGCTCATGATCACATAAAGATCACACCATGGGAGAGAGAGATAAACCACATAGCTACCGGTAGAGCCCTCAGCCCCGATGAAGAACTACTCCCTCCTCATCATGGGAGGCAGCAACGGCGATGAAGATGGCGGTGGCGTCGATGGAGATGGCTCCGGGGGCAATTCCCCGTCCCGGCAGGTGCCGAAACAGAGACTTCTGTCCCCCGAATTAGGGTTTTTGGTGGCGGCGGAGCTACGGAACTCTTCTGGAGAAATCGTCGATTCTTTTAGGGTTTTCACCGCGGAGGCAATATATAGTCCAAAGGGCGTCGCGAGGCGGTGCACGAGGTGGCCACACCACCCCACGGCGCGGCCAAGCCCAAACCGCGCGGGGGCATGGTGTGGAGGCTGTGGGCCTCCCCAGACTTGTCCTTCTGGCTCCCGGAGTCTTCTGGCGTTTTAGAATTTTTGTAATTTTTTCAGATTTTTCTGAGCACTTTCATTTTTGGACCTTTTCTGCAATGCACAGACATAATAAACAGAAACTGGCACTGTGGCATCTTGTTAATAGGTTAGTCCAGAAAATGCATAAAAATGCTATAAAGTGTATGTAAAACATGTAACAATTGGTATAATGTCAACATGGAACATCGGAAATTATAGATACGTTTGAGACGTATCATTCGGCCATTCGAACGTCGCCTCCCCCACCGGCACCCCCCAAATGGCACCCCTATATTTTTTTTCTTAATTTGAGTGAATTCCATCTAATTCTTAGAAAATGAATGCATGGTCCAATAAATAGTTCAAACATAGGAAAAATAAAGTTATTACACCCATTTCAATTCAAAAACAAATTTAAATTGAAAAAATAAAGGTCTTCAAGGAGCGGCGGGCTCGAGTGGAACAGGCTGGTGTGCTCGGCGTGCCCACAAATGCGCGACTAGATCCCTTCGTAGTTGATCATGAGCAATTTCATCTCAAATCTCATGATGTGCAGCGAGGAATTGAGTAAACTCGGATGACGGCTCGGGATGTGCCTCGGCAAGGGGGCCCTAGAAGTCATACGGTTCATTCATGATCAAGTTGAAGTCACGCTCGCTCTCGATGATCATTTTGTGCATGATGACACTAGCGTTCATAATCTCCCACATCTGCTCAAGAGACCAAGATAGACAAGGGTACCTGACAATTGCAAACCGGGCTTGAAGTACACCTAATGCTCTCTCCACGTCTTTGCGGACACTCTATTGCTTCCCCGCGAAGTGAACATTTACCGCACCGGTAGGGTTGCGTATGGTTTTGACAAATGTGGACCAGTGAGGATAGATGCCATATGGTAGGTAGTATCCTCCCTTGTACATTCCCTGCCAAGCGAATGGGCAATTCTTCCATCTCCGGTGCATGCACGGACGGACGGACGACGCAAGATGGATGGAGAGCCCGTGGGAACGGGGGGGAGCTCCTTTCCAGCGCTCGTTAGCGCCGCATAGGAGTCGCTCCGCCTACGTACTTCAATTCGTGGGTCGGCCCATTTCTATCGCGCGCATTTAAAAACGTTTCGTGGCTTCTTCCTATTCTCTTACGGTTTTTCATTTATTTTTTCTTATTTCTTTATTTTTTGTACGTTTTTTTCGGTTTTTCTTTTACTTTCACTTTTTCGATTTTTGAAAAAAAAAATAGATTTGAAAAATTGTTAGATTTTGAAATTGTTTCAAATTAAAAAATGGTTAACAATTTCAAAAATGAACAATTTTTTAGTTTGGAATTATTTTTTAATTTGGAACCATTTTCAAAATCGAACCATTTAAAAAAATGATCAATTTTCAAATTTGGAGCCATTTTAAATTCGGAACCATTTTTAAATTTGAACCATTTTTAAAAATAAACAATTTTCAATTTGGAACCATTTTCCAATTTAGAACTATTTTAAAATTCCGAACCATTTTCAAAATGGAACCATTTTAAAATTTGGAACCATTTTAAAATTTGGAAACCATTTTAAAAATTCGAACCATTTTTAAATTTGGAACCATTGTCAAAATGTAACAATTTTAAAATTTGGAACCATTTTAAATTCGGAACTCGTTAGCGCCGCATAGGAGTCGCTCCGCCTACATACTTCAATTCGTGGGTCGGCCCATTTCTATCGCGCGCGCATTTAAAAACGTTTTGTGGTTTCTTCCTATTCTCTTACGGGTTCTCATTTATTATTTCTTGTTTCTTCATTTTCCGTACGTTTTCTTTTCGGTTTTTTTTTTTACTTTCACATTTTAAATTTTTGAAAAAAAAAGATTTGAAAAATTCGTGGGTCGGAACCATTTTTAAATTTGGAACCATTTTCAAAATTTTAACATTTTTAAATTTGGAACAATTAAAAAAATGAACAATTTTTTAGTTTGGAACCATTTTTAAATTTGGAACCATTTTCAAAATCGAACCATTTTAAAAAATGATGAATTTTAAAATTTGGAACCATTTTAAATTCGGAACCATTTTTAAATTTGGAACCATTTTCAAAAATAAATAATTTTCAATTTCGAACCATTTTTAAATTTTGAAACATTTGAAAATTTGGAACCATTTTAAAAATGGAACCATTTTAAAATTTGGAACCATTTTCAAAATGGAACCATTTTAAAATTTGGAAACATTTTAGAATTTTAAATTTGGAATCATTTTCAAAATGGAAACATTTTAAAATTTTAAATTTGGAACCATTTTCAAAAATGGAACCGTTTTCGAAAATGATCATTTTTTTTAATTTGGAACCATTTTAAAGTAGAAACCATTTTTAAATTTGGAACCATTTTAAAAAATAAACAATTTTCAATTTGGACGCATTTTCAAATTTAGAACCATTTTAAAATTTGGAACCATTTTTTAATTTGGAACCATTTTTGAATTTGGAAACATTTTTAAATTTTAAATTTGGAACCATTTTCAAAAATACAAACATTTAAAAAATTCAAATTTAGAACCATTTTAAAATTTGGAACCATTTTAAAATTTGGAACCATTTTCAAAAATAAACAATTTTGAATTTGGAACAATTTTCAAATTTAGAACCATTTTAAAATTTGGAACCATTTTCAAAATGGAACCATTTTAAAATTTGGAAACATTTTAAAAATTCAAACCATTTTTAAATTTGGAACCATTTTCAAAATGGAACAATTTTAAATTTGGAACTATTTTTAAATTTGGAAAGATTTGAAAATTTTAAATTTGGAACCATTTTTAAAATGGAAACATTTTAAAATTTAAAATTTGGAACCGTTTTCCAAAATGGAACCATTTTCGAAAATGATCAATTTTTAAATTTGGAACAATTTTCAAATTTAGAACCATTTTAAAATTTGAAACCATTTTCAAAATGGAACCTTTTTAAAATTTGGAACCATTTTAAAAATTCAAACCAATTTTAATTTTGGAAACATTTTAAAATTTTAAATTTGTAACCATTTTCAAAAATGGAGCCGTTTTAAAAAATGAACAATTTTTAATTTGGAACCATTTTTAAATTTGGAACCATTTTAAATTTAAAACCATTTTCAAAAATGGAACCGTTTTAAAAAATGAACAATTTTAAATTTGAACCATTTTTCAAATTTTAAAATAGTTCCAATTTTAAAAGAAACAAAAAAACATAAAAGAAAAACGGAAATAGAAAACAAAAACGAAAACAGAAAAAGAAACGAAAATAAAATAAAATAAAAAAAAGAAAAGAGAGAGAGAAGAAGAAGAAAAAGTGCGTAGATAATTGGGTCCGGCCCAGAAAACAGCTCTTCAGGGGTTCACCGGAACGGGGGATGCCCGTGTGGAGTCGTGGCACGTACCGCTACTTCGTGCGAGGCTCGGTTCGACAGGACGAGAACGGCTGTGCATGTGCATCAGAGATTTTACGAGAGAGGTGTTTGGGTTTGTCGCGAGCGCCTGCATGGCACGGGAGAAAATGACAAAAAACTACCACATTTGGGGTCGAATTGCTACGAAACTACCACAATTGGAGAAAATGTCACATAACTACATGTATTGGGGTCCTATCGTGACACATAGCACTGATTTTAGGATTTAGTCGTGCTAACCATTTTCCTGGCAGGTGGGCTCCATTGTCAGGTCCTACTTGGCACGAATTATCGTCCAAGGAAACACACATTAAACTGTATAGCTGTACGGTCGAGTCGTGGCACGTACCGCTACTTGGTGCGGGGCAGGACGGGAACGGCTGTGCATGTGCATCAGAGATTTTACGAGAGAGGTGTTTGGGTTTGTACCGGTGTGTCGCGAGCGCCGCACGGTCATTGCCGCGAGCGAAGGAGAGAGAGAGTAGTCCGTGTTTGGCGGCCTCTCGCTCTAAGTCGCTCTGCTTAGCTATAGCTTGTACGTACGCGACGGGACCCAGCACAGAAAAAACTACTCCCTCCGTTCGGAAAAAGATGTCTTAAATATATCAAAATTTGGATGTATGTAGACATGTTTTACTGTACACATACATCCAAATCTAGATATATGTAAGACATTCTTTTTCGAACTGAGGGAGTACTAGTATCTCTCCTCCGCCCGGAAGCTGATCAGCGACCGGCCGGCACGCTGGCTCTGTGCGTGCCTCAGGCTGCATGCGCCGTGTCAGTCTCTGCATGCCGCACACTCAGAGGAGGTACGTACGTGGCCGCCGTGCATGCAGGAATGGAGCGCTTGTCTCTTCTCAACCCGGCCCCTAGCTTCGGATGCATGCACAGTACGTACGTACACCAACAGTCTATCTTGTTCTGTCTCTTTAGTTTACTGTTCCTGCTCACCTTACGTTTTTTTTTCCTGTCGACAGTGTAAACCTTTGCAGATCGATGTTGCATTTCTCCATCTTTTGGACAGTACCTGGGGATGTATACGTTTCTTTTGTCACGGTTACCTCGTTCACACGTCGAAGCGATCACGATTGATGTAGATGTCCAGTTAGGGGCGGAGCCAGGATTCAGATATAGGGGGGGGAGGGGGGGCGAGACAATAATAATCGCCCTTTAAGTATAGTGTACAACAATATCGTGTGCAAAATAAAATCATATATCATAACTTTAGCTTATATTTACGGAGAAAAATCAACTTTAGCCTATATAAGAATTCCAACATATGTTTGGCAATGGAAGAAAGCTTATTTCTTCCAAAGTTTTAATATAGCTCTATTATTAACCAAGGATCTGATCTAAATTTGGCACTAACTAGACTCAAGATAGATGCAATTGATCGTGCAAATGAAATATGTCCAATTATTTTATTTGTTCCCTTTTTATTAGAGAAATGGAGCTAAATTGAAACATAAAGAGTGATTGAATTAGTATATCATGTACCTTAGACAAACAATCCAGTGGTATGAGGACGCGGCGGATGTGCGGCAAACGGCGACAATAATCAGCTGCGGCCGCCGCCTGCCCTGCATACCACGTTACTCAGCTCCATAGACAAGGTAATCAAGTTCACAGCCAGCAGATTGCGAGCGGGAGCATCATGCGGTGGAGGCGATGTTGCAGCAAGATCGATCCAAGAGAGAGCTGGCGGCGCCGGGATACACACAGGTTTCAGGATCGATTGCCTAATGCCTATACAAGAGCAGCCACGCGGATGGGCTTTTTTTTGGCTTGCTGGGCTTCGGTGGACACAAGGTTTCTTGGATTACTACGGGCTTTAAGCTCAAGTATATAATGTCTGTTGCGATTAGTGGATGTACGAGTATATACACACTACTATACGTGACGTATATTTGTTGGGGGGGACGAGCCATTGGGGGGGGTCTGACCCCTGCTAGCCCCCCCTGTCTCCGCCCCTGTGTCCAATGCATGCACACCAAAATGATTCGGGACGGCCGGCCACCGCGCTATATATATACTCCAATGATGTCTCCTCTTCGACAGCGATGTAACGGACGACGGTTACAGCCGGTACAAACTGATTAAATACATCCACGTACGTACGTGTACAAGCACGTACTGTATGTAGGAGTACTCCGTATGTACGTACATGTCGTCATCGCCTGAAAGAACTAGGGCTGGCGAAATTGCTCGACTACGAGAACTTGCCTGTGGCAAGATGGTTAGTTGGATGGTTGTACCCCTAGCCCACCAGAGTTCAAACCCCAGGTTTGACGCTGGTGTTTCTCATTTAAGGCGGAATATTCTTCAGTGGGAGGCGACGTTCCCGTCGACAGCGAGGCGCCCGTGGTGACTTCGTCAATCTCAAGACTCGACCCGCCGACTCAGTCTCTCGGAGGTGCTCATAGGGGTAGGGTGTGCGTGCGTGCGTTCATAGGGGTGAGTGTGTGCGCGTGTATATGAGCGCTTGCGTTGTACTGTGTTTCGCAAAAAAAAAAAAAAAAAAAAAAAAAAAAAAAAAAAATTGCTCGACTACTACGCTAGCCGTAGATCGAGGAGTATAGTATATGGTCGGTCCTGATTGATCGATCCATCTCTAGCTTTCTCGATCGATCCCGGTGGCCCTTTTTTTTGTGGCCGTTGGATCGATCGACCGGGTGGTCCACGCCACGCGTACGTGCATGCGCTTGTTACGCGCACGCATGATTGATTGCAACGTGACCCGCGCACCAACCTCTTGTTTCTGCGTCGTTTCCTCCCTAGCTAGCATGCAGGGAGCTCGTTTTCGCCTTGCTCACCTGCATGCATCAACTGTATATTCAAAAACCAGCAGTGTGGCGTATGTTCGACTTGGAGCTCGTACGTCTCCTGTCAAATATATTTATTTTGAAGTTGAGCAAGCTGTAGATCATCCACTTTACGTATACACATACAGTAGAAGAAGAGAGTTCTTCACTAATCCGGTTGGTTTGATCACAGTAATAACAAATTAAAGGTGAGTGCGTATCTCTTCTTGGTTCCAACAAGCTACTCCCTCCGTTCCAAATTACTTGACTTGGGTTTGTCTAAATATGGATGTATCTAGACACTAAACAATTATAGATACATCCGTATTTGGACAAAACCAAGTCAAGTAATTTGGAACGGAGGGAGTAGCTAGCTAGGGGCCAAGGCAGATGGCGCCACCCTGAATCAGGGGAAGCAAGGGGAGAAAAGGGCGGGAGAGGGGACCAGGACCACCGCCTACCTATAGTATAGCCCTAGGGAGTGAGTGAGAGGTGGAGCAAAGCAACAAACATCCATCCCCATCCATCAACAACTGCATGCAAACCAAGGTAAATGATCTAGCCTGGTCCCGTCGTCGCCGCTCCGCTCGCTCGTCTAGCGGCGGCAACGGGCAATGGCATAGTGCTCTGCACTCGGCTCCTCCTGACTAGTGTTGCCCATCCCTGATCCCTCTCCTCCCGTCCGTCTCCCTGCTGGTGCAGATCAGATGCACGCGGTGACCGCCAGGGCCACCGCTGCTACGTGCGCGCGACACGCAGCTGGACGGACGGCCGGGCGATCCGGCGAGACAGCCGCGTCTTCTTCTCGGTGGCCCTTGTTCTGTTCTGCGATCGATTGCTTGTTTGTTTGCTCGACGCCCGCGTGAGGGTGAGAGAAGAAAAAAAAATGCCAGACCAAAATGAGGAAAAGGTGGCGACACAGCAAGCATGGGCTGCTGGGCTTCCTTCCATTCACGTAGCTACGTGACTGGATAAGCTAGACCCATGATCGCTGTGTTGATTGATGCCCGCTACCTATCTCTCCAGCTCCCCACAAAAAAAAAAAAAAAAACTATCTCTCCAGCTATACCTTATTTTGAAGAAAAAGATGAAATATAAAAATAAATCTGGATATGTAGCCAATATTGTATCTTACAATTTTACAAAAGCTGAATACAGCATTCTTTATATTCTCGGCTACACAAAAAATGCAAAATCTAACAAGATTTGGAAGTCCAATGTCCATATGCTCAGATCTACGATTTTGTCTTTCTGGTACCGTACGACACATCATTGGCTATATGTATATATTTTCAGATATTTTTTGAAACTAAAAAAATTTGTACCATGGTGCGTCGATCGGTCCACATTGGTCTCGACTTCTCGCTTGGGAACTTGCAGCAATTTATCAACCTTTGGGCGTTGCTTCATAACGCGAACTTGGAGCCTGACATGAAAGGACACGATCACTTGGAATGTGATCTCAGAGGCTACCTACTATTCGACCTTAGCATACAAAGCTCAATTCTATGGCATCCCTTTGACGGATTTTAAGGCCACCGGATTTGGATTTCGGATCGTCTCGGGCGACACGGCTGGCCCAATGACCTACCTTGTGGCAGGTATTTGAGAACGTAAAGGAGTAGCGGTGAACATCTCTCACTACCTCTGAAGGCACTCTGAAGAATGCAATGACATGCATCCTAGTATTTGTTTCGTGGGAGAACTGGAACTCGAGCGTAATGCTAGTTTTTTTTAGCAATCGCCACTCCTCCTCGCTCATGGTCTTTTAAGCCATTAAACACGAGGCATCGTTTTGAGTTTAGGCGCTCCTTTTTGGGTTTTGTAATGTACGGATAGTAGGCTTTGATATCGGCCTTTTTTTGACATGCTCGTTGTTGTGTGAAAGTAAACCGTTTCCTGTTATTTACTCCCTCGTTTTATAAGTCTTTTTGTGGTCTTAGTTCAAATCTAAACTAAAGTCACGGTAAGAATTATGACGCGGAGGTTGTAAAGGCGAAGTTTTTACCCTTTTTTAGAAACCGCGATTGCTCCCTCAGTTTTATAAGTCTTGTCGTGCTCTTACTTCAAATTTAAACTAAAATCACTACAAGAATTATGAAACCGAGGTTGTTAAGGCAAAGCTTTTACCGGCCGGCCGGGCTGCGTCGCCTTCATGAGATGGCATGGCTAGAGAGAGGGCACTGGCGGACTAGCAGTACGTGTTTCGCGGCACAATGTGGCAGCATGGGTTGGGTGCTGATCACCGTTGAGTGCTGAACTGCTGTACGTACGCGACGGCGACCCAAGCCAGCCCAAAGCCTCTCTCTTCACTTCTCGCCGGCCGGCTACCAGGCTAATCAAGCTGATCGATCACCCCAGCCAGAAACTGTAGCTGAGGCTGTGTGTGAGAAAGTGAGAGGAAGTGGGACGAGCCCGGCCCGGGCAGAGACGGGTAACGTCGCCCCTGCCACACACGTGGCGTACGTCGTGCATGCATGCGTGCCGGAATGGAGTGCTTGTCTCTTCTCCCCGGCCATCTTCTCCTTCCCCCGTTCGGACGTACTCCCTCCGATCCATATTAGTGGGCATAGCTTTGTCTAAATTCATATGTGTAAGAAAACTAGGGTTGGAGCAATTTCGGCCTACCCTCTATTCCTCTGCCTTATCGGTGGTGCCGCTCACAATGCATATTGAGGCTAGAGGGTGGGACCTTTATATTGACTCCAAATTCCAGATAACTGAATCTGTTTCCAGATAGGACTCGTGACTTGTTAAACCAACCACTATCGTTAACAGCCATTAACCGAGCCTATTACTGTTAAACAATTAGGTCCCAGCACGCATGTGTGAGTCATGCGTCGAGTTTGAATACACAATCAAAACTCGCAGGCTTTAACAATCCATAGAGCCAATCCTACGGACAACCTGGCATTCCACTCTATACTGTTCCCGGGTATAATTCCAGCGTATTAATATACACTGTATTCCAGTATAGACGTACCGGCTTCCTTAAGTACATGTGCATCAATAATTCCCTGTTATTTCCGTGACACTTCCACATTGAAGTTTAATTCCGAACAATGTAGTATATATATAAAATGTTGCAAGACACAATTTCCTACATCTCCCACTTGACTGAAAACATTTTATTTCAATCAAGGTGAATTCCCATGTAATTAACATGGTGAGTGGTTAATTCTTTCCTTCAGTGCACTCACGTGGTATACAAACTTTGTGACTTTTGGAGTCATATTATCACAAAGTAACAGGTTATGATGCACCTTTCCATGACCTTAAGTTCACGAAGAATTTTCCTTAGCCATTTACCTTCCTTGAATGCTTGACATTCATCAAACTATTCATATTCCGTAAACAAGAATATCCATATTTCCAATAAATACCTACACATGTAAATATTAGCACATAACATAAAAATAAAAGATAGATTACCTTTCACGGAGATCCTATTTCCAAAAATAGTGTCAATATATACACCCAGCTGAAGGTTGAAATCATCAAAGAATGAATAATCCATGTTTCCTTGCGCCAGCAAATACTTTTATGTGATTCCAACAATCTTTATGAAATTAATATTCCGTTTGCTAAAAATTCCAGCAAATCCTTTTCCGTGCTAATAAAAATAGCAACAATTGCAGTGGCATGGCTAAGTTCAGGTCGCATGAACAATGTCCCACGAAGACTGTGGTATGACAATTATTCTTCCTTTTTCCTCACGAGTTTAAATATAATTCCTCATAGAGTAGAATTCCCTTTATCAAAGGTATTTGACAGGTCTGCAATTTTCCATAGAAAAGTATATCAAAACATTCTCTATGTAATTCCACTCTCAAAATGCAGGAAGCTTTTAACAATCCTTTCATAAGAAATTAGAACTGAACCAAGCTTTCACTTCCATCAATGTGATATTTTTGAAACAATAAGAACATAGTTAGCACATATAACGATAGCACAAAATAATTCACACTAACCTTTGCATATGATCATCTTCCATCATTAATAAAACCGTATGACATGATATTCCATTGATGTGAAACTTGTTCCAATAAAATTAATTGATCTATTTAGTTAGCAAATCCTGTCATTATTCCCACCTCCTCTAAATTCCAGAGTTTCCACAAAGTATAAATGTTTCCTTTGTGTAAAGAATTAAACAACAACACCTTCCTCTAAATTCCAGAGTTTCCACAAAGTATAAATATTTCCTTTGTGTAAAGAATCAAACAAAAGACCTTCCTCTAAATTCCAGAGTTTCCACAAATTATAAATATTTCCTTTGTGTTAAGAATTGAATAACAAGCTTATAATTTTAAATTCCACTAAGCATGTTGCATTAAACTTCCTTATAAATAAATCCAATAACAATCTATAGGCATGTGGTTGTTTGGTAAAATAACAAGTTCCCAAACTTTTATTATTCCTCATTGAGTTTATTATTCCTTCCCGCAATGTTTCCACCCATAGTTAACATTAGCAACAAAGTTTTAGTATTTTTCTTTCCTCTAAAATATAGAGTTACTTCCTCAAATAATACACAATAGTAGCCAAGATATGATGGCCCAATTTAATTCCTCCCACTTTTCCTAAGCATGTTAGTGTTGGGAGAGTAACTTGGTGTTTTCCTTTGAGTTTAGCACATATTTCGGTGTGACTATTAATAAACACACCCTTCATGAGAAAATATCATATTCCTACTTTCCACCAATTTTCCCTTTTCCAGATCAAAAACGAAATATCATTTGATCCACTAAAATATAAACATTAAAAAATAAAATCTTGGTGTGCTATGTAGTAAACAATGATTCCAATTCCATACTACCAAAATATAAATAGAATATTTCCTTCCAGTTCACAAAATATAAACAGTGACTGTGATATATAATGACTTACTCAACAAATAGTAGTATGTAATGCTTTCCAACATAATCAAGAGAATAACCAATAGTTGTATTCCTCCATTCAGCCACGGAGTATATGATATATGACATCGGTAATAATTCCATGCTCATCACATTAGTTCCAGTTAATATTCCTGAAGTGTACTTCCCCCACCAATCAGTTTTCAAACCTTTAAATCATTTGATGAACTGATTTTCCACTTCAGTATAGAACAAAAACCTTCCGACTTGTATTGTATAAGATATAAACGACCATATCAAGTGTAATCATGAAATAAAACAAATATAATCACCTCAAGTAGGAGTGTCAAAAAATACCATAAATATATGTTCATGAAGTATCATAATCCTCCCACTTAATTCAAGAATTCCAGAATTAAAAATCCACTAATTATGTTCCTTGATATGTGACGAAGTAGTAAATGAGATAAAATCATTGAGCCTCTAGTGGGAGTGTAAACCAAATGTCACATTGAAGAAAAATCCACAACTGATAGTCCTCCCACTTAAAGTTTATAATTCCAGAATTAACAAGCGTAATTTTGTTTATAGAGTATGACCAAGTCGTAAATACCATCAACAATAAATTCCAAGCATGTGTTACAATTACAAGTATTCCTCCCTATGGAGTTATCTTCACAAAATAAACAACTTGTCCACCAACTTCCAATGGATCATCAAGATAAATGAGACCATTGTGTTAAATTCCAAAATGCACTAATTTCCGTTGAGCAATAATTCCACTCTTCCTTTTCCAAATAGCATAAATAATCAACAATTTCCGATAGAGAAGTACAAAACAAATTTCTTCTCATCGTAGGTGAATATAAGAACAATAATAATTCCTCCACACGGGAGTTTGATTTCATAATTTCCAAAGTCCAAGCATATGATCATATTTAGTAATAACGCCTAAGTTGACATATCTATTTCCGCTTGGAATTGTTTGCATATAAATAAGTTGCTATTGTATTCCATCAAATTATGATGTACAAGAAAATTTCAAACTACATGAAGTAGTCATAAACAAGTATTAGTGCAAACAATAACATATTACATTGGACATACCTTTGAGTAAATATTTCCTTTTCCATGGAGTGCTCCCCATATTCCTCCACAAATAAGTGATTCCAATTTCAATATAAACATGCTTCGTGCCTTATTATGTCCTCCGACAGATCCCAGGGTATTCCGACGAGTTTCAATATATTCCACTGGTGAGATCAATAGCAATTACAATCATAGAAAAATATATCCATCCATCGAAGAGTATAACTTATTTTCCACGGAGTATGTTTCAATTTCCTCCGGAACCAAATAATGCCCAATAAAAAATAAGTCTATAATTTCCTTTCCAGACTATGCATAATTTCCGCATAATCTGTTGACTATAGTAGATTTCAACGGGGAAAATAAAATAACTGTAAGTACGAATTTCCGGAGTACGCCATCGATAGTAACGTTAATAGAAAAATATTCCGATCCCAATCAGGGAATCGTTGCCTTTCAAACCTTCCATGCTCAATACAGAGCAGTAATTTATCCGTTATTTCCTTGATCAATTGAGCAGCAATGATGGAGGTACTCGTGTACTGCATATCAATTCTGCTAGATTTTCATTTTCCTCCTTGTCTTTACCACGAGCCGGTGTAGAGTTTGTCGAACTTTCCCGGAGATGCGCAGCGACTTTATTCCTTGTATCTTCTTCCTCGAAACTGAGAAAATACCGGCAAAAATATTCTCTCAATTTACGCATGAATTAGCGACAGCAACAAAGATTAGATGAAAAGCTTGACACTGCAGCTTCACTTCCTCGATCCACGTGCGGGACTGAGAGTGTAAAGCGATAAGAGAAGTTGCGTCATCGTGAGGACCCTCGATTCGCGAGCAGATAGCAATCCTTGCAATGCAGAGGAGTCTTGTCTACAGATTCCACGAAGACGAATTAGCAGCGGATTAGATTTCCGTGACCGCACGCGGTAATCGGGACGATGGCCGCGGTGGTTGGCGAAGCGGAGGTGCGAGCACGCAGACATGCGCTCTTCCCGGCCAGACGCAACACGGTCGCGCGAAGGAGGCCCGCGTGGAGCCGACAAGGCCACAGGGGCTCGTCCGCGAGAAACTCGACGGCGGCCGTTGACGAGATTGAATTCGAGACGCCACGAATTGCGATTGGAGCTTTTGCGAGTTCCGTGAGCGGATCTGAGGCTTCCGTGATTCCGTCCAGCTTGGCGACGTTCCGTGGCTCTCCCAACCACGTGATCTGCACCCGATTTGTTCTCCAAACTCCGACGGAGAAGCACGCGTCGCGGCAGACGTCAAAAGCAGAGTTAGCAGCGGAATAGAAGCGATGATGGCCCGGCGGTAGGCGACGGCCGGCGGTGGATCTGGAACCGTCGGCTCTGATACCAATGTAAGAAAACTAGGGTTGGAGCAATTTCGGCCTACCCTCTATTCCTCTGCCTTATCGGTGGTGCCGCTCACAATGCATATTGAGGCTAGAGGGTGGGACCTTTATATTGACTCCAAATTCCAGATAACTGAATCTGTTTCCAGATAGGACTCGTGACTTGTTAAACCAACCACTATCGTTAACAGCCATTAACCGAGCCTATTACTGTTAAACAATTAGGTCCCAGCACGCATGTGTGAGTCATGCGTCGAGTTTGAATACACAATCAAAACTCGCAGGTTTTAACAATCCATAGAGCCAATCCTACGGACAACCTGGCATTCCACTCTATACTGTTCCCGGGTATAATTCCAGCGTATTAATATACACTGTATTCCAGTATAGACGTACCGGCTTCCTTAAGTACATGTGCATCAATAATTCCCTGTTATTTCCGTGACACTTCCACATTGAAGTTTAATTCTGAACAATGTAGTATATATATAAAATGTTGCAAGACACAATTTCCTACAATATGTACTTCCTCCGTTCCAAATTACTTGATTTGGGTTTGTCCAAATACGGATGTATCTAGACACTAAACAAGTATAGATACATCTATTTTTGTACAAACACAAGTCAAGTAATTTGGAACGGAGGGAGTATCTAGTTAAGTATTTAGACTAGATACATGTGTATCTAGACAAAGTTGTGCCCACTAATATGGATCGGAGGTAGTATAAGATGTTTTATGTGTTGCACATGTTATCTAGATACATACTAAAGTGAGTGAACATGCACACTAACACATGTCTACATACATTTGTATACATGTGCATGTAGACAAATGTTAAAACATTTTATATTAAAAAACGGAGGGAGTACGTCCCTGCCAGGCTGCCAACCAAAATGCAATGCAACCGACTTTGAAATATTTTCTAAAAAATCGAATAAAAGGTTTGAACATAGGCAATACACACATCTTCACGAATTGAAATTTTAAATCGGAACTCATTACAAATATCAAAAAAGGAAATAGACAAATCAGAGGAGGTACGTACGTGGCGCCGTGCGTGCCGGAATGGAGCGCTTGTCTCTTCTCAACCCGGCCCCTAGCTTCGGATGCATGCATGAACAGTCGCACACCAACAGTCTATCTTGTTCTGTCTCTTTAGTTTACTGTTCCTGCTCACCTTACGTTTTTTTCCTGTCTGACTTTGCAGATGTTGCATTTCTCCATCTTTTGGACAGTACGTACCCAGTACCTGGGGATGTATACGTACGTTTCTTTCTTTCTTTCTTTGTCACGGTTACCTCGTTCACACGTCGAAGCGATCACGATTGACGTAGATGTCCAATGCATGCACACCAATGATTCGGGACGGCCGGCCACCGCGCTATATATATCTTTACTATTAAAGCTGAGTCTGTCGTGATGGTACGTCCGTGGTATGTCGCTCTGGTCGTACGTCGTCCCCTCTCATCTGGTCATCCCACGCACAGCGGAAAAAAAGGAAGCGGTGAACCGTACGCACACGACTTTCCTGCACACACGTATTTCCCCACACAAAACAATTTCCTCTTCTCCCCGGGCAGGGCCAAGCAACCGCCGCCGATGAGTTTTTCCTCAGTTTCGCTGCTCTCAAGCCTGTTCCTGTTCGGATCAGACAATTCCATGTCCTCAAGGCGGTTGTGTTAGCTGGCGGCGGCGCTGGGGGTGATCGGCGTCTGGTTGAGCAGAATCTTCGAAACTGCTTCGGACCTTCGGTGGACTCGGTGGCCACGCGATCTGTAGGTGGGCTCTACGCCGACCGTGCCCTCGGCAGCGTCGCGATCCACTGGTGGAATCGGCGGCGTCCTCGTCGGCCGGCTTAATCGGCGGCAATGGCGTGTGTTGCGGGTGGTGGTGGCTTGCGAGCGGATCGGAATCCAAGTGCGCTCTTCGCATCCTACAGATTGGCATTTCCTCAGAAAAGGAGGCCGAATGCCAAGTTTGGGCAACCACCCGCGCAACAGCATTTGCCGGAAGCCTTCTACTGTAAGCAACATCTTCTCTTTGCCAACAGATCCAAACTTATTTTTGCATCACCCATGTGCAACTTTGATGTGAAAAGGTTAGATTTGAGACACTGCAAATACATGGCAACAACTATGTTTTTTGAGAGAAAGTACATGGCAACAACTGACTATTGATGACCTTTAGAGTTCAGCTTTTTTATTGCTCTGCACACGAGATTTGAGATGTTGGTTTAATCGCAATACAGTGGCATATAGTTTACAGTTTTGCAAACTCGATCTCTCTATTGCCCTGCTAGCAGCTAGCTAGATGATGGCATATTATTTTAGTTAAGGTGTGTAATGCATGTGGTTTAGAGTCAATTTGAAGGAATTATTTTCAGAGTAATAACCGTCATTACATGAAGCAGGGCGGTCCACGAGGACAGTGCTGCCAACTATGCCCACCTCAAGTACTAGAAGATACCCAAGATCAAGGAGGCTATCACCGACAAGTTCATTGAGTACCTTTGCGGCGCCGAGGATATCCGCACCCTCCTTGACGACGGAGGTGGCAGGCTACCCGGGCGCCTGTCGCCACTCGGCCCAAGGATGGCGAGGATGACTCCGAGCAGTCCAACCCCTCATCCGATGATTCTTCTCTCAGTCTCTCAACCACTGCTATCACGCTTGTTTGGAAACTGCTCCGCGTCTCTGATGCTTGGATTTAGGATTTCTTTGAACTTCAGATTAAACTAAGCAGGGGTATTCTATTTCTACCAAGGAGTGTCCTTCTGTTGTTTCAGATAACATGAAAATCCTTCACAAGGTCATAGAATATTTCTTTATCTTACTTCTCCATGTTGTTCTATTGCAAAACCGTTTGTTAACCAATCTGTAGTAGTGATGAATTGTTGTTTGCAGATGTTACTACTTAAAAAGGATGCTAGCTGAACTAAAGAATGTAAAACACCATGCGGATTGAGGTAATACCTTTTCACGTTTTCTACAGCGTTCCTTTCATTTTGTTTGGTTGTGTTGACGATGCCCCTGACCATTGAAAGTTTAATCGTAAAAAATCAATTACCTAATTCAGAATGCAATTGCATCCGATGAAAGAATCCTTTCTGAATGTATAGAATGACCTAATTGGTGTGGTTAATTTACTCAATTACAGTATTCAGCTTAAATCATACCATATTCATAGTTCAAAGGTGAATTCCACCTGATAATTTGACTTGTCCCTTCATACGGTCGTGCAAAGATATTATTAACAATGTCTTTTGACTTTCAGCAATACACTTTCTATCACTTCTAGACGTTTTTCATTGGGATATCGTATCATTCCAAACATGTTACTCTTCTCACTTATTTTGAGAGTTATTTGCACCGGTGGTCACACAACTCGTCGTCGATGTGCACTTAAGTCACACATCTGGATAACTGAATTTTTTGGTCACACAACTCGTCATCTGGTGCACTTAAGTCACTGGCCCCACCTGTCAGTCCGTTTTCCGTTGAAGTTGATGCTGACTGGACACGTAATTTTGCAAAAACCCCCCTGTACTTTTGAACATTTGCAAAAACCCCCCTGTATTTTTGGACATTTCAAAAATTCAGGGGTTTTTTGCAAAAATACAGGGGGGTTTTTGCAAATGTTCAAAAATACAGGGGGATTTTTGCAAAATTACGACTGGACACGTAATTTTGCAAAAACCCCCCTGTATTTTTGGACATTTGCAAAAAAACCCCTGTATTTTTGGACATTTCAAAAATTCAGGGGTTTTTTGCAAAAATACAGGGGGGTTTTTGCAAATGTTCAAAAGTACAGGGGGGTTTTTGCAAAATTACGTGTCCAGTCAGCATCAACTTCAACGGAAAACGGACTGACAGGTGGGGCCAGTGACTTAAGTGCACCAGATGACGAGTTGTGTGACCAAAAATTCAGTTATCCAGATGTGTGACTTAAGTGCACATCGACGACGAGTTGTGTGACCGCTGGTGCTATTAACTCTTATTTTGATACCCTACTCCATATAATGATCTCTGACATTCAATATGTGTGTGCTTATAACGTCTTCCTCCTCAGAACACGTAATTTATGTTTTAGACTATACAATAATTAACTGCAATTCATGATTGGAAAGGCTTCGCAGCTAAAAATAACATTCAAACACAAGTGTAGGTGGGGTGCAAAGGAGTGGGCACAAATATGTGTTTTTTCAGTACACCCTGTTTACCAAACTAGGTAAATTGGGCGCGTCGTCACGCCGCGCCTTTAGTGAGAAAAAGTATTGATATATTCGGTATAAGTTAAATTATGTTGGGAGCAAATCTGTATACAATAACAATATGTATTTAATTGTAATGATATATGTAATACAAAGCATAATTGAAAATGAAATTTTGTTGTCGGGTTGTTTCCATGTTTAAGGCGGATGGTATATTTTTAGTGAGATCGAGCGTTGCAGCTGATGTGATTTACAGTGAGAACAAACCCATGCAATTAAGCAAGTAATCTGTGAACTAAGGTACCACATTTTCAAACATGAGAAGTTGTAAGAACCAAAAAAAAATTAAACTTTGCAAACATCGAACAAAATTTCCTATATGAATATGTTGAAGTAAATGCTACGATTTCCTGAGTAAATATAAAAAATGCATGCATGTAGTATTCATTTGCAAAATAAATGGCCTTAAAAGGGGGCCGGCTTGATAAAAATATATACTTCTGAATTATAGTACAAAAATTACTTCTTCTAAAATCAGTTACTGGTTCAGTTTTCTTGCTGGCCTTTGCTATCAGAACTAATGGAATACCAGTAAATCATCCTGACATCCTACCCATTATCTGCTATAGATGTAGCATTTCTCTATGTTTGACTTCAGAAACGATTCCTGGAGCAAAATGTCCTACATGACCAATACAACGGGAAAGTGATTAGTGATCTGAAAGCATCTTAGAGTAAGTGATCAGTGGCCTGAGAGCATGAGATATCCTAACTAAAATAAGAGTCATCTTGTGTGCCTTGGGCAGAAAATGATCAGCGGCCTTAAAGCACCTCAGAGTAAGTGTCCGTCCATGGTTCCAAAATTGCAATTTATTACAACATGAACCTCACTGCACCATTAGTGAAACACAGATAACCTTACCAAAAGATTCCAGTGAGTGATACTGGCTAGAACATCTAATGCCGAGAGTTTAAAATAAATAAATAAATAAACATCTAGTGTGGTGACAGTCAGTGCAAATCCAAGTATAAAAGTAACCAGAACTATGTACAAAGAGTATACTTGCAAGTCAAAATATTGGATTGCATATTTGAACCATTATTCACATTTTTCATCGCCTTAAGTTTCTCCTCTGCCCATGAAGTCTGTAAGCAATTTCAGCACGTTAGCATTCGATTTACGCAGACCAATTGATTAAGTATTAGCACAACTTAGGAATTGTTACACAGAAATAGTTTCAGTAAAATGTAAAAATATAAAGGTAAACAGAATAACCTTCAATTTTCCTGGCTGTAGGCTCTCACCACTTCGACGGTCAGGGGCAGCAGGAACTTTACCAAATGCAGCGTCAATTGGCATCACCAATACTCCTATGACGATCATTTACATTATGAGCAATCAGTTCAGGACATATAATTATTTAGGACTGAAGGAGCACTCAGGATAGGTAAAAGGAGGGCATGAATGAATGTGCGACAGATGAACTTAAGCAGTTAAATGTGGTCGGGTCTGCAAGAAGCACATCAAGTGCAGACATTAAGTTATGAATGATTATGAACTGCAAGAACAACTGTCTATCAGGCTATATTACTCCAGTTAACACTACCCAGTTTGGCTCAGTTGAGTGACCTATGATCCTAATGTAAGCATAGCATTCCTAAGCATGTCATATCCTAATCTTGAGCGAACTAAGATTATCTAAGCAAGTAAACAAACAATTTGAGTAGAAGCAAGCAAATGAACTGTTTTTTCATGCTCTGTGCAGTATACTCCTTGCACTGAATTTCAAAATGTTGCAAACAAATATTGCACATAAGGTAGTTCTGTTGGAAAATATTGCACTCCAAGTTGAAGTACAGGAAAAACAGAGCAAAATATTGCAAACAATTCAGCGTATATTTAGAAAGCACCAAACAGTCGAGACATGCATCACTGTTTGAATTCAACATTGCAAATTCCATCAGAATATCTAGTGAGAAGAAGAGGCAACTTACCCCAAAACTGTGACGCATTCCTCGTCGTCGACGCGGCCAGTGGAGAGCACCGAATCCCTCGGCATCTCCGGCCGCGCAACCTCCCTGGGCGGCGGAAGTGTGATAAGCGCCACCTGGAGCTGCTGCTGCGCGGACGGCGTCGGCGGGGACTGCTGATGATGCACGACGCCGTCCACCGGGGAACCATCCCTGGCTTTCTCCTCCCTCTAGGCGGACCAGCACGCCGCGGCGAAGGGGCGGCGCCACAGGGGATGGGGGAGTGTGGCGCGGGTTGGGGAAGGGGAGGGGAGGAGGGGAGGAGACGACGCATCCGGCGAGGTGCGGCGCAGAAGCACCTCCGGCTGGGGGCGGTGCGAGAGCGCGTGGGTGGGAGCCTCGCGGCGGCAGGAGAGAGGAGAGGGAGAGCGGAGCAGGGCGGGCGAGCAGGAGGGAGGGAGGCGCCGGCGCGCGAGTCAGACGGCGGGCGCCGCCGCCGCCGCCGCTGTCTCGTGGAAAAGGGAGAGGCGAGCGTGAGGGGCTGTGGTGTATTTTTTATAAAGAAGCCCCTGGCTTTTCGTGAATTTGTGTTTAGATCATCGTGAGCACTATCATGTGCGGTAATTTTACGAAGAAGATCCTGGACTTTCGAGAATTTGCAAATAGGTCCTCCCACGGCACTGTCACCCTGTAGCGGGGGCACAGTAAAACAGTGGATGGTGCGCTGGCTCGCTGTGGGAGCGTAAAATCGCTCCAACTTAATATAGTTACTAGGTAAATTTGCGCGGCGATGCCGCGCGTGTGTGGGTAAATTTAAAATTTGGAAATGCGGGCATTTAAATTTGTTGAATATTTGGAAATTAATGAAATTTAAAGAGAGTTTACGTCCGAAAGGTTGTTTAGATTTTGAAAAGTGTTCAAAATGTGAAGTTATTTAGATTTAAGTTGTTTTTATGTGTGTGAAATGTGTATGTTCAAAAGGCATTTCTATAATTTTGAAATATGCAAGGAATTTTAAATTGTCCATGTTTAGAAGTTATTTGGATTTCAAAATCGGGTACATTAAAGAGAAGTGTGCGCTTAATATTTTGGTTGGATTTTAAAAATTTGATGTTGGCTGCACGTGTTGTAATCTGAAATGTTGAAATCCGTCGAAATTTTTCGTCTAGAGTATATTTAAATATTTAGTGAATTGAAAAATAAAATATGATTGTATGTTGGCATTAATTTTGTAATTTAACTCCACAGTTAAAAAAATGCATGATATGAGCATTTTTTAATGTAAACTTCGTAAGTAGGTACATTTTATTTAGATTGTATTTAAATATTTGTCAAATTGTAATTTTCAAATATGTTTGGATTGTGGCATAAGTAGTTAGTATTTTTATTTTTATTTTGTCGTGAGCATGTTACCATATTTTTTGGGAGCATGGTGGTATATATTAAAGTTTTTTTTAAGAAAATTAAAATGTTCAATTATGTGTTTTTTTTTGTTGAAATAATATTCAAGTTATGTCCAAAAATGAGTGGAAGCGTCAGTTACTGAATTGAATTCCATATTTAGATAAAGCTCATCTAGGTTTCGTCCAAAAATATTTACTAAATTGAAGTGGTCAATTTAAGTCTGTAATTTGAAGAAGTGCATTGTATGAGCATTTAATAAGTTTAACTGAACATATTTAGAAGTAGTGCATTTTTTTTTTTGAAATATTCACCAACTCAAAATAAGTAAGAATGTTTGTTTTTTTCGGCATAAATAGTTACCATTTTTTTTTTGCTGATTTGTTTTGTCCAAATATTCACAAGTAAAAATATTCAAACATGTTTGATGCATATTTATTGAATTGAAGTCCATACTCAGGAAAAGTCCATCTAGATTGCAGACAAATACTTACCAATCTGAAATTGTCAGAAACTCCTCATTACAGTAAATGGTTGATTTAGTTTTCCTATAGAAGAATGATTCAAAGTTGTTTAAACATGCATGACCTTGATTCAAATATATAGGATTCATCTTTTTTGGAAATTTTGGTATGTTTAACACATTTTCCAGAATAATAGAACAAAAGATATTGAAATTAGAATTTTGAGTGCTACACATTATGAGATAGGGCTGAATTGTAAACCTTACACATGTTTAGCAAATTAAATGGAGTTGGACTGCTTAAAAACTTACAATTCCGCAAACTCTATATTTAAGAAATAGGATTAATTGTGTATTTTAAACATGGTTTAGATGATTTTTTGAACATGCAAAAATTTGGTTCAAATAGTTAGATATTATCTTTATGAACATGTTGGCATATTTTTTATATTCATCTGAGTTGGAATGAATAAGTTATAAATTTTTAAATTTTAAATAAATTTTGAAAGATTTACAGGAAAAAAAAAAAGATTGCTGACGTCATGTGTGACGTCAGCAATGGGGATTTGCTCCGTGCAAATCACGGATCCGGCGCGCACGGATTCGGCGATTCCGGCCGCGAGAGTAGGCGCGGCTACGCGCTTTGGACGCGCGCGAAGGCGCCTGACCTTCTAGGAGCGGCGCCGCTCGGATTCGGTCGCCGGAGCAGCGCTGATGGCGTCCAGCCGCGGCGGAGGACGGCGACCGCGGCGGCGGCGAATCCAGAGCGCTCGTGGCGTCCCAGGACGCTGCGCTCGGGGAGGAGACGGAGGCGGCGACGGCGGAGCGGCTCGTGGGCTTCAATTCATGCGGGGAGCGACGGAGCACGGCGACGTTGACGGCGGCCTCCGCGCCGCTCGCGAGAAAGAGAGAAGAAGATGAATTCTGCTGGCAATTTTACATAAAAGTCCGTGTATTTGTAAGAAATCGCAAACAGGTCCCGCACAGCGTTGAAAGATGGACTGCGGGTTAATTTTCGTAAACTGCAAGAGTTTTTTTGCGAAAGTGGCACGGGCGTGCGCTGCGCGCCGTTGAATCGCCGGTGGACGGCCTGGATCTCCAGCGGTGCTGTTACCCTGTAGCGGGGCACAGTACCGCTGCGGTGGAGCGCGCTGAGGGCTCAATTTCGTGTGGCTTTTATATAGTTATCTATTATGTTACAACAGGAGACCGCTCATTGTTCCACTTATGATGTGATATTAACTACCTGATTTATGTGCTGATTTTCGCTTAAATCTATTCCTGAGAAACATGCGTTGTTAGGACATGGGTTTATAGAATGCCAGTTAAATCTTGATATCTGAGTTTCCATATACTGTCTACTCTCTACCCTCCTATTTGCATCTCTTTCTGATTGTTTAGGAAGGAACAAGGCCGGTGATGAGCACAAGAGTAGTTTTCGAGGGCTCCAGACTATCTGGCCCGCACATGTCGGAGCAGAACATCACCTCTAGCATCGGAGCTGAGCTCCTCCCAGACGCCACCAAGAAGTTTTTGGTTATTGCCTCCCTGTATGAACATTTTTTTGTTATGCATGTATGCGTTCATCCAAGATTTTTGGGTGTGTTCAGATGTACATGTTGATTTATAAGTGATGCAACTGATGCATGAATAGAACAGAAAAACTATACTTGGAGAGATAAATTTTCTATGGTTCCCTATTGTTTTGGCATGCATATAATTTCTGATTGTATTTGTTATCTGGGGGCAGTCGATCCACCACAAATTCGTATGAGTCTTTCCTAAGAACTGATTGTATACATGTATGTAATTTCTGAATTGTTCCCAGGAGAAAAATCTCGTGTAAGGATTTTCAGTTCCATGTTTGCTTGTTATGAATATAATTTTATCCCTGGAATTTGTGAGTTTGCAGCATATTTGCACAAGGTGAATAGCTCATGTAATATCGTTGCTCACATGCAATTCATGCACTTCGAACCACTGAGATCCAGGGATACACGAGAAGCCTATATTATATGAACTTCATCATTTGAATTACTGGTTGCATCAGATACATAACAGAGTAAGTACAATGGATGATGGTTGAAACTAAAAAAGGTATAGTATTGCTTTGATTAATTCTTTTATGTCTAAAATTTGTGTTCCGTGGCAACGCACGGGCATTCAACTAGTACTCCAATTAATGATGTCTCTCAGCCTCCTCTTCGACAGCGATGTAACGGACGACGGTTACAGCTAGCCGGTACAAACTGATTAAATACATCCACGTACGTACGTGTACAAGCACGTATGTACGTACATGTCGTCATCGCGTCCGTCGCCTGAAAGAACTAGGGCTGGCGAAATTGGTAGATTACTACGCTAGCCGTAGATCGAGGAGTATAGTATATGGTCGGTCCTGATTGATGGATCGATCGATCTCTAGCTTTCTCGATCGATCCCGGTGTCCGTACGTGCCCTTTTTTTTGTGGCCGTTGGATCGATCGACCGGGTGGGACACGCGTACGTGCATGCGCTTGTTACGCGCACGCATGATTGATTGCAACGTGACCCGCGCACCACGTACGTACCAACCTCTTGTTTCTGCGTCGTTTCCTCCCAGCGAGCTCCTTTTCGCATTGCTCACCTGCATGCATCAACTGTATATTCAAAAACCAGTAGTGTGGCGTATGTTCGACTTGGAGCTCGTACGTCTCCTGTCAAATATATTCATTTTGAACCTGAGCAAGCTGTAGATCATCCACTTTACGTATACATACATTAGAAGAGAGTTCTTCACTATTCCGGTTGGTTTGATCACAGTAATAACAAATTAAAGGTGAGTGCGTATCTCTTCTTGGTTCCAACAAGCTAGCTAGCTAGGGGCCAAGGCAGATGGCGCCACCCTGAATCAGGGGAAGCAAGAGGGAGAAAAGGGCGGGAGAGGACCAGGACCACCGCCTACCTATAGTATAGCCCTAGGGAGGGAGAGTGAGAGGTGGTGGTGGTGGAGCAAAGCAACAAACATCCATCCCCATCCATCAACAACTGCATGCAAACCAAGGTAAATGATCTAGCCAGCCTGGTCCCGTCGTCGCCGCTCCGCTCGATCGTCTAGCAACGGGCAATGGCATAGTGCTCTTCACTCGGCTCCTCCTGTCCTGACTAGTGTTGCCCATCCCTGCCTGATCCCTCTCCTCCCGTCCGTCTCCCTGCTGGTGCAGATCAGATGAGATGCCGCTGCATGGGTGACGTGTATCGATATCTCCTGACTAGTGTTTAATGCCGCGCGCGCCGCGCTGCGTGGGCGCCGTGCATGCATGCACGCGGTGGCCTACGTCCGCGCGACACGCAGCTGGACGGACGGCCGGGCGATCCGGCGAGACAGCCGCGTCTTCTTCTCGGTGGCCCTTGTTCTGTTCTGCCGATCGATTGCTTGTTTGTTTGCTCGACGCCCGCGTGAGGGTGAGAGAAGAAAAATAAACATGCCAGACCAAAATGAGGAAAAGCTAGACCCATGATCGCTGTGTTGATTGATGCCCGCTACCTATCTCTCCAGCTCCCCTAAAAAAAAACTATCTCTCCATCTATACCTTATTTTGAAGAAAAAGATGAAAAATATAAAAATAAATCTGGATATGTAGCCAATATTGTATCTTACAATTTTACAAAAGCTGAATACAGCATTCTTTATATTCTCGGCTACACAAAAAAAATGCAAAATCTAACAAGATTTGGAAGTCCAATGTCCATATGCTCAGATCTACGATTTTGTCTTTCTGGTACCGTAGGACACATCACTGGCTGTATGTATATATTTTCAGATATTTTTTGAAACTAAAAAAATTTGTACCATGGTGCGTCGATCGGTCCACATTGGTCTCGACTTCTCGCTTGGGCACTTGCATCAATTTATCAACCTTTGGGCGTTGCTTCATAACGCGAACTTGGAGCCTGACACGAAAGGACACGATCACTTGGAATGTGATCTCAGAGGCTACCTACTATTCGACCTTAGCATACAAAGCTCAATTCTATGGCGTCCCTTTGACGGATTTTAAGGCCATGGTGTGGGAGGCTTGTGCCCCTTCGGAATACAGGATGTTCGCACATAGCTTGTCATCGAGAACCGGATTTGGATTTCGGGTCGTCTCGGGCGACACGGCTGGCCCAATGACCTACCTTGTGGCAGGTATTTGAGAACGTAAAGGAGTAGCGGTGAACATCTCTCACTACCTCTGAAGGCACTCTGAAGAATGCAGCGACATGCATCCTAGTATTTGTTTCGTGGGAGAACTGGAACTCGAGCGTAATGCTAGTTTTTTTTAGCAATCGCCACTCCTCGTCGCTCATGGTCTTTTAAGCAATTAAACACGAGGCATCGTTTTGAGTTTAGGCGCTCCTTTTTGGGTTTTGTAATGTACGGATAGCAGGCTTTGATATCGGCCTTTTTGACATGCTCCTTGTTGTGTGAAAGTAAAACGTTTCCTGTTATTTACTCCCTCCGTTTTATAAGTCTTTTTGTGGTCTTAGTTCAAATCTAAACTAAAGTCACGGTAAGAAGTATGACGCGGAGGTTGTAAAGGCGAAGTTTTTACCCTTTTTTAGAAACCGCGATTGCTCCCTCAGTTTTATAAGTCTTGTCGTGCTCTTACTTCAAATTTAGACAAAAATTGTTAAGGCAAAGCTTTTACCGGCCGGCCGGGCTGCGTCGCCTGCATGCGCTCACAGCCTGCATGAGATGGCATGGCTAGAGAGAGGGCACTGGCGGTGGCGGACTAGCAGTACGTGTTTCGCGGCACAATGTGGCAGCATGGGTTGGGTGCTGATCACCGTTGAGTGCTGAACTGCTGTACGTACGCGACGGCGACCCAAACCAGCCCAAAGCCTCTCTCTTCACTTCTCGCCGGCCGGCTACCAGGCTAATCAAGCTGATCGATCACCCCAGCCAGAAACTGTAGCTGAGGCTGTGTGTGAAAAAGTGAGAGGAAGTGGGACGAGCCCACGCAGAGACGGGTAGGAGCATCTCCAGTCGGACCCTCCAAATCCGGCTCCCAAACTGTCCGCGGACACGCCGGACGTGTCCGCGGACAGCGACTGGACAGCCCTCAAATGTGGCCTCCTACAACCATGTCCCCCAAAGTTTATCCCCAAACTCATGCAATGACATGCAACGTGGATCCGATACATACCGGATCCAAATTACAACACAAAATGGTCCAAATTCAACATGAAAGTAAAGAAATTCACCTAGTTGTCCGATACATACCGGATCCAAATTACAAAAAAAATGGTCCGAATTCAAGGACCGGTTGCACCGGATCTACCTAGGCCGAGGTCACGGTCGGAGATCTTCTTCTTCATGGCCAGGATCCACCTTGCACTTGGCTCATCCAAGAGGCTAGCATCTTGGAACATGATTCTTTGTTCCTCGGTGATTCTTGCAACAAGAACTTTCTCTTGCTCCACTGCAAGGCTGGTTTCCAACTTCTTTTGCTCTAATTGGACCTTCATCCATGCCTCCTCCTTGACCACATCCAACCTCTCCCTCTCCAAGTCCATCTTCTCCTTCAGCCGGAGGCGCTCAAAGTCCATTCTTTTCCTTTGCAAAGCCAAGAAGGCTTCGTACCTCTCGGCCTTCTTGTCCTCTCTTTCTTTCTCCAACTTATTCATGGTTGCATCTTTGTTTGAGAAGATGTCCGTCCAAGTGGCGGACATCTTCGTTGCGGCGCCGTTACGAGCCACCCTATCCTTATCCCATCTCCTCCCCGTCATCATCCTCTTCCGTCCGCTTCCAGCTTCGGACGGTCCATCTTCTCCATCAAGTGCCATGGATGAGCTTGATCCATCATTGTTCTTGAATTTCTTGGCCGGATTCTTGTGGTCATCATATTGGGAGACCCACTTCGGCTTCCCGGTCAATTCAAGCCAACAATGTGCCATGGTGAACGGTTTGCCCTCCGTTTGATGGTACAAAGTGGAGGCCAAAGTAGTCTAGCAAGCAAACAAGTACAAGCAATTACACAAATGGTTTGGAGAGGAGCATGACATGTGATAAAAAATACTAGGCTGAATAACTTACATGAGCATCAACGTTGACACCACTTTGATTCCTATTCACCACTTGCGCATGGAAACCACAATACTTGTTCACACATTCTTGGATCGATGACCATCTATGTTGGAGAGAGCTTTCATTGCGATCGGACACAATACCATGTGGTTTGACATAGTGTTTTTGGTGATGAAAGCGGGCATGTATTTTCTCCCACAACTTTGAACCCTTTTTGCTCGGTTCTGCATATAACATCCATGCTTGTGGCTAACCAAGCTTGGCAAAGCAAAACATCTTCAAAAGTTGAGTAAGAAACACCTCTAGGCTTGTACACTCTATTCCCACTCCTCTTCTTCTTCGTCGGACCATCCGACGGATTCTCATCACCCACACTGTAAAAAGGGGGAAGTGTGGATGCCGGCGTATCCTGTGGATACGGATTGTCCCCATTTCGGATCAAATCCATCATGAACTCGTCCTAAAAGCTAACAATTTAACTAATGTCCTAAAATTGACCACAAACTATGCATTTGAGATAGAAATCCGTACCCCAAGGTTGAGGTCACCTCCGTCGAACAGGTTGTGGGCATTGTTGCTGTCGGTGACGCCGGAACTCGCCCGCGTCCGTTGCAGCGGACGAGATTCGGCCACCACCTCCTCGTCCTGCGTCGGGCCGATCTGCGACGGTTACTCATCCTCGATGCGATACGGCTCCTCCCAATTCATGGTCGAAGACGTCGACCTCCTTGCCGGCGCAACGACGGCCGGCGGAGGCGGCGTCGGAGCAGGGCGCCTGGCCCTAGGCGCGGGGGTTCTCAAATCCTCCGGCTCCTCCTGCGTCTCCGCATTCGCAATCCGATAAGCCTCCGCCGCCTTCATCTTCTTCGCCTTGTCCGACAGCTCGCGCTCTCGCTCCCGCTGCTTGCGGCGCCGTTCCCTTTACGCGACCGTCTCCGGCTTCAGGTCCGAGTCAGCGCCGTTCCTCTGCTCAACGGACTCGGAGGATGCGCCCTTGTCCGTCGAATCGACGACCTCCATTCGCTCCGGCTACGGATGTAGATGTGCGGGGTGGACGCGGCGGGAGGAATGAAATTGGCTGGCGGGAGTGGAGGGCGGAGGGGATAAGTGAAATTGGCCGGCGCCATTTTTTTCCTTTCAAAATCCGTGGCCCCGCATTGCCAGATCCGATGTGGCGGACGCGTCCGGGCGCGTCCGCCCCTCCCCGAACTCCCCCACATATGGGATGGGTTTGGGGTTTGCTGGACCGCCCGGACGTTTGGGGAATGTTTGCGGGCCGCGGTTGGGTGAGTGATTTAAGCCCAAACCACGTCCGGGCTGTCCGCCCGGACGTTTAGGGAGGGTATAGGGGACGTGGTTGGAGATGCTCTAACGTCGCCCCCTGCCACACGGTGACCCACGTGGCGTACGTCGTGCATGCATGCGTGCCGGAATGGAGTGCTTGTCGCTTGTCCCCCCCTCCCGGCCATCTTCTCCTTCCCCCTTCGGACATACTCCCTCCGTTTTTTAATATAAGATGTTTTATGTGTTGCACATGTTATCTAGATACATATTAAATTGAGTGAACATGCACACTAACACATGTCCGCATACATTTGTGTACATGTGCATGTAGACAAATGTTAAAACATCTTATATTAAAAAACAGAGGGAGTACGTCCCTGCCAGGCTGCCAACCAAAATGCAATGCAGCCGACTTTGACAAATTTTAGAGCCAGAATGTAGACTAAATCCGAACGGAGGGAGTACGTATGTACATAGGCCTGGAATTCGAGCCGAGCCGAGCCGAGCGAGCTTGGCTCGACTCGCTCAACTGACGTGTCGAGCTCGACTCGACTCGTTTAACAAACGAGTTCAGAAATGAAACTTGGCTTGGCTCGGTAAGCTCGCGAGTAGCTCGTTTAACTCGCTCAAATAAAAAATATGAAATTTTTTATATTAGTGCGAAACTGTTAATATTTTTTGCACTGATAATGGTATAAAGATTCTATATTTCAACACTGATCTATCCTTTGACTAGAGATGTAAAATTTTAGAAAGATCATCATTGTTGTAGTTTAAAATTAGTAGGAAAATTACTTGTGTTTTCGTATGCGCGCATGTTTTCACATTTAGAATGTGTTAAACGAGTTATCGAGCTACTCGCGAGCTACTCACGACTAGCTTGGTCAACAAACGTGTTTAGAAATGAAACTTGGCTCGGCTCATTAGACAACGAGTTCGAGACGAGCCAAGTAACGAGTTATTCGTTTAGCTCACCAGTTTCGAGTTTTAATTCTAGCCTTGTACATGTCGTCGTGACGTCGTTATTGACTGAAAAATGAAACAAGGATCGGCGATAGAGCGGGTGGTCCACGTGCGGGCTTGTTACGCGCATGCATGATGGCAACGTACCAACCAAATGGTGCGTCGTTTCCTCCAGGGTAGCCGCTTTTGCATGACTCACATGCGTGCATGAACCGTCGTCGTAAATATAAGAGCCGGAAGCGAGCGATACGTTGTACTCCCTCCGTTCTAAATTAATTGATTTCCATTTGTCCACACATGGATGTATCTAGACATGTTACACGTATAGATACATCCATATGTGGACAAATGAAAGTCAATTAATTTGAAACAGAGAAAGTACATTGCACTAGGTGCATAAAGTGGACGGACGGAACCGCATGCATGCGAACCATTGTTAATTGCTCTCTTGCAAACATTCTGCTAAGAGAAAGTAAAAGATTGTAAGTAAGTTGTGCACCATGAGGCAAGTTTCGGATGCGTTCACAAGTCGGCAACCCCGGCTTGAGCAGTAACAAAAGATCGATGATCTCGGTTGATTACTAGCTCCGTTTCAATATATAAGACGTTTTAGCTATCCAATATTTTGTCTACATGCATACTAATATGAGTGCATAGACACACTAAAATATGTATACATACATCTAGATATATGTGAACGTGAACAAATGCGAAAACATCTTATATTAAAAAACAGAGTGAGTTATATCTTTTCGTCGTTGTTATTTTGAACTTGCCACAGCTTGAGCTAGGGACCAAAGCGGATGCGGCCACCCTGAATACGAGGAAGAAAGGAGAGCAAAGGGCCGGAGAGGACCAGTACCACGACCTAGCCATACCTACTATATATAAAGGATGGACATCTCCACCCCTCTTCCAGCGTTCCACGTCGTCCAGAAATTTCCGGCCGTCCGATCTACCGAATTGACGCCCAGAATCGCCCCACGTCGCCCTGCCCCGTGCGAGTTACTGTAGCTACACGAATTTTGACACATCCCGCGGCCAGCCACCTGCTCGCGCCGGTCACCTCCTCTCTCGTGCACGAAAATTAGCGCGCAGGCACGCGAGCGGCCACCCGCTTCCAACCGGTGACCTCCCTCGCGCACGGTTTTTAGTGCACACGGAGAAGAGCGTACACCGCTCGCTCCCGGTCGCCTCTGCCCGTCCAGCCGCTTCGCCGTCGGGCGGCCGAAGCTCTCCTCTTCCAGTCCCCTCCTGTGGCCCCTTTCTCCTCGCGCCGCTGCCCCTCCTGAGATCCCTCTCCTCCCGTCCGTCTCCTGCTGGTGCACATCAGATGAGATGCCGCTGCAGGGGAGTTGCAGAGCGTGGTGCCGTGGTGGTGGTGATGGTGGGGGTCTCGCTGCTGCTGCGTTTGGATGGACGCGTCTCATCTGGTGTTTAATGCCGCGCGCGCCGCGCTGCGTGGGCGCCGTGCATGCATGCACGCGGTGACCGCCAGGGCCACCGTTGCTACGTGCGCGCGACATGCAGCTGGACGGACGGCCGGGCGATCCGGCGAGACAGCCGCGTCTTCTTCTCGGTGGCCCTTGTTCTGCTCTGCGATCGATTGCTTGTTTGTTTGCTCGACGCCCGCGTGAGGGTGAGAGAAGAAAAAAAAACATGCCAGACCAAAATGAGGAAAAGGTGGTGACACAGCAAACATGGGCTGCTGGGCTTCCTTCCATTCACGTAGCGCGTGACTGGATAAGCTAGACCCATGATCGCTGTGTTGATTGATGCCCGCTACCTATCTCTCCAGCTCCCCTCAAAAAAAAAAAAAAAACTCTCCAGCTATACCTTATTTTGAAGAAAAAGATGAAAATATAAAATAAATCTGGATATGTAGCCAATATTGTATGTTACAATTTTACAAAAGCTGAATACAGCATTCTTTATATTCTTGACTACACAAAAAATACAAAATCTAACAAGATTTGGAAGTCCAATGTCCATATGCTCAGATCTACGATTTTGTCTTTCTGGTACCATACGACACATCATTGGCTATATGTATATATTTTCAGATATTTTTTGAAACTAAAAAAATTTGTACCATGGTGCGTCGATCGGTCCACATTGGTCTCGACTTCTCGCTTGGGCACTTGCAGCAATTTATCAACCTTTGGGCTCGGATATATATAGAAGTACACATGCATGCACACACACGTGTGTATGCGCATACACACAACACCTTTCTCTCCTTGTCACGATTCCTTCTTCAAGCCGTCGATCGGTTGAATACTCGACTGCATGCCAATGATCCGATGGTGTTGCCGTGTCTAACCTCTGGGACAGTGACGCGAACGGACGACGGTTAGACTCGTCACAATGGGAGTAACTTAGCTAGTAACATCACACATCTCAAGACCATTTTACTTATGTGTCATGTAGTTAATGAGGAGAGAGATGTTTGGAGTAACTTAGCTAGTTACCGTAACATCACACTTATCAAGACAAAATGAGTCTATAGTGCAATAAATAAAATCTTATATGACACCACAATGATGTTACTCCCTACTGTGAATGTGGTAACATAGACTAGTAACATCATCATGTTACTACTGTCCCCACTGTGAATGTGGTAACATAGACTAGTAACATCATCATGTTACTACTGTATGTTACTCCCCATTGTAACATCATCATGTTACTACATCAGCTACAATTTAAAATACTCCACGTATACACATGTACTCCCTCCATTCGTTTTTAGTCTACATTTTAGAAAGATAAATTAGGCTGCATTTATTAGTACTACTTTTGCACACCCACCAAACATCATAATTATGGTCTCACCAGAAACAAAGCACCCCATTGGTTAAACTAATCTTAATTAATGCAATCACCGCATGCGAAAAGCAAACCGATGCATGCATGGTGTGTGGACTTTCTCACGTATTAATAACCGAGGTGGGACCCACTCAGGATGTAGACTAATTTCGAACAAATTTTAGAGCCAGAATGTAGACTAAATCCGAACGAAGGGAGTACGTATGTACATAGGCTTGGAATTCGAGCCGAGCTCGACTCGCTCAACTGACGAGTCGAGCTCGACTCGACTCGTTTAACAAACGAGTTCTGAAATGAAATTTGGCTTGCCTCGGTAAGCTCGCGAGTAGCTCGTTTAACTCGCTCAAATAAAAAATATGATTTTTTTTATATGAGTGCCAAACTGTTAATATTTTTTGTGCTGATAGTGGTGTAAAGATTCTATATTTCAACATTGATCTATCCTTTGACTAGAGATGTAAAATTGTAGAAAGATCATCATTGTTGTAGTTCAAAATTAGTAGGAAAATTACTTGTTTTTCCATATGCGCGTATGTTTTAACATTTAGAATGTGTTAAACGAGTTATCGAGCTACTCACGAGTAGCTTGGTCAACAAACGAGTTTAGAAATGATACTTGGCTTGACTCGTTAGACAGCGAGTTCGAGCCGAGCCGAGTCACGAGTTACTCGTTTAGCTCACAAGTTTCGAGTTTTAATTCCAGCCTATATGTACATGTTGTCGTGACGTCGTTATCGACTGAAAAATGAAACAAGGATCGGCGATAAAGCGGGTGGTCCACGTGCGCGCTTGTTACGCGCACGCATGACATGTACCAACCAAATGGTGCGTCGTTTCCTCCAGGTAGCCGATTTTGCCTGACTCACCTGCGTGCATGAACCGTCGTCATAAATGCAAGGGCCGGAAGCGAGCGGTACGTTGTAATCCCTCCGTTTCAATTTATTTAACTTGCTATCCACCAAATGTGAATGTATCTAGACAAGTTACATGTATACATACATCCACATGTGTTGGATAGACGTCAATTAAATTGGAACGGAGTGAGTACATTGCACTAGGTGCATAAAGTGGACGGACGGAACCGCATGCATGCGAACCATTGTTAATTGCTCGCTCTTGCAAACATTCTGCTAAGAGAAAGTAAAAGATTGTAAGTAAGTTGTGCACCATGAGGCACGTTTCGGATGCGTTCACAAGTCGGCAACCCCGGCTTGAGCAGTAACAAAAGATCGATGATCTCGGTTGATTACTGGCTCCGTTTCAATATATAAGACGTTTTAGCTATCTAATATTTTGTCTACATACATACTAATATGAGTGCACAGACACACTAAAATATGCGGGGCCTGAAAATATGTATACATATATCTAGATATATGTGAACATGAACAAATGTTAAAACATCTTATATTAAAAAACGGAGTGAGTTATATCTTTTCGTGGTTGTTATTTTGAACTTGCCACAGCTTGAGCTAGGGACCAAAGCGGATGCGGCTACCCTGAATACGAGGAAGCAAGGAGAGCAAAGGGCCGGAGAAGACCAGTACCACGACCTAGGTGTAGGCGTATAGCTAGCCATAGGGGTGTGATGGATGGAGGAGCAAAGCAACAAGTATCCGTTCACATCGATCAAATTGGACCTCCCCGGCCGATCACAGTACTCCCTAGCTAGCTAGCTTGAAAAAGAGAAGCAGGATGGTCCCGTCTCTCGTCCGGTCCGGTCCTAGTGCGGTTCGGCAGCGGCGGCAACGGGCAATGGCATAGGGCTCTCTCTGCGGTGCCAGTACTGGCCGCGACCCCTGACCTGACTACAGTAGCGGCGTCTCGAATGATCGACAGCGCGCCATGGAAAAAAAATATCACGCTATAGCGTCGCTAATAGCACGCTATAACGTTTTAAGAATTGCATCGCTAATTAATCAGTGTACAATGTCTCGCTAAAATCACGCTATAGCGCGATATAGCATGCTAATAGCGTATTTTAAGGCCGACGCTATTTTTTCCTTGCGGCGCGCGCGCTGGCTGGGCTGGCTGGCTCCTTGTCTGGTTGCCCATCCCCTCCTTCCGTCTCGTGCATGCTCGCTGCCGTGGCAGGCGATGCGAAATCAGATGGCGCGGCAGGGGAGTTGCAGGTGGAGATGTATGGTGCCATGGTGGGTGGCTTCTGTTCTGCTGCGTCTCGGCTGGTTTTAATGCCGCGCTGCATGGGCGCCGTGCATGCATGCACGCTGCGGTGCCACCTCCAGCCAGGCTAGCCATAATACGCAGCTTGACGGCCGGGTCATCCGGCTAAATAGTCGCGTCTTTTCTCTCTCTCACTTGCTCACACGCGTCGACAGCCCCCGATTCGCTGCTGTTGTGTCTGTGTGGTGGTGTCTAGAAAGCAAAGCTAAGCCGAGCAGACTATGCTGTAGTTGAAAAAAATTACTCCTCCGATCCATATTAGTGGGCACAACTTTGTCTAGATACACATGTATCTAGTCTAAATACTTAACTAGATATATATGAATTTAGACAAAGCTATGCCCACTAATATGGATCGGAGGAAGTACTACATTTTCGTTGGGGAGATGACAATAGCAAAATGTTACTCCCTCCGTGTCATAATGAAAATGTTTTGGTCATTTCATTACGAACTACAGGAGCAAAACAGAGTGTGGACGGCGGACCGCCTTGCCTGATGGGTTGGCCGAACTGTGGCCTTTGTCAACTTTGCAAGCGGGAGCCGGAGACGGTGGCGCGCTTAATGTTCCAATGTACTAGGTGCTCCCTCTGTACAATGGAATGGGTTGAAGGAGTGGCTCGGCTTGGTCAATTTCGACATGTCTCAATGGCACACCCATGCATCGGTTGAGGATTGGTGGTGCACCATCACTGGCGCCCATGGTCACCGTGTCATAAGGGGCTCGCATCTTTGGTTCTCCTCACCATGTGAGAGTTATGGAACGAGCGTAATGCGCGTGTGTTTAGGCATGTAGCCTCTATGCAAACCTTTGTGCTTTCGTCCATTAAGCGGAGCGGAGCGCTTTGGGGATGGCGGGTGCAAAACATTTGAGCTCTCTTTTACCGCGAGAGTAGACCTTGTATCCAAGCCATTTGGCTTGCTATTGTAACCTTAAACTCTTCTCCTTAATAATCAATGAAATAGGCAAAGCTTTTGTCTTGTTTCAAAACAAAAATGAACCACATACGTATGTGTGTGGACATACTTTATTGTGTAGATTCACTCATTTTGCACCGTGTGTATTACCATTCAAATATATAAAACATCTTATATTATAGAATCGGAAGGAGAACTAGGTACTAGAAATTGGCTAAAAAACAAGGCCTAGTTAAATCTTCCGGGCCAACAGCCTCAAGCTGGACCGGAGAGAACGATGATCAAGTTAGTATTTGACTTCCAAACTGGGCCCCGGAGTTTCCTTTAAAGTAAAACTGGGCCGTGGAGTTGATAGCACGAGCAGGGGAGACGACAGCAGCAAACATAGGCGTAGAGTTCATTACAGAGTTAGTCTTCATTTCGAATAACAGGCGGGTTTCCTTCCCTTCACATAGAGTAGAGCGTGGTACGCTAAGTTGCACCATGATTCATGGATTAACGATTGTAGCGGAAAGCTGGGAGAAACAAGTGCGGATGCTGAGATGACATACCATGCACTGCCTATTATCAACTCAACACATCAAGATAAAAAAAAATCAGGTTAACTGCGACCATAGAAGCAGCAACGAAGCACCTGCAAGCAATCGCCTCCATGATTAAAGAGGGAAAGCGTTGCAGACACATGGTCAGCACTTCATCCACAAGGCCAAATATCTTTACTCGTTAGTACGCTTCAGTGTTGGATCGAATCACAAAAGCTTTTCCCAAACAAAGTCAATGAAAAATGAGTCTCTGACACTCAAACTCATACATAGCTATGACAGACACATGGTCACCACGCTAAGGGTAGTAATAAGGTTCAACCGTTCAACAGCAACAAAGCATACGACAAGTCTGACAGCTAACACTCAATACAACACACACCCCAAAGGGTTTTTAATGGAGCCAACATGGTCTGATAACGATAGAAGCTAGAAAGACGGAGGCACCCAAGAAGAACTGCAGCTGGTGGCACCAGTTTATCAGTCACTGCGCGCAGGAGAAGCGTCGGGCGACCTGGAGCGGGATCCAGGAGGCGACCCTGAAGATGGCCTGGGTGCCCTACGGCGTGAAGGGGATCCATCACTATCTGGGGCTGGCGACCTCCTGTAGACATAACACATTGTAAGGAGATTCACCATATAGTAAGAATATTGTTTTATCTAAAAGACATTTACGAGACAAATATCCGCATATCCCAGAACTAGTGGAGAATAAGACCCAAAATATGTATATAAGCCAAAAAGAACTTCAACCATTCATTTTCTTATTTCTACACTAAAACTCTGACATCCTTAAGCCAATTAAGGTCAAAATAGGAATGAATTTACTTTGAATTTGTGTGCGGTATAAACATGCAACAGAACAAATTGGAGTGTAAACACAACCATGATAGATACGGAATGAGGTTCAAACTAGTATTTTGTAATACCATCATGATAAAACCTTCAATGTAAAGCTCGTAGTTTTAATGGACAAAGAAGGTCATAGGGATAAGGAGCAAGTATTTCATCTGCTGATAGTTAGCTCTACAGCTGTCTAATGCCAAGATAGCACAGGAGTGTAGTATCAATGAAACGCCATAACTTACTTTTCATAGCCATTATCAGCATCACGTTGGTCACCATCCCTAACAGCAGGAGAATAGGATCTCCGCTTGTCTTCTTCAGTTTCTTTTGGATGGCGTACAGGAGATTTTGTGCGGCGAGTCTCCCTTCCCCGGGGCGAAGCAGAGTAGTCATCTCGCCTTCTCGGAGCAGGAGAGTATGACCTTTTTTTCAAAACAAAACATTGAAACAATAATGATTAGATAATCAATGGTGAATACTGATTACTGAATAGCTATAGGAATGTCAAATGCCAAAGAAAATTGCTGAAAAAACGTTAATGGCCTACCTTGACCGAGCACGGCCACCACCACGAGGGCCAGGGGAGATTGAGCGTGAACGCGAACGGGACCTCCCTGTAGGATATATGAGAGGCTATCAGCTATTTGGTACAGCAACAAGATAAATTTTAAATTAAACATAACAAAATCATAACAACTGTAGATTTCAGACCTTCAAAAATTTGAAATAAGAAAAACTAGTGTGATGGGTCTTGTATAATCTTAACTTGAACCATTGACAGAGCAGCAGTGGATTAAAAAGTCCGTGGGTGGGAGGGTGTGCACATATGTATTGGTCTTACACAACTTTGCTACTTATCAAGATTGCAAAGGCGCAAGTAGACAAACAATCTCATGCTAGCAATATTCATTAGTTATTTACAAAAAACTGGAAACTATCAGAAAATAAATTAGTTTTCAATGCTCTGCTATGTTAGGACTTGTACAATTAAGAAGTTTTTGTCACAAGTGGGGAGTACCCATACTGAAAAAAGGACAGACCCAGTGCTAGAAGCTCCCACACCGGGTGGGGTCTGGGGAAGGATTATACGAGGCAAGCCTTATCCCTGCACAGTGCAATGCAGAGGGGCTGCGTCGAACCCAGGACCTCTTGGCACAAGTGGGGAGTACCCATACCGAGCACTGGAAAACTAGGTATTTAATCCTTATGGTTCTATCTTACAAGGTCTAAATTCAGATAAACCTAGAACCTCGAAGGGACATCAGGAATTTTCAACATTTATCCAGGCAAAACGGAATAACAAGGTTTTAGAACTATATATTTGCACTTTAACAGGAAAACTATATTACCATACTGAGATGAACGGCGACCTTCATGACCACCTCCAGAATATCCCCTGCAAAGCAACAGTCATTTCAGTAAAGCACACAAGAGAAGACGAGGCAAATCTTCACACAAAATGGGAATACATACCTGACTCTAGTTCTAGTGCGCATATCCTCTGGCCTTTTCCGTGACTCAGCAGCAAGCACGACAGTTATCTCCCGGCCAAAAAATACCTGGCGATTCATGTGATATTGGGCCTCAGAGGCGTCATAAGGGTCAACAAACTCCACAAACGCAAACCCTCGCGGCTCCCTGCAAATGTCAAATTCATTAGAAAAAAAGGGTAAGAAAAACTGATGAAACATCAAATAAACAATTGTTTGGAGTATATCAAGCACTCATAATGTGTGTGCATGTTATGTTACCATCGCAGTTAAAAAGATCAGTGTGTGCTCTTGCGAAGCACAGTCAACAACTTACTAACATTTCCGTCAAAAGGGAAGCAAGTGCTGCAAAAAGCAGTTACTTGTCCATGCTCTAGTATCTGAGTATCTTGTATAACAACTACGTACGGCAATTCTCGTAAATAGCATCGAGCATCTTGGTAAAAGCACTTGCTCCAGTTCCCCGATGTTAAAAGTCATGAAAGTACTTGAAACCAACTTCACCCCATTTATCTTCTCATGGACCAACCACACAGTACAAGTCTCTTCTCTCCGTGAAATTAGTTTTCTCTACCAATCAAGTCTTTGTCTTCGTAGAAGAACTTCTTGATTCGCACAAGACTCTATCTTGCCAAGCAAATGAATTGTAGGATTATTAAAAAAGCATTCTTCAGGAAATCAAGGGCTTGTATTAACTTCAAACCAATACAACCCTGGGAATCATTTCAGAAAAAAATCACACAGGGCAAAGGATGAAGGAGTAGGAGAAAGTAAACTAAACTATTATCAAACTAGGACACTACTATGTATTTTAGTGGCAGGAATAAACCAGTGATGCACATCAGCAGACATAAAAAGATTCATATAGCTTAAATGCACAAAGGTGGTTTCGGAGAGCGACATCACAATTAAGCTGGAAGATGCTCGAGAAGTCACAAGTTCCCTTGATGAAACAAAGGTAATCAACAATTTTAGAGAAGTTTCTAAGCTCATGTGGCAACAATGCAGACAAGCTTTTCAAACTTTCTACATTTCCCATCAATTAATAAAACAAAGTAGTTTGGCAACGGCTAACCCATTTGACTTCATACAACTTACCCGCTGTAATAATCCTTTGGCAAGTAAACATCCCTAACGGGACCAAACCTTTCAAAAGGAACACGAAGATCCTCAGCTCTGCGATAGTTGAGAGAAGCACACGAAGTCAAAAGTTTGTAAAATGATGTATTGCTTCTTTAGTGGAAATTAAAAGGGAAATAGGTATTCATGCCACAGTTTATGCACCTGGCGCTCAATGGGATGTTGCGGACCAAGAGACTTCCGGAACCCTGCTCCTTCCGTCCTCCATATCCTCCCCTCCTAGGGGGAGGACTTCTTCCTCTGCCACCATATCCCCTCCTCGGGGGGCTACGGCGTGGAGGACTGCCTCCATATCCTCTCCTTGGGGGACTACGATGTGCAGGGCTGCCGCCATATCCCCTCCTTGGGGGACTACGATGTGGGGGGCTGTACCTCCTCATAGTGTTGTCTGTAATCAACATTACACAAGTACAGGAAATGTTAACTGACATGAAGACGGATGGAACCAAACAAGAAAAACTACTGGACTTATCAGCAGACGTCGTTTTATCAAAACAGTTGTCATTGGCACCAGCAATTTTGGATAAGAAAACGTGTACATTCTGCTATGTTGGACTTATCAATGTGTAGATGCAAGCACACCAAAAGCAGTCTTCTAGCACAAAGATTGGGACTATGTTACAAAGCATGTAGTAGTAAAATTATGCCGCAACAATCAATATTTGCATAAACCAGCTCAGAATCAACCTTGCTAGATTCTGCAAAGTTCATCAGATATGTCTTAATGCTATGACATCGCACCTAAAGTTCACAAAGTACCATCAAATTGCTAATTACTAATCACACAAAGATGCAGGTTGCAAAGAATATCAGTTACCAGCATATGAATATTACCAAGCTCCACACAATCTACCAAATGTCTGAAAAAACATAAACATAGCACTGGACCGAACGATTTACAGGTTGACATAGAGCATGAGTGTCAACAGTCACAAGTGAGCATGCCAAAGACGGGATTTTTTTTTTATGCGGGGGTCAAAGACAGGAATTTTAACGCCAAAAGAAGTAATGCACGCGACACACCAGATTTCGACCGCCATCTAAGGTCAGCGGAAGCTCAAGACTGGCAGGACAACGAGGCAAGACAGAAACATTTAACTGCTAAGCACAGATTTCCGAAGTCCCCGCGGATCTGCGGCGAAGACCTAGGGTTTGAGGAGGAAAGAACACGAAAGAAACACATGCACATGCGAACGCGCTCGCACGAACGCACAGATGGGAAGGTACGGTAGGGGATAAAGAGAAAGGGAGAGAGTTACTGGATGCGTCCGGTGAGCGCCCGGGAAGGCTCCGCCGCCGCCTTGAGGGTGCGAAGGGAATGGAATGGGGAAATGAGGGCAGGGACAGGGAAAGGCGCGATAGAGATAGACGGGTGGCCGGGTTTTATGGGCCTTCTATCTAGGATTTGGGCCTGTGGTTCATTTGGGAGAGAGAAACGGATGGATGTTCACTGTTTTTTGTTTGTTTTTAGAAATTCATTTATTAGCTTAAAAACTGAATTTTCTCGCTGTCAAAAAAATAATTAAAAAGGATATAGATCTTTGATTTTAGAAACTGTAAATTTCATTTGTTTGTCGGTCGGTCCACACGATAATACACACAAAAGGTGGCACTCCATCTATGAATCACGAAACCAATCCTTCTTACTACACCTTGTTCATGTATTCATAATCCAAAGTTGCGTCATCATTCAGTGGCTTTACGAGACGACAAACTTCTCTGTCACGAAAGGTAAGGCCTTCTCCATGCTGCGTCCACCCGGAGGTCATTCTCAGTTTCTAACACATCTTCTCCATGGTGCAATAAACAAGAATAATTGTTCATATGGAAATAATTTGTGACGCGCAATCTAACAGCAAATCATAACACATTCGACCCGTCCGGATATGGTTCCGCCTTGTTGTCGCTTATATTATCTTACCCTCTTTACCCTTGTTGTCGCCTTTCTGTTCGGCTACTCATACCAGAATTTTCATGGTTTTTATGCGCATAAACATCATGTGAACAAAAATTACTGTCACCTAAATGCATGTGAATACCTAGACCAACGGAAGCCAGGGTTATTGCCCCGGGCCTATGAGGAAAAGCCTAATTATTTTGAAGGTAAAATCGAAGATGTTCAGGGTATATAAATTCCAGCCCATGGTAACCCATGCTCTAGCCTGGGTCTAGCTAAGTCCTGGGTCCGCACCTGCCTAAATGCAACACAAGCCAAAACCATTGTCATCTGGTAAATGGATGAAAAGTTAAATGTTTTGAGAGTGGAAGGACATGTTGTTGGCGATGATCAGGAAATCGGCGATTTACGAATGTAGAGTTATGCTTATAGAAAAGAATCTAGATAGTCTAAATCGTGTTGAGTAGTTTTTCAAGTAGACACTAAGGTAAGATTTACATATTTTACTCCATCTGATACGGTTTATAAGGTACATACTACTTTAAGGAAAAAATTGACCATTATTTGGTCAATAAAATGTGAACTACTCCCTTCGTTCAGAAATACAAATGTTTTAGCTATTTCAAATGTGGTCTAAATACGGACCGAGATGGATGAACATGCACACTAAAACGTGTGTACATACAACCCAGTCTCTGCATCGAGTGATGCACACAGCCATTTATTACAGAGTTTACGAGTATTATAGTTTTACATCTCAACAATCACAAAAAGATTAATACAAGCCTCAACCGGCAACAACAATGCTAAGAGCAACTACGAAAGTCGACTAATATGCTGTCACGTATGCCGGGAGAAAAAATCATGTGCCACCAACAGGAGTCTTGTGCATCCAGAAACAATAAGGTCACCCGGTCCGAAGGAAGCAGGAAAGTCCACAACTGAATCCAGTTAACCGCCATATGGATAACCTGTAAGACAAGAAAAATTTCTTTCCTGTTAAAAAAATAAGATTGTTCTTACAGTTCCAAATAGACCAACAAATAGCTGAAATGTCAATACAAATCCTAGCCTTGGTCTTTTTATCAATCGCATTCAACAAATCCCAAACATATTAGAGACATTTGTAGGAGGAGGGATATTGTAAGAACAAAACACAACACGCTGAAAGAGCATATTTTGCTCTTGCTCTTGTTTTGGTGATGTTGACAATACAACATGTGCCCCTAACTTGTTGGTTAAGTGTGAACAGGTTTTTACAAACATCTCCGTTGAATTTGCATCGAGAAAAGGAAGAAAAGGAGTTGTTTCTGTCAGGAAGCGGTAGTACCGCCCCTCCGGGCGGTAGTACCGCTGGCCTCCTTGTGCCAAAGGCCAGGCGGCAGTACCGCTAGGCAGTACCGCCCAAACGGGCATCGGGAGCCCATTCACGGCAGTACCAGCGGTACTACGGGCGGTAGTACCGCTGGCGCAGAAGGCGTCGGCGTTGGTCAGCGCGAGGTTTGACCAAGAAACGGCAGTACCGCTCGCGGTACCGCCAAAAGGGGGGTCGGGCACCCTTGTGCGGCACTACCAGCGGCAGTACCGCCCGTGATGGACCGAGGCGCAGTCAACGCCTGCTTTGACCGCGGCGCAGAAGGCGCCAGCGGTAGTACCACCCGACGCAGCGGTACTACCGCTGGCTCAGGCTGGAGGCTCCAACGGCCAATTTTTGGGAGGGCTATTTAATGCCCTCCACCTACCTCCAACCTTCTAGCTTGTCCAAAATTGATTCCCCTCCATTGTTGCAAGCTCAAAACTCATATATCTCCCAATCCCTCCGACCAAACTTACTCATAATTGGAGGATTGAAGGAGGAGGCCCGGATCTACATCTTCACCAAGCCCTTCTTCATTTCCCCCTCATTCACTTGAGGGATTTGAGCCTAGGGTTTCCACTAGGAAAACCTAGGCATCTTGTTGTTCTTACTTGCTTGCCACTTTTGTGTGGCAGGTGTTGTGGTGCTTGGGAGCCCCCAATCCTTTTGTAGGTTGAGCCTCAAGTGTGTTGTAAGGGCTCCGGATTCTGCCTTGAAGGATTCCGATAGTGGAAGGTGAACCGAGCTTTTGGGCAAGGTTCATCGGAGAATAGGGTGAGGCCATTTGTGGCGTTTGAGTTTGAAACTCACACCCCTCCAACGAGACGTACTCCCCTAAGAAGGAGGAACTCGGGAATACATCCTTGTCTCCGCGTGCTTCCCGTTCGGTTACTCCTTACTCGCTAGCTCTTACTTGTATCGTGCTTAGTCTAGTGTTAACTTGTCATATAGGTAAATTCACCGTAGTTGCATATCTAGAGAATTTACCTTTGTGTCAAGCCTAAATTCGAAAAAGAGCTAAAAAATTGAGTAGCACCTATTCACCCCCCCCCCCTTCCTAGGTGGCCATACCGATCCTTTCAATAGGTATCAGAGCCTCGGCTATTTATTCGGGCTTAACCGCCTAAGAGAAGTATGACCATCGATGAGCATGGAGTTGAGATTCCCGAGCTTCCCACCGAGTCCACTTCGGTTTCCGTGGAGGACTACAATACCTTGAAGTCCTCTATGGAAACTAAAATGGACAAGTTGCAAGAGATGATCTTGAAACTCATGGAAGCTAAGGAGGAAGAGGTTGATGGGAAGAAGAAGGGGGTTGACCAAGATAAAATTGACACCCCAACTAAACAACCTAATGGTTCGGGAGTATATGGTGCCGTTCCTTTCCCATACTCTCCCGACCTACCTATCCCTCATCCTCCTATTCACCTAAGGGGAAACCCACCTAAGCTAAATGCATCTTTGTTTACTAAATGGCAATCTTCTATGAGATCTTATGTGAACAGTGCATCTATCGAGCTTTGGAGGATCATTGAGCAAGGATATCAAGCCGTGGATGAATCCAACAAGACAAGAAGAGAGGTGGTTGATTGTCAACTAAATGCCACCGCTCTTGATTTGATCCGAGATGCCGTGGGAGATGATGATATGTCTCACATCGAGCATTGCACCACCGCCAAAGAAGCTTGGACGTGCCTCATTGAGGTGTTCGTTGGAAATGAAAGCATGAAGAGAAACCGGTTTGAGGAAATGAGCAACAAGGCCGAAGGGTTCTTCATGGAAGATGGAGAAGACCATGAGCAAATGTATCGAAGACTCAAGTCCCTTGCCAATGCCTATAAAGCTCTTGGTGGACCCATGTGAATGATGATTGGATCAAGAGGAAGTATGTGAATGCTCTCTTGCCCTTTGAACCGGCCGACTTGAAGAGTCTCCAAGGAAGGCACAACTATCCACAATTGACCTCCAATGAAGTCATGCAAGAGATGCAATCTTTCAAAGTCCAAGCCAAAATTGCACAAGACTCTCGTGCCCGTGCTATTGGAATGCAACAAGGAGCTTCACTTGCTTTGAAGGCCAAGGTGGTTGAACACAATGAAGATCAAGATTGTGAAGATGTGTCCTCCATGGACCCCGAAGAACTCAAGATTGCTCATAGGACTATGTGGCTCTTGCGGCAAGGACCTTTTGGAAGAACCCATCCAAAGCTAAAGCTCAAGTGGAGCAAAAGTTCAAATCTAGTGGTTTCAAGGAGGGCAACCCAAAGATGAAGACTTGCTTCAATTGCCAAGATAGATATCACTATGTTGCCGATTGTCCCTATGAGAACCGTGAAGAACATGGAGGAAGGCTTGTTCTCAAGAATGCCTCAAAGTCCCCTAGCAAGAAACCTTTCTTCAAGAAGAACCTTCCCAACAAGAAGCCTCCTTCAAGAATGGTATTGGTGACAAGAGAGGAGTACATGTCCGGGGTGAGAGCGATGAAGAGGAAACCACAAGTGAAGTTGCCGCTATTGCTATTACTTCATCAACATCACCTTCTCTCTTTGAATCCCCCAATGAGAACATCCCCATCCAATCCGCCAAGTGTCTCATGGCCAAGCCACCGAGGTATCATCTCCTTCCTCCTCCAAGACTATAAATGAAATGGATGATCTTATGAGTCTTAGAGTAAAGGAAGAAAATGTTGCTTTGGATCGTTTCATGACTAACTTGCAAGGTGAAGCCAAGAAACGCTTTGAAGCTCTTATGAGCGATTATGGGCGGATTCAAGAGGAGCTTGATGAGAAGGAGAGACTTGAAAGAGAGTATGCTAATGATATTGCCGCTCTCACCGTGGCTCTTGAGGAAGAGCATGAGCTTCGTGTTTCTCTTGAAGAGAAACTTGAAAATCTTGATGAGTCACAAAATGCAATTTTTCTCAAATCATTAAAGAACGTGACCATGCAATTGCAAAATATAAGCTTTACAAGAAAAAAAGGTTGAATTTGGTGTTGGTCATGATAGACTAACCGAGGAGCTAGAGAAGTCACCAAGGCTCACAAGGCCTTGGAGAGTGAACACTCTATTCTCACCAAGTCTTTTGAACAACTTCAAATTCAATCATCTAAAACTAATGTTCCTAGTTCCTCTACTACTTCTTGTGATCATGCAAATGTCATTGAGGAAAATGCTAGGTTGAAGGTCGAACTTGCCAAGGCCTCTATTCCCAAAGCAAGCCTCTTGATGATCTTTTGCAAATGCAAAAGCCACACATTGGGAAAGAGGGTCTTGGTTATGTTGCCAAGAAGAAGAAGAAGAACAAGAAGAAGGCCAAGCCCGCACAAGCAAAGAAGACTACCATTGCGAGTGGTGATGCCACAAGGGGCAACACTCCTCGTAGTGACTTTGCGGGACATGCTAACCCCAACTATATTCTTTATGTTGATTATTATGGGGATGTTTATGCTAAATATGTTGGTCCTTATGATGGTTTCATTGCTTACTCTATTTGGGTTCCTAAGACCCTTGTTGCTAACAAAAGAGGACCCATTGCAAGATGGGTACCTAAAACCAAGCAATGATTTCTTGTAGGACTATGCTTCCGGTGGGTCGAAATGGGTGATTGATAGTGGATGCACAAGTCATATGACCGGAAGCAAGGAGATCATGACGGAGTTGAGACCAAATACAAATCAATCAACCGTCACTTATGGAGATAATCTAAAGCAAGGTATCGGGCCTCGGCAAGGTGGTAGTTGCAAGGGATATCACCCTTGTAAATGTCATGCTTGTTGAGTCCCTTGGTTACAATTTACTTTCCGTTCGTGCCGTTAATAAGATGGGTTTTGCCGTTCACTTTGATCTTGATATTGTGGTACTCATGTGGAGCAAGACTCTAAAGGTCGCTTACGTTGGGTATGTCGAAAATGAGTTGTTTGTGGTAGACTTTTCGGAGTCAACCAACTCTCAAGCGATGTGCTTATTCGGAAAGGCCGACGTGGGGTGGTTGTGGCATCGCCGCTTGTCCCATGTCAATATGAGAACTTTGCAAAGTCTTCACAAGGGTGGCCACATTCTTGGACTAAAAGAGAATGTTTCTTTTTCTAGAGATCGTCTTTGTAGGGCTTGTGTTGAAGGAAAGATGCATGATTCTCCCCACCCAAGCAAGACCATCATTTCATCAACAAGGATATTGGAACTTCTTCATGTTGATCTTTTGGTGCCGTGCCTCAACCTAGTCTTGGTGGGAAGAAGTATTGTTTGGTGATTGTTGATGACTATTCAAGATTCACATGGGTTTATTTCTTCAAGTCGAAGAGTGAGACCCAACAAGCCGTCATCGACTTCTCCAATGAAGTTCAACGTCAACACAATGTCCTATATTGGCCATTAGAAGTGACAATGGCTCCGAGTTCAAGAACTACACCCTAAATGAGTTTCTTAGTGAAGAGGGAATTCGTCATCAATATTCCGCTGCGTATACCCCTCAACAAAATGGTGTAGCCGAGAGGAAGAACCGGACCCTTATGGATATGGCAAGGTCTATGTTGGCGGAGTTCAAGACCCCACTTTTCTTGTGGGCCGAGGCCATCTCCACGGCATGTCACTCATCTAACCGCTCTACTTCCGCACGGGAAAGAAGTTCACTCCATATGAAATGCTTACCGGCAACAAGCCCAATATTTCCTACTACCGGGTGTTCGGTTGTAAGTGTTTCTATAAGATCAAAGGTTATCGTTTATCTAAATTTGAGTCTAAGGCTTTAGAGGGTACTTTTGTTGGTTACGGTGCCGAATCCCACACTTATAGAATCTACGACAAGTCCTTCGGGACCGTTGTAGAATCTTGTAGTGTGGAGTTCGATGAGAATGACGGCTCCCAAGTGGCGCAATTTCATGTTCGTGATGTAGATGATGAGGAACCTCAAGATGCAATAAGGCGAATGGGCGTGGGATTCTTTCGCCCAATCGAGATCCACCATGAGGCACCTCAAGAAGGACCAAGCTCCACTCATGTGGAAACTTCATCATCATCACAAGTGGAACCGCACCATCTGGAGCAAATGATGCACCTACCCAAGAACAAGTTCAAGACCCTCCTCATGTTGATCAAGTTGCTATGCAAGAACCAAGTTCTCCATTTGTTGATGCTAGCCATGATCAAGACCAAGATCAACCTTCTCCTTCTATTGTTGAAGATGTGCATATTGAAGACCAAGGTCATTCCGGTCAAGACGGGGACACAAATGATCAAGATGATCAAGAGATTCCTCCAAGCTCTCGTGAGGAGATCGACACCCGTCGTCATGCAAGAAATGTCAAGACCATGGAAAGAAGACAACACTTGTTGGAAAATATTATTGGTGATTTGAAGAGCAAGGTTGTGACTAGAAGACAATGTGCAAACTTTAGTGAACATCAAGCGCACATATCCATGGTGGAACCAAAGAAAGTCTTTGAAGCTATTGAAGATCCGGATTGGTTGAATGCAATGCATGAAGAGCTCAATAACTTCAAGCGCAACAAGGTGTGGAAGCTAGTTGAGAAGCCAAAGGAGTGCCGCAATGTTATAGGCACTAAATGGATATTCAAGAACAAGCAAGATGAACATGGCATGGTGGTGAGGAACAAGGCAAGATTGGTGGCTCAAGGGTACTCTCAAGTTGAAGGCATTGATTTTGGAGAGACCTATGCTCCCGTGGCTCGCCTTGAGTCCATCCGTATCCTCCTTGCATATGCATCTCATCATAATTTTATCTTGCAACAAATGGATGTGAAAAGTGCTTTTCTAAATGGTCCACTTAAAGAATTAGTATATGTTAAGCAACCACCGGGTTTTGAGGATCCCAAACTCCCTAACCATGTCTACAAGCTCGATAAGGCACTCTATGGACTTAAACAAGCTCCACGTGCATGGTATGAGCACCTTAGAGAGCTTCTAGTAGACCGTGGATTTGAGGTTGGGCAAATCGATCCCACTCTCTTTACCAAGAGAGTAAAAGGGGAGCTTTTCATATGCCAAGTCTATGTGGACGATATTATCTTTGGCTCAACTAACAAAGCTTTCAATGATGAATTTTCAAAGCTTATGACCGATAGGTTTGAGATGTCCATGATGGGAGAGTTGAAGTTCTTCCTTGGTTTTGAGATCAAGCAATTGAAGGGAGGGACTTTCATCTCTCAAACTAAATATATCCAAGACATGCTCAAGAGGTTTGATATGATAGGTGTCAAGGAGAAGCGCACACCAATGGACACCAAGGTTCATCTACAACTTAACCCAAAGGGTATAGATGTCGATCAAAAGGTATACCGTTCCATGATTGGTTCTTTGCTCTATCTTTGTGCATCTAGACCCGATATTGTGTTGAGTGTAGGGGTGTGTGCAAGGTACCAAGCCGCTCCTAAAGAAAGCCACATGGTGGCGGTCAAAAGAATCCTACGATATTTGATTCATACCCCAAAGTTTGGTTTGTGGTACCCCAAGGACAAGGTTTTCTCTCTTCGTGGGTACACGGACTCGGATTGGGCCGGTGATCAAGATGATAGGAAGTCAACTTCCGGGGCTTGCCAATTTCTTGGTGGTTCCTTGGTGAGTTGGTCTTCCAAGAAGCAAAATTGTATATCTCTCTCCACCGCCGAAGCCGAGTATGTGGCGGCCGCAAGTGCATGCACCCAATTGTTATGGATGAGGCAAACTTTAAAGGAGTCAATTGTGACAAAGTGCCTCTTTTATGTGACAATACAAGTGCTATCAAGATTGCCCACAACCCGGTGCAACATTCAAGAACCAAGCATATTGAGATTCGTCATCATTTCATTCGAGACCATGTTGCCGAGGTGATATTGAGCTAGCCATGTTCCCACAAGAGATCAACTTGCCGATATTTCACGAAGCCTCTTGATGAAGCAAGATTCACCTATTTGAGGAATGAGCTAAATATCGTGGATTCAAGGAGCTTGGCTTGACTATCTTGCATACACACCTATGTCTTGACTATTATCATGTTTAGGTGTAGGCATGGACATAGGGGGAGTGCGTCCTAATACATTGGACTATCCCTCCCCCCATTATGCCGACATCAAGAAATCATTTGCCTCTCTATATTCGTGCTATGAATTGTGAGCTTAAATGACGAGTAGTGGTAGTGAACCCAAGATATATCTTCGCGGTGTCACGCCACATACACTCATACATGGTGGCCTAGGCCACCGCCCTCCTCCATATGAGGAGTTGATCTTATTTGGTTCTTATTTGGGTGTGTAGACCTTTTTTGCTTTGTGAGAGTGCTCAAGTTTGGCCTTTCATGTCGATTCTTGCAAATTTGGACAAACTCTCTTTCTCCGGTTACAAGTTCTATCCTAAACCACAACCTTATCCCAAAAGCCCTCTTTCAAAAATGCCTTTTATTTCGTGCTCTCGGTGAAGTTGACGGTCGGAACCGGTGACAAAATATTGTTACGGCTTCTTTTTAGGGCCATAACAACATTTTGCCCCCAGGCACCGGTACTACCGGTCCTGGAAGCGGTACAACCGCTGGCTCGGGTGCCTCAGCCCCTTGCCAGCGCATGGGACCCCTTCCCGGGCCGCGCAGGAATCGGGCGCGGTACTACCACTGGATCGAGCGGTAGTACCGCTCGTGTGGAATCGAAGGGATAAGGGGTCGGGCTGAAGGGTAAAGTCAAACTGCTCACTTTCCCCATCCGCCTTCCTCTCCATCCTCGATCCGCCGCCGCCGGCCATCTTCCCCGCCGGGACCGAGCTCCGCGGCCGGGTTCTTGCAACCCCTGCCCCGGGACGTCTCGGGCATCTCTCCCATCCTCGATCCTTTGCCATGAGCACCCGTAAGTACTCTCCCTCTCTCTCATCTAGTTGGTGGATGGAGATGACTATATTGCTTTCATCTTGGTGTTCTTGTCAAATTGGTTCGGTAGAGATGTAATTTAGGTTATCTAGAACCTTGTGTACAATTTTTGTGATGAATCATTGGCTGGTTTTGTAGTTCCTCATCTAGAATATTTGGATGTGACCATGGATGTTCTTTGTGTTCTTTCTTGAATTAGTTCACCATCCTTTGTCAAATCCAACCCTACTAGATGTGGTACTCTCACCTAGAAATTGCCTTCTCCAATTTGTGTACATCCGTGTTCTTGGTCTCCTATTCATGAAATATTTGTGCATTACTCATCTCCATGCTTTCCCTATCCATTGCTTCTTCACAGGTGGTACTGGTTCTAGTGGTTTCGATGCTCGGGGCAAGAAGCAACGATGTGATGAGATGGAAGAGGAGTTCGATCCCGTTGTTACCAAAGGCAGAAAAGGTACTTCCAAGAAGAAGCCTGCACCCAAGGGCAAGCACTTGACAACTAGTGAAATGTCTGACAAATATTATACATCCTTAAGGAACAGAGATCCATATGCAGTTGATAGGATGAATTTGACACCTCAGTTTTGGGGCAACAATCCTTTCTTCTATACTCGCTTTCAAGAGGAGTGCTACAATGAGATTCTTTATCGGAAGCCCAATGACAATGTGTTAGAACAGAGGTACATTGATATTCCTCACATGGAAAGAAAGCCAGAATACTTTGGAGAAGCCTTGTCTATGTGCCATGAGTTTGGGATTGTTCCTTTCATCGCCCTTCAACAGAATTTTGATGAAGCTCTTGTTTGCCAATTCCTTGCCACCATCTATTTTGGCACCAAGGAGCCAAGGTACATCACTTGGATGTCTAGAGACAAGAAACTCACCGCGCTTTGGAGTGATATTGGCACTATGCTTGGGTATGAAGATTTTGGTCCCCATTGGACCGATGCTCTCGAAGCCAAGTACTTCCGGGTTCATGTTAATCGAAGCCCTTGCCCAAGGATGATCTTGCTCCCCTCTACTTTTGGAAGAGGTACACCGTTGGCAACTCGGAGGGTCTTTATCCTCCATATGAGATCATGCATCGCATTTACCGGGCAACCATCAACCCCAAGGTTGGAAATTTGGATCAAATTCACAGCTACCTAGTTACCTTGATGGTCATGACTCATCAAATGAGAACCAAAGGGAAGAAACTGGACGTTATGGATTACCTTTGGAATGAGCTTTGGAATGTCACAATGTACAAGAAGAATGCTTGCTTTGGCCCCCTCATCATGAAGATTATCATTTGGAAGTGGGCCAAGGAACATCCCGCGGCGGGGCTTAGTGACCCCAACACTTGGATCATCCACAAGCCTAAGCAACTTCGGGTCAAACATCATAGCGAGAAGGCCAAGGGTACCAAAACTGCTAGAGGCAAGGCCAAGGAAGTTGTAGGTGATGAAGGCCCCTCTCGGGCTCCCAAGGAAAGTGGGTTCACTTGGATGGCTCGTCAAATGAAGAAAGTTTTTGGTGTGACCAAGGCTCTTGAGAAGCACACTTGGGAACGTGAAGAGAAAGAGAAGCTTGCTCGTCAACTCGACATTCAACGTCGCCGTGCCCAAGGTGAACAAGTAGTGTCCGGCTCGGAGAAGAACATTCCAACTTATGAAGAGTGGCAAGCCAAGGACTCCAAGGGAGAAATCTTCACTTGGTCGGACTATGAAGATGATGAAGAAGAAGTGTCCTCTCGTCGTCGCCCTCGCCCCTCAAGCATCGAGTGATCTTGGGACGCTAGCATCGCTTTCTCTCCTTTTTGGTGTCTTGATGCCAAAGGGGGAGAAACATCTATTAGGCTTTCGAAGGGATTTGCATGGGAAGTCACTAGCTTTGTGCTTTTTGGTTGATTTTTATGAGCTTGTTAACTTGGTTTATCGTTTTAAGTTGTGAACCTCGTTTGTTATGCATGGTGTAAGACATGTTGAACTTTAGACTTTTTTCCCATGTTTACATTGCTTATGTTGTGCAAGTTGTTGCTTTATGCTCTATACTTTATCTTGCACGGTTTGTAAAATCTAGGGGGGGTGTTGATCCTATTTGGTGTGCATTTGAGCATTCAAAAGCTATCCTTGAATATGCAAACATCTAGGGGGAGCTCCGTCTAAATTTTGCAAATTATTTGTGGCAAATTGTTGTATTGTCATCATCCACCAAAAAGGGGGAGATTGAAAGAGCATATTTTGCTCTTGCTCATGTTTTGGTGATGTTGACAATACAACATGTGCCCCTAACTTGTTGTTTAAGTGTGAACAGGTTTTTACAAACATCTCCGTTGAATTCGCGTCGAGAAAAGGAAGAAAAGGAGTTGTTTCTGTCAGGAAGCGGTAGTACCGCTGGCCTCCTTGTGCCAAAGGCCAGCAGCAGTACCGCTAGGCAGTACTGCCCAAACGGGCATCGGGAGCCCATTCACGGCAGTACCAGCGGTACTACGGGCGGTAGTACCGCTGGCGCAGAAGGCGTCGGCGTTGGTCAGCGCGAGGTTTGACCAAGACGACGGCAGTACCACTCGCGGTACCGCCGAAAGGGGGTTCGGGCGCCCTTTGTTGACACTGATTTTGTCTTTAGATGTAAAATAAATTTCCAAATATAATAAAATGATTTTGTCTCATTATAAAAAGGGATAAATTGTTCGACATACAATAATTAATATCTTCATGATATTAAATATACTCTCTTTATCAAAAATAAAACCATCAATAGATTATCAAATATTTGCCGTCATTGGCGACCCCAGAACAATTCAACCGGCAAATAAATATCGGCCGGTCGATTTAGTATTAAAACAAATACTCGTCATCGGGTCGATACTAAATATACCAAATATTTAACCGCAAGATAAAATGTCGTCGTCACTCCGACAACACTGCGAATACGGTCACATTATATGTGCAAAACACTGCATCAAAGGAATCTTACAATAAATATTGGCTAACCATTTGAACTTCACATTCGTATGTGTTTAACCCACACACATTGCCAGAAATATATGGCATGGTCTCATATACGTGCGTGCATGGATTAGGCGGCAAGGTTACCGACTAATTAATCACACCCAGCCCATTACCCAAAGCCATGCATAGCTGCGTGCGTACGGTTAAAGCCTGCACAGTGATTAAAGAATTAAAGGCCCATTTTAGCCACTCAATAAAAAAATGGATTAGTGGCCAAAGCCCACGCAAACACACTTGCTAATCAAACGATCTACTTCGGCCTTCTTCGATCGATGATCCAGAGAAAATATCTGTACGCCGGTCAAGTCTACGCGAAGGGAAACTTGACGCCCAAAATTCCCATCCGGCCACTACGCCCACGTTCTCGCACACGATCTTCAGAACGTGCACGCGCTCCGTCCCGGGAACGCCCTCGCTGGCCGCCTATATAAAGACTAGCACGCATCGCTGCCGAAAAAATCAGAAATCACAAATCGCTAATCACCAATCTTCTCCAGTCCATCGCTGTCCATCGCTCACTCAGACGCCACCGTCGCCGCTCGTCGTCGCGCCGCCGGCCGCTCGTCGTCAGCGTCGCTCGCCGTCAGCTGTTCAACATTCACGCCATCATACGCGTTGGTTGTTTAGCATCTGCCGGCCGGCCGTTCGACACCTACGAGTGCCGATCGTTCGCACGCCGTTTCCATCTTGGGCTGTGCTGCCTCGGTTTGCAAGGTGAGATAAGGAGGCCAAAGCTATACTCTTTCTCCTTCATTCTTGATTATGCCGCCACGATGATCAATTAGCATGCTCAAACCAATTTGTTCCTTGTTTGGTCTGCATGGTGACTCCGGTCCCATGATGATACAAATTAAGGATATAAATAGAAATCAAACTAATTAATTTGGTCCTTGTTTGGTCTGCATGGTGACTCCGGTCCCGTGATGATACGAATTAAGGATAGAAATAGAGATCAAACCTCATATTGTTCGGGTCTCATAAAATCCTACCTGATAGAAACTAGGATATATGTTCCATATGTTCATGCCATGTTCAATTAAAACTTGTTCCTTGTTTGGTCTGCATGGTGACTCCGGTCTCATGATGATACAAATTAAGGATAAAAATAGAGGTCAAACCCCATATTGTTTGTGCCTCACAAAATCCTAACTTATAGAAATTAGGATATATTTTGCGCATTGCGTTCATGCCATGTTCAATTAAAACTTGTTCCTTGTTTGGTCTGCATGGTGACTCCGGTCCCATGATGATACAAATTAAGGATATACGAATAGAAATCAAACTAATTAATTCGTTCCTTGTTTGGTCTGCATGGTGACTCCGGTCCCATGATGATACAAATCAAGGATACAATAGAATTAGAAACAAACTCCATATTGTTTTGGGTCTCATAAATCCCATCTTAGTAGAGATTACAATATGATTTCTGCATATAGAATAAGTCACGGTTACGCGTTGTAGTGCTAGCCAATATTGTTTGCATATACTAGCTAACAATCTGAATTAATTATACGGTCCAGACTTGGTAAAATTAAAACGCATGCAGCCATGTATGTTTTAAATACCCACTAGCTCCAAGTAGTACATATACTCTCGGGCTAATATTACCTAGTGCATGCTCGGCCATATATAATTAGAGCATTCACTAACCTGAAGTGGCGCAGCATCACGCCGGCCTATATCCATATATCAATCAAATTAATTGTGCATGCCCTTATATGAATGCACGTATAAGCTAGATAATTTCCCAAACGCCCAATATTGATTTTGCACTCCATATGACATAGTGCCCCCATGTTGTCAATGCTGAAATAAATATGATTATCAAAATAATCATGCATGATATTTACTCCATGCGTTGTTTAATCTCATATAACCAAACTGAAGTGATAATCTGCGTCATGCACTCTAGTAATTAGACTGCTATTTGCCTAGTTAGCAACCACGATCAATTATAGGGTCTGGTAAAATACTCGATGCATGCGACCATGTGTAATCAAAATATTCATTTACACATGTACCCTGACTAGATAGCAGCAGGCATAAACGCATGTGAAACTTGATGTACCTCATTTATATATTGGCTTAATCTGAAATTGATCAACCTTAGCTAACCATGCTGCATGCTAGTTAATTGGCATGCTCCGTTGCATACGACTAGTACACCATGTTGTCAGTACTAAATAAGCACGGCAATCTAAATGCGCACGCATGATAATTACTCCATGCACTGTTTAGTCATATATAGCTAAACTGAGTTTGAATTTGCATCCTGCCCGTGAAATATAGAAATTGATATATACTCTTGCTCCATTCCGCTATGACACGGGTGAAGTAAAACTGCATTAAAATATGCTTATATGATCATGTCGCTAGTTTCTCATATAAAACTAGGGTACTAATATAGGTGTTGGAATCATATTACACCATTAAATCCCATGCATATAGTCAATATAAATTTAACATGTTTAAAAATGATATGTATGCTTCAAGTTTGGTTACACCACAAGCGTATGATTTATGCTATGTTGGTGATGATATAAGCAAAGATAAATTACCATACTCCACTTGATGAGTGAAGTCAAATTACATCTGAAATCCAAGATCATATATCACTAGTTCTATATAGCATATTGCAGAACTAGTACACATAATTTGCATGTAGGCAATAAACCCACATGTCATATGATAATCTCACATATAGATTAATGTCAAACCATGCATTCCTGTCATATAGGTGTGCGCATATACGTAATTAAATGATAACCAGGATCATAGCCTGGCATGCACTAAATATAACGTAGTGCATCCTCCATATACACTATAGTCTACCTATATTGGCTTGTGCAATAATATATACGTTGCTACAAGATATTTTCCCATCCTACGCATGCATATAGAAATCAGATGCATGATAAATTCGGCTCACATACTGAGTCATGTTATGTATTGCACCCATGCTTATTAGACTGGCTAGTCAACCATTAAACAAGTGTTCATATTAATAAAAAGGATAAGACACTACCCATTACTCAAATATCCAATGGTTAATGAACTAGGTAAAATATATGCAAGCATGTACGTGCTATATGACGAAAATTATGCTACCCATAGTTTAGCATAGACATACTTCATGGCTCTCCGAATACGCCGACGTCGACGACAGCAAGGAGGACTTTATTTTCTACATTTTGTAGTTTTCTTTTCTACACTTTGTAGTGATCGTATGTTGTAATCCTATGTAATAGTTATGTTGGAATTCTTAATCAGGGGTTTTCTCTCCGGAGATGTAATTAACAGATCTTTTATATATATGTAAGAGTTCTGGAAATAAAGTACCTGCAATCTTTGATATATTTACTCATTTATGCATTTACGCATTTAAATTATACTATCTGTCTCTATGACGTGGACGCGTACGTATTATTTTTGCGATCGCCCCATTTTCCCGTCATCACCCTTGTGCGACACTACCAGCGGCACTACGGGCGGTAGTCAACGCCTGCTTTGACCGCGGCGCAGAAGTTGCCAGCGGTAGTACCGCCCGGCGTAGCGGTACTACCGCTGGCTCAGGCTGGAGGCTCCAACGGCCAGTTTTTGGGAGGGCTATTTAATGCCCTCCACCTACCTCCAACCTTCTAGCTTGTCCAAAATTGATTCCCCTCCATTGTTGCAAGCTCAAAACTCATAGATCTCCCAATCCCTCCGACCAAACTTACTCATACTTGGAGGATTGAATGAGTAGGCCCGGATCTACATCTTCACCAAGCCGTTCTTCATTTCCCCCTCATTCACTTGAGAGACTTGAGCCTAGGGTTTCCACTAGGAAAACCTAGGCATCTTGTTGTTCTTACTTTCTTGCTACTTTTGTGTGGCAGGTGTTGTGGTGCTTGGGAGCCCCCAATCCTTTTGTGGGTTGAGCCTTAAGTGTGTTGTAAGGGCTCCGGATTTCGGCTTGAATGATTCCGATAGTGGAAGGTGAACCGAGCTTTTGGGCAAGGTTCATCGGAGAATAGGGTGAGACCATTTGTGGCCTTTGAGTTTGAAACTCACACCCCTCCAACGAGACATACTCTCCTAAGAAGGAGGAACTCGGGAATACATCCTTGTCTCTGCGTGCTTCCCGTTCGGTTACTCCTTACTCGCTAGCTCTTACTTGTATCGTGATTAGTCTAGTGTTAACTTGTCATATAGGTAAATTCACCATAGTTGCATATCTAGAGAATTTACCTTTGTATCAAGCCTAAATTCGAAAAAGAGCTAAAAATTGAGTAGCACCTATTCACCCCCCCCCCCTCTAGGTGGCCATACCGATCCTTTCACACGGCAAACAAGTTCTGCAAAATGGCAAGAGAGAAACAAATGGTCTATAGTCTCAGTACACCCACAAATGGCAATTATTGTTACCTTGCCAATTTCTCTTTACAAGGTTATCTTTTGTAAGCAAGACCTTTCTATTAATGAACCACATGAATATTTTTAAGTGGTATTTTTAATTCCCATAAGTATGTTCTTTGATATCGAACATGACCATGTGAATATAGAAAATATTAAAACATCTTATATTTAAAAAACGGATGGAGTATATGTCAAACAAATTATATCATTGGAAACTTCTTTTGAATATGAATCTAGTGTGACTTTTATGTCATATATATCTCATATTGTGTTGACGAAATTGGTGGTCAATTTTTTTCTTAAACTATATGCATGCCTTATAAACTGCACCGGCAGGAGTAGATCTCCTTGCGTATAATGTTGTGGCTTGACACTTAAGGAGAACATTTTAGTCTCAATCAGCTTGTATTATTCAGATGCAAACATGTTAAGGAGCAATATCATGAAACACATTATTGCTCTATTAAAGGAGAATTTCATGGCACTGTATTTCTAATCAGATGATGTTTTTGTAGATTTGTTTTTATGCACTGCAGCCTTTGGCTTTGTATACATGTACACCGAACACCGCGCTAAAACACAGATTAATACATTCTCAGATTTCCAATTCTTGTCTCATATTCAAATGTAGTATACCGTAACACCCACCAAGCAGGTCCAGATGACCCTGACCTACAAAAGCTCAAGCATCTATCTCTTTACTCTTTGCACTTCTCGCAAGCAATGTATCATTAACAAAGACTAGTCTTTGTGTGGGACAGCATCCTACACAAAGACTAGTCCTTCATTTCCTCTTCTGCTCCTACAAGAGAGGGCTATGGTTTATGAAGCTCGAAGCAGCCACACACATTCCACAAAGGTCGCTGTAAGTCAGAGGCATCCTCGCGGGGCTTTTCATTTGCAAAAATAATCGAGCGTCTATATCTAGTACTAGGTATGTATCATTAAGACATTTGATTTTGATTTGTTGAACTTTTTTAGATAATTTTTTTATATTTGTTGAACTTAGGGACGATGACACATTTGATTTTTTAAATAAATTTATGTTGATAGGGACAGTGGCGGATCCAGGACTAATCGGCAATGAAGACCCTGCTGCAGCTCTGGAACGAGTGGGAAATCCGGTCGCTGGTACTCCTCAGCTTCACATTGCAAGTGTTCCTCTTCTTTGCCGGCAGTTTCCGGCGGCGCAACACAAATACTGTCATCAGGCTCTCCATCTGGTTCGCCTATTTAGGGGCGGACTTTGTAGCGATTTACGCACTTGGATATCTCTCACGGCAGCCTGAAAATACACCTGGAAACGGCACATCAAGCAGGGAAAAGAGCCATCAGTTGGCAATTTTCTGGGCACCCTTCCTCCTCGTCCATCTCGGCGGACAGGATACGATCACTGCCTTCGCCCTCGAGGACAACAATCTGTGGCTGCGGCATTTGCTGAATCTCATCGCCCATGTCACGCTAGCATCTTATGTCTTCTGGAAGTCCACAGGTTGGCACAACTTGCAGGTTCTGGTCCCTGGCGTGTTCTTGTTTGTTTCGGGAATCATCAAGTACGGGGAGAGGACTTGGGCGCTCAAGTGTGGGAGTCTAAAAAACACGGAGGGCCTCGTTGCGCCAGGAGATGATCAGACCCAGCCCCCAGGACTGAACCGGGATGACGACGTCTACTCCGGCGTCGTCCGTTTTGCTCTGCGTTCGGCGCCGGTCGTCCGCAATTTCTTCGCAGGATGCAACTTGGTGCAGTTCATGGCAACCAACGTGAACCAGATGTGCATGTTCAGTGCGCTCGGTGGACGGCAGTTGTTGCTGAAGATTGAGATTGATATGATGTACGATGACACTTACAGCAAAGCCATGGTTCTTCGGAAGAGGACTGGGATCATACTCCGGTGCCTCTCTCAGGTATCCTTTGTGGTTGCTTTCGTGCTATTCCTTGTACTATTTGAAAAGAAAAGGTACAGTATAGCGGACATTGCGGTCACCTGTGTGCTGTTCGTCGGGGGGCTTCTGGTGGAACTTTGCGCGACAGCTCTGGTCGTCATGTCGCCATGGACCTGGGGATGGTTGGAAGCTCAGAAGTACCGGAAGCTCGCCGGCATGTCCTGGTTTCTTCTCTCCAAGAACCTTGGTAGACTGGAGAAAAGGATGATGTGGCCCAACTCCATGGGGCAGTACAGCATTGTGAGCTACATGGGGCTTGAACTATCATGGTTGTCCAGACGAGTGACGACGTTGGTCACCAAGATGGCGAGCGTGGTCGGCGCTGGAAAAGAGAGGCTCTTGTGGATCAGCAACTTAATGGACAGCAAGTGCATCGAAGTCGACCGGGCAATCATGGACAGTGTTGCACTGTATGTCGATGGCTTACATTCTGAGCTAGGCGATGGGTCGAGCAGACAGTGGCCCAATCTTCGTCCGGTGCTGGCGAAAATGCAGTCAATATCCATGGATGATTTTGGACTGGTCCTTGTCTTCACGCACGCCTTGACGGAGGTGCACTTGCGTGCCTATTATGATGAGAAGACTCTAGAGCCAGACGATACGCAGGAGGATGTTTCATCGCTGGTCGGCGTGTGCCGTAAGCTGTCCAACTACATGCTCTACCTTCTGGTCAGCCACCCTGAGATGCTTCCGGTCACCGGCAGCGTGGATACCACTCTGGAATTCTTTGTTCACAAGGTTGTCCAGTACGAAGACGGTGGCAAGGACGACGTCGACATCATGCGCGGGACTCGTAAGCTGCTGGAAGATCAGATCAGTTTACATGTAATCCAGCCAAGCAGGGAGACGCTGGAGGAGATCAGAGACTTCTGGCTGAGGCTCCTCATGTACGCCGCCGGCAAGTCCCGAAGGGACACGCACGCCGCGCGGCTGGCCGGAGGAGGGGAACTCCTCACTTTCGCTTGGTTGCTCATGGCCCACCTTGAAATCGGGGATTCCTGGCTCCGCAAGATTGAACTTGGCGATGCAACCGGTGGTGACATGAGGCCTGAGCTTGCCTACGTCTTCCCGGGTGGCCATGCATGATCATTTTTACTTTTTAGTTACCACCGGAATAAATTTGTGTGTGCGCGCTCTCTGTGTGATGAAATAAATAAACAAGTAGTGTTCTATATATGGGATCATCCGTTTACAGTTCTACTTAAAACATTGAAAATTCTTGCTTTCTTCATTTTTCTTGATCAAAAGACCATTCCATTTCTATGCTAGACAGGTGCAAAATAACTTTACACCATACATATTTATATTCAGAATTTAAGTTTGGCATACCAATGGCATTTTATTTTTAATGCCATCATCGAAAGTTTTGACCTGAAAGAAACCGTTTATGTCGGGTAGACAATACACATGGGAAAATAGACGGAATACCTATGTATGAAAAGTTGGACCGCGTCCTCTCAAGTGTAGAGTGGGAACATAAATTTCCACTCGTGACGGTCCGAGCGATGACCCGTACGGGATCATATCATACACCATTATTGTTTGATTCAGATATGCATGCTCAAATTGAAAACACTTCTCGTTCGAACTATCGTGGTTACGACACGACGGTTTTTACCAAAGGTGGATCGCGCAAAAGGAAAAGCACATCCGAAGATTCCTAAAAGGTTGGAGCAAAAATCAAAGTCGGAAATATAAAAAGGAGAAGGAGAAACTTTTGAAAATTATTGATGAGTTAGATAGTAAATATGAGAGTACACCTCTAAGTGCAACCGAACTGGATACCGTGTTTGTAAACTAGGCTGTGACAAAGAGATCAAATGAGCTCAAAGGGTTAAGGTTAAACAATTCAAGAGGGTGGAAATAATATATTTTCACCTTATTGCTAATGGTAAAGCATAGAAAAAAATCAACTTGAGCAAGATGAAGGCACCATAGTTGGAGACGTGAACTTGAAATCTATATTATTGAATACCATAAAAAACTATTTAGGTCACCGGTCCCGAATATTTTTTCATTGGATGAAAGTTACATTACTGACATGTCGCGAATATCTACAGCTGAGAATGAGGTTTTCACGGCTGACTTCTCCATGGAGGAAGTGTATGAACTTATTTCTCAAATGGAGCTTAATAACGAGAACCTGCCGCTGTTTAAGTCAAATTTTGTTGTTATTACTCGTCTTTCCAAAAATAAGAATGCGATAAAGAGATAGAAATATAAACCAATTTGCTTTCTCAACATGAGTTTTAAGAAATTTACTAAAGTAGCCACTAATCGAGTTACGGGGATCGCCATAACGTGATTAGACCTACCCAAATGGATTTCGTGCCTGACCGTCATATTTTAGAAGGGGATGTAGTACTTCATGAGACTATCCAAGAAATTCATAGGAAGAAAATGGATGTGATTATTTTTTAAACTGATTTCGAGAAGGTAAAAATGGTCTTTTCATCCAACAAGTAATGCATATCAAAGGTTTCACACAAAAGTGGTGCGAGTGGATTATGCATTTTGTCCAAGATGCAGTGTCAGAATAAGGGTCAATTATGATATCGGCCATTATTTCTAGACCAGAAAAGGGTTTGTGGCGGTAAGGAGACCGGTTATCCCCAATGCTTTTAAATATTGTAGTGGATATGTTGGCTATACTCATTGCAAGGGAAAATGAGGATGGCCAAGTTGGGGGTCTCATACCTCATTTAATTGAGGAGGGAATCTCTATCCTACAATATGTTGACGATATGATTCTTTTTATGAAGCATGATATGGCGAAATCAGTTAACATGAAATTTTTCACAAGAGTGAAATTTCTTGTTCTGGGAAGGCGAAAGAGGAGGAGAATCAGTATAAGAAAATATTTGGTTGTGAATCTGGTTCTCTACCTTTTAAATTTTAAATACTTAGGCGTGCCTATGAATTATATTTTAAATCTGATTGGTATATATCCAGTAGAAAGCCGTTTCGAAGCAAAACTTGGCTGATGGAAGCGTAAGATGTTCTCATACGAAGATCGACTTGTCCTAATTAATTCGGTTTTAACAAGCCTACCCATGTTTATGTTGTGTTTTTTCAAAATAATTTTTTTGACAAAGTGATGAGAGTAAATGAAAATATCGGTTAACAAATTGGAATATTATTTGTAGACAGAAGGATCGGGATGGCTTTGAAATTGAGGTACTCGATTTGAAAAATAAATGTCTCCTCAGCAGATGCCGTTTAAATTTTTATAGGCTATATGGCACAAACCCCATGAATTGAGTGGCCTTCCCACCATCAAGAGATCCATTCACACGATTGCTGTGACTAGGTGTGTCCATGTGATTTTTTTTAAACATGTTATAACATTAAATTTAATAGATAATCTCGATAATCCGGCACTTATCCAGTCTATTTTGCAAACACCTTCCCGAGTACAACGTGAAGCCACATCAAGATTCAGGACAAACGGCCGGGCATATCGACCGTCGACCTAATAATGAAAGTTTGTGTGGAGAAGGATCAACCTGGTTGCCCGTTGGCTTTCATTACTAACTATATAAAAGCCGGCGCATTTCGCGGCCTCTCCGCGGCCGAGCACTGTTGCGAGCAGTGACGCGATCCGGCCCGTCGCCCGACGATCCAACGGTTCACAACGCACGCCCGTGATGTTTTTGCAAAAAAACCCTCCCAAAAAACGAAAATCGAACCCGCAGTCCATCGCTATGCGAAGAGAAGGACCTACAAGCAATTAAAGCAAAACCCACGTACTTTTTTGCAAAAGCGCCCAGAGCTCCCCCTTTCCCCTTCTTCTTCTCCCACGATGCCGAAATCGCCGGCGCCGACGCGCCGCGTCGTCCCGCCGCTACACGCCGTCTCGGTCAAATCGAAGCACACAGTGCGCTTCGCCGCCGCGTCTTCTACATCCTAGCCGACGGACGCGTGCTGGAACAGCGGATCCACGCCGGAATCATCCGCGCCGCACTCACCGCCCGCCGCCGTCAATTTGTTCGCCGCCGGCAGCTCCGGCGACCAAATGGTCCACGGCGCCGCTTGCCCAACTCCTCTCGACCTCCTCTCGCAGATGCGCGCACTCCCAGCCTCGCGCACGCACGCAGCTGCTCCGCCGCAAGCTCCACCGTGCGGCCACCTCCGCCGCCCAGGCACGTCACAGATGACGTCACCGCCATGTGGGCCCCCTTGCCGAAAATAGATTAATCATAGAAAAAAGCAGAAAAAATCATAAAAATAATATCTTCTAATCTGTAATTCCAAATAATGCAACAAATACAACAAAAAAATGTGTAAAAATAAAACATTTACAGCATTTAAATTCAAACATTTATAACATTTGTATTCCATGCAGAATTAATCAACTTAAATTTTAAAAACTTTAAAAAAATTGGAAATTTAAAAAAAAACCATATTTTACAATGCAAATCTTAATAACTGTCCAGCTTCACCAAATTTTTGGAACTAAACATTTTTAGAACATAAACTTTTTTTGGATTACAATAATTTTTAAATTCAAACAATTTTAGAATGTAGACAATTTTAAACTTAAATTGCAGCTATACTTGACAATTTCAATTCAAATTTCAAATGTAAACACTACAAAATTAATCTCCAACATCACCAATTTTTTGGAACTAAACATTTTTAGAACATAAACTTTTTTTGAATTACAACAATTTTTAAATTCAAACAACTTTAGAATGTGGACATTATTAAACTTAAATTACCGCCATACTTGAAAATTTAAATTCAAATTTCAAAAATAACCACTACAAAATTTTAAAAGTCTTCCAAATCTGATCACCTTACAAACATTAAAATAATTCAAGTCGTAATGTCTTTCCAACTTTAACAATTTTTTGAAATATAGACATTTCTAAAACGCAAACTTTTTTTGATTTGGCATTTCCAAATTTGCATTCCAACAAGTTCGAAGCTTAAACAATTTTTAGATGCAAAGTTTTTCAAACTTGAATTCCGACACACTGAACATTTTAACACATATTTCAAGTTTGAACATTCTAAAATTTTAATAGTGTCTAATAACTGATCATTTTATAAACGTCAAGCTAATTCAAATCTTAAGAGCTACCCAAATTGAACAATATTAAAATTCATAACTTCTAACCTATAGTTCCAAAAATTAGAAATGATATGTCAGAAAAAATGCAAATGATATGTCAAAAAAAATCAAATTTAACGTCAATTGATTTCCCGACTTCCAGACGTCCACAAAATAATGCCCACAAAATAATGCAATTACAGTAAATATGCTGTCGATTTCCCGATGTCCTTAACGTGTAACACAATATTATTTAAGCTATTGTTTTCCTACTTTCCAGACGTATTTTCCCAATTGTATTTCTCAACGTTTACTAAATTTGTTACACTCTTAGAATAGCATAAAAATATGGAGCTCCCCACATTTTGAGTTTTAATTTCCTATTTTTTATACCACAACGACAATTAGGAAGAGTTTTATAATTTTAAACAAAATCCTACTTACTTAAAATGCGAACATTCCCTAGACAATTTAAACATGATATTCACGGCTGCAATTTAACTAAGTTTTCAAATTGTCCCATAAATGTTAATTTAATTTTCTTCTTTCTTAAAACTAAATGTTAATCTAACTAAATTTGTCGCTAGGGACGCGGCATGTCATCGAACTCTTCTTCTCAACTAACACATTACCATGCATGATTAAACAACTTTAAATAATTTAAGTTACAAAAACTGATATAAGCTTTATATTTTAATTATGGAGCTTATGGAAATGACAATTTTTAGAAAAAGACAATTTTTAGAAAAATCCTATTCAAACAAAAAAAGCAAACAATATATCAATAACTTTAAAGCTATCCGTCAGGAAAACATGGAAAATATATCAACATGATCACAAAAAAAATGTATTCACTAATAATGGCATACGATCAAAATTTCAAATTTAAGACCACCAGATATTTTTGGACTTTCCACACAGAAATTGCACATTACAACTTGCTGACAAATTTCAAAGGATTTTTACATTTTCAATTGAAAACTACTTACAACAAAATACATAAATTTTTGAACATTACAACTTGCCGACATTTAGAGACAACCTAAATACATTCCATCTAATTAAATAAAGTTAAGTTTGGAAAAAAAAACGTATATACTTTATTTCCACTTACTATGGAGTTTTATTAAATATGGCAAAATATAAACATAAACCTACACAGATTGGAACATGCCAAATTGCTTAAATTTTAGAGATACTCATTTCCCAAAATAAAACAAACATGCTTGAATAATTTAAATTGGGCAATATTTAGATATCTTTATGGAAAAAAACAGCCATACTTGAGCATTTCGACCCAAATTCTAAATTTATTCAAAATTTTTAAAAAAATGACTTCAATGCTGAAAATTTTGTAAACACTACAAACGTTTAAAATTGAATAACTTACAAATTCTACAATTTCTAAAATATACTTGCGAATTTCAACACGAATTTCCAATTTACATATCTTTCCATTTTAAATGCCTTCCAACTCCAAACATTTCGTGAACATTTAAAAAGTTCAAATTTGAATACATTCCAATGCGGATAAGTCTCAATTTCACTACATTACTAAAGCACAAACTTTCTTGAATTCAAATAATTTCCAGATTTCGAAGACTATTGAATATAAAAATTTCCAAATTTGCTCACAAAAAATGCTACTACTCTAGAATATATCAACATGCCCAAAAAAATAGATGCTAAAAATGTATGGAGAAAACAAACAAGTTTTAATATTTTCAACTGCTCAATATTTAGATAAAATCTAATTGCCCTTCCTCTAATTACGTGCAGTTACATATATTAAATGCTCACACACTGCACTTCCTCTAATTGTGAACTCAAATAGAACATTTCAATTTGCTAAATATTTGGAAGCAATATGCACTCCCTCTAATTATATGCAGTTCAATTTTAAAAACTTCTCTAATTATGAAATTCAATTGAATAAATGTGCATTCCCACAGATGGACTTCAATTAACTATTGATAAAAAAATAGAATAATTTTCCAACCATTTCGATTCTAAATGTACCAACATGCTCACAAAAAAATAAATGTGAACTATTTAAGTCAACATACCAACTTTTTCAGACATTTCAAATTGCTTAACATTCCAATGTTCGAAAAAATATAACGCAAATGCTTAAAATTAACAAATGTTTAGAGATAATTCAAATACATTTTCTCTAATCTCGCTAAAACAAATTATGGCAACTTAGAAACATATTTAAACACTTCAATTTGCCAAATAACAGCAAAACACAAAACATAATTAAACAATTCAAAATAGTCAATATTTCGATGCAATTTAAGTAAACTTTCCCGAATTGTGTCCTCGAATCCAAAAAATATACATTACCATTAACTACATATTTAAATTAAATACCATTTTAAAAAATAGAATCATAATTAAACATTTCAAACCATTAAAATATAAAACAAACTCCAAAACATATCGACATGCTCAAAAAATAAATAAATTGATACTTATTAATGCCCAAAATACAAACATATTTGAACAATTCAAATTGGCTAATATTTGCATACAATCTAAGTAGACTTCATCTAATTATGAAGTAATTTAAATTTACTAAATACTCACAAAATATATATTCTTTAATTATGTAGTTATCTTACAAATTTATGAAAAAATACTAACTAACAAAGTCGCGGCATAACGCCAATATAAGTAATCTTTCCCGAATTGTGAACTCGAATCAAAATCAAAAATGCATTACCACTAACTACATACTTAACTTAAATATCATTTACACAATAGAAGCATAATTAAACATTTCAAACCACTAAAATATAAAAAATACCCCAAAACATATCGACATGCTCAAAAAAATAAATGGTACTTATTAATGACAAAATACAAGCATAATTAAACAATTCAAATTAGCTAATATATACATACAATCTACGTGCACTCACTAGTAGGGAAACCCTATATAGGTTGGTTGGCACTCTGTGGCGCACCCTTAATTGGTGCGCCACATAATTATTTTTTGTGGCGCACCAAGCCAACCACATGCGCCACAGAAATTAGACATTCTGTGGCGCACCAAGCCTGGTGCGCCACAGAAAGACACATTTCTGTGACGCACATGGCCAGGTGCCCCACAGAAAGTTATCTGGGGGGCGGGTTAAAATTTGAAAAAAAAATCTGTGGCGCACCTGGCAGGTGCGCCACAGAAAGGTGACATTCTGATCGCCTTTTTAGTCTTGCAGGAAGTAAAAGAAAATGATAAAAATTTCAATAAATAGAATCCTTTGACATGTAGTTAGGTTTGAGTGTCTAGTAGGTATAGAAATTTTGAAATATGAATTTTGACCTTTTCTGCAACAAACAGGAAAAAACTTGTAACGGCCATAACTTTTACATACGGCGTCGAAATAATGCAAAAAATATGTCAAAAAAAACTAGAGAAAAATCCTATTCTAACAAAAAAATCAAACAATATATCAATAACTTTAAAGCTATCTGTCAGGAAAACATGGAAAATATATCAACATGATCACAAAAAAAAAGTATTCACTAATAATGGCATACGATCAGAATTTCAAATTTAAGACCACCAGATATTTTTGGACTTTCCACACAGAAATTGCACATTACAACTTGCTGACAAATTTCAAAGGATTTTTACATTTTCAATTGAAAACTACTTACAACAAAATACATAAAATTTTGAACATTACAACTTGCCGACCATTTAGAGACAACCTAAATACATTCCATCTAATTAAATAAAGTTAAGTTTGGAAAAAAAAACTTATATACTTTATTTCCACTTACTATGTAGTTTTATTAAATATGGCAAAATATAAACATAAACCTACACAGATTGGAATTCCAAAAGAAAAAAAAGTTATTTCAAACAGACGATTTTCAAACAAACGATGGGTTTACCCGGTCCGCAATTCACAGATTCCTCTAATTCCAAAAGAAAAAAAAGTTATTTCAAACAGACGATTTTTCGCAGCAAAATCAAAAAAAAGGAAAAAATTTAAAAAATTTAAATAAAATAAAAAATTCAAAAAGTCCAAAAAAAAAAGACATAGAAATGTATAACAAAGAAGATTGTTGAATTTGTTTGAAGTGTTTTGACTTTTTTGGATTTTTTGGATTTTTTGAATTTTTTACATGTTTTTTGAATTTTTTTTGGATCTTTTGAAACTTTTGAATCTCCTTTTGAAACTTTAGAATTTTTGAAAAAACTGAAATTTAAAAACACACATTTATAACACATAACACACATATACACATACAAGACTTAAGAGGGTTCATATGATAAATATATATCAATAAGAACTTGAGTAGCACAAGGGTAGGTGAACTGGGTGGAACTTAGAAGTTAAGTGTGCTAGGGTTGGAGCAATTTGAGGATGGGTGACCTAGCGGGAAGGTATCAGTTCAAAAAATTCAAAAAATCTGAAAATAATTTCAATAATTAGGATTTTTCATATTATTTCATATTTTGATTTTTCTGATTTTTTTTAAACTTTTTATATATTTTTTTTGCATTTTTTGAATTTTTTCAATTTTTTGAGAATTATGTGGCGCACCACGCCAGGTGCGCCACAGAAAAAAATTTAGTGGCGAGAATTCTGTGGCGCACCCAGCAAATCTAGGGGTGCGCCACAGAATCAAAAAAAGGTGCGCCACTGATAGCCTTTTCTGTACTAGTGACTTCATCTAATTATAAAGTAATTTAAATTTAACAAATACTCACAGAATACATATTCTTTAATTATAAAGTTATCTTACAAATTTATGAAAAAAATACAAACTAACAAAATCGCGGCGTGACGCCGCGTTAAATTCCACTAGTCATTACCAGACGAAGGCGACCTATGGCACACACCAAACTTAGCACTAGAACTTGTCGCGACCCCGACCTTGTTGAATCCTTGATCATCCTTGTAGTCGTTCCAACCACGAGTCAATCTAGCCGGATGTAGCTCTAAGACAAAGCTTCATAGAGAAAACAAGATACCAAGTGATATCATCGCCAGATCCCAGGAATATCCATTGGGTTTTCCCCCAAGCATGGGTCGTGAGAAGCATCCACGCCTACATGGCTACATCAATGTCATGGCGCTCACAGGCGTTGCCGTGACAACAAAACATCCTCCCTGAATCATAGACAACGGAAGACATGCATGTGGGGCGAGGACTCCATGGCGTCCAAGGAGCCCAAAGAAGAAGATGCTCTGGGTACATGTATGTACGTCGATCTCACAGCACTCTCTCGAGTCAAACAAGACACGCTACATATACACGGATAAATCAATTGATCTAGTGCAATATTCAAATCGAGGACACCAAGTATAGCTAGAAATAGATGGATTAATTAGAGCGACAACAGAACATCTACCAAGGCGGGATGCGGGCTCCGCCTGTCAATGACCCAAAGTCAGCCAAACCTAAGTCAGAGAATCCCTACCGCTACCAAGGCCCTTTCTCCCTCTGGATTGCCGTAACAGCGCTCATCAAGCAGAACAGCACAAATTGCGCGAAGGAAGAGCCCGACGAGTAGCAACAGAAACACGAGGCGGAAGGCCAGGACAGAGTAGGTACACACGAAAATCCTATTTGATGAACATTCTGAAAACTTGCTTACAGCCGAACGTGGTGACTGTCGAACAAGACACGCTTCATACACACGGATCAATCAATTGATCTGGTGCAATAATCAAATCGAGGACACCAAGTAGCTAGAAATAGATGGATTAATTAGAAGGACAACAGGGTATCTACCATGAACCTTTCTTCCACTGGGTTGCCGCTACACCGCTCCTGAATCACAATAATGGACATTGCGCAAAGGAAGGCGCCGAGGAGTAGCACCAGCAACACGAAGAGGAAGGCCGCGACAGGCCACCGCAAGCTTGTCAGGTGCCAGTAGTTGATCAACATGAAGGAGCCGATGCAGATAAGCGACATGCTGACGCAGACCAAAAGGCAGATCATCGCCCACCTGCTACACTCCTCGGGCTCTGCCGCCGCCGTCGCCATGATTAGCTGTTCGCCCTCGCCGGCCATCGTACTCCAAATTAAGTTACCTGTACGTCTTACTAACTTGGCTAGGGTTGAATTGGTCTGATATGATTAATCTGGTGCAGGCGTAATCGAGGAAGATAGATCTGCCTGTAGTTGGTTTGGATGGACTTGTTGCTGCTGGCGTTGGGATTTACACCCCCTGTATTACTTTTTTTTAGAGTAATATAAATCATACTATAACGCTTGATTTTTTTTCTAATCAGTATTAGCAATTTTATTTGCTATGACTCTACGTTTTTCTTATTAACAAATAAAAAATAAAAAAAGATACAAGAAGTAGGAGGGGTTTAATCGAAACAACATCAAAATAAATATATATTTTCTCTTTATTATATCTTTCATATATACTCCCTCCGTTCCAAAATACTTATTTTCCATTTGTCCAAATTTGGATGTACCTATACACAAAAACATGTCTAGGTACATCCGAATTTGGACAAATGTAAGACAAGTATTTTAGAACGGAGGGAGTATATTATTATTTTCTATGTATTGATTATGGGTTGTGCTGAGCGTCCTCAGGAGGATCAGGGCTTCTGATCGTCCGCCTTCCGCACCGTCCGATCCAAACAATCGTGACCATTTGATTTACCTTTTGCCTGTCTCCCCCGCATGTACTCTCTAAAAAAAGGGGTAACGCACAGAAATCTCAACCCACCAGAAGACAAGTCAACGCAAACAACCACACCGACGCCAGCAACTGGTACCGCTGCCGCCACCACCTGCCGCTCTCCGGCGAGAGATCTCACCGGCTCGTAACCTCGCCGAGCACGGCTGGCAGCACCATCGTCCTGTGTTGGCGGCTCCGGCGACCGCCGCTTGTAGCAACATGGGGCTTCGTCCTTAGCTCCAGTGACCACGGCCGACAGCACCGCCGTCGCTTCCTCCTTGTAGCAACGCTCCATGCCTACGGCAGCACCGGCACCCACCTACGGCAGCACAACATCCCATCGCCGGTAGCAGCGCCGCCGACCTAAGGTAGCAGCGCCGCTCACCGACGGCAGCACCGGCGCCGACCTAAGGTAGCAGCGCCGCTCACCGACGGCAGCACCGGCACCCACCTACGGCAGCACAACATCCCATCGCCGGTAGCAGCGCCGCTCACCGGCGGCAGCACCGGCGCCCCGCCGACCTAAGGTAGCAGCGCCGCTCACCGACGGCAGCACCGACGCCCACCTAAGGTAGCAGCGCCGCTAACCGACGGCAGCACCGCCACCCACCTACGGCAGCACAACCTCCCACCGACGGTAGCAGCGCCGCTCACCCACGGCAGCACAACCTCCCACCGACGTTAGCAGCGCCGCTCACGCAGCAACGACAACCACGCCCGGTAGCAGCGCCCCCACCGCTTGTAGCACCGCCAACCCCGCCCTTGCAGCATCCGATTCCGCGCTCGCCGCCACTTTTCAAAGCACACGCCACCGCTCCTCGGTCGGAGCACCGGTGCACCACCATCCCATGGCTGGTAGCTGCGCCGGGAGCCAATAGCAGCAACTCTGCCCCCATACCAGCGCCTCCGCTGTTGGGTCGACGAAGAGGTTGAGGAGCGGGCACTGGCGGCGTCCAGGTTGCAGCAATTCCCCATCCGGCCATCCCCTTGTGAGCAGCGCGAGGAGGGAGTAGCAGAGCGAGCCACCGGATACGGGAGAGGGATAGGGACGGGGAGTAGATGGGGCTGCACGGCGGAGTGTGGCTGGGCAGGGTGGGGCGCGTGTTGGTGAAGAGGGATGGCAGAGCACTCCATGGCACCTTTGCCCCACGGAGGAGAGACGAAGCTGCGATGGGTTTCAGGGGGAAGGGATAAGAACGACTATGTGGTGGGACCTACGGGGACGCGTGGCGCACAGACAAACCGGAGGACGCGAGACGCGTATCCTCCGGCTGAAACGAAGTGTTTTCCATTGATTATTCATCCGTGCCATCGTGCTTTTGCTATCTTATGTAGACCTGAATTAGGTCTTGGATGTTCTCGGCGAAACAAGCAGGCATACTCCTTACTTCTAGGGACATCATTATCCCCAACCCCTGGTCGCCTCCCAGGGCGACTCGGGGGAAACCCTAGCCTTGACGCACCGCCACCCCTCCGGCCTCTCTCGTCGCCCCGCCGCCACCAGAGGAAACCGTCGGGCGAAGCCCGCGCGATGGACGGCGGCGGCGGGGCTCTGCTCTCACGTGCGCTCGGCGTCGATCTCGGCGGTGCGAGCACACGGTGGGGGAGGCACGATCTCCGACGTTGTGCCCGATGCAGCGCTCCGGTGGTCCGGCCACGGCCCCGTCTCGCTCCCCCTGACACCAGCCCCAGCAGCGCCTCCTCGGCTGGCGGTTTAGGCCGCTCACCCGGTGCGGCGACGCCAGCATCCCCTAGCTGGCCGCGTCGGGGTGCGGTGGCAGCCCCTTTCTGCTTCTCGATGGTGCGGTGCGGCAACTAGAGCCTGGGCGACCGCTGCTCGCTGTGCCGGTTTGCTGTGCTTGGGCGTCAGATGCGGTCCTCAACTTCGGTTGGCGACTTGGAAGGTGGACCCTGGGCTGTGGTAACACATGCGACTCACATGAGGTGTTTGGGCCAGTGAGGTTTGTAGGTCGGCGGCACAGCGGTCCTCCCCGCCTTGGTCCGACTGCGTGGGGGTGAGAAGTCTCGGTTGCTCCGGGCAGAAGCCTGACGACGCGGCGTCCGAGGACGTCGTTCTCCCTCTTAATGGGTCGTCGTGGAGCTCCTCGTTCTCCTTAGCCTTGGATCACATCTCCGGGTGAAGTCCTGTAACCTGCGGTGCAGGTCGGATGACGACGTCGATCCTCATCGCTTCCCTTCCCGAGGGCGTCGTCTTGAAGATGGTGATTTTTGTGTGCCTTCCCGTGGGCTGGACATACACAACATCATGGTTGGCAGCGACCGATTGACGATGTATCGGGTGCTTTGGTGGCGTTGCGAGTTGTGTGGTAACGATGACAGTGGTGAGCGGAGCCGAGTCACGGCATGTCCTTCGTCACCGACAGTCTGTGATGTGCCCCGCTGTGAAGCTGTGAAGTCAGAGCTGCGTGTCTCGCGGTGGCAAGCCCGACAACGATGCCACTTTTTCTCTAGTAGCCACACGGATTCTATCGATGCAAGATGTGCAAGTTTCTCCGGTGAAGCTTTTCGTCGAATTCGGAGCTGCCTCCTCCTCGACGCTTTGGGCCGTCTATTTGGCATAGGCCGACATGGGTTTCGGCGTCGGTTGCGGTGAGGACTTCGTTGGTGGTCGTCGAAGGTGTAGTCGGAATGGCTTGCTCGGGGAGGAGTGACAATGATGACACTCGATGACAACCTCGACGGTGTTTCTTGAAGGGGTTCGTAGCAGAAAACAATAATTTTTCTAACTATCGCAACACCAAAATACTAGCCAAGGATCTATCTATCTAGTAATGCGGTAACAGAGGAGATATCGGTAACATACCCTTGTAGACCGATAGCGGGGATTACGCTCCCGCAGCAAGCGTTGTCGATGTAGACGACGTAGCCGACCTCGAGGTCGCGGAGAACTTGGCGCGACGAATACGAAGACGGCGGTGGCGCGACGATGACACCCTGGCACCACGACTGTGGTGCCTCCAAGTACTCGCACACGTGCGGAGCTTGGCGATGACTCCCGGGCTCTCCGATCCAACCGAGATAGCGGAAGTAGAACTTTTGGGTGGAATCCCGCAGTACGACGGCGCACTGCGGTATAGATTTCTCACGCGCGCGTAGTCCTTACAAGGGGACCACGTAAACCGGGAGGTGGAGAGAGGGTGGAAGTGGGCGGAGGGGCATCCTCAGCCAATAGGAATAAATCCTGAATTTATTGTGTAATTTTCCAAATAATATGCCCCACTATTTATTAGGGGAGAGGGGGTGTCCCTCTCCCTTGCTAACCCATGTGGGACTAAAGGAGGAGGGGGGACGGGGTGCGGCTGGCTATGGGCACCATGTGGCCCAGCCGCACCACCCTCCCAAGAGGGTTCACCCCCCCTAGTGGGCTTTCCCTCCGGGGTTTAGGCCCATTAGGTGGGCTGCCCTATTTTTTCCTCTTTTAATTAATATTAAATTAATATTTAAATATATATAATTCATAATTAATATATTTGCATATTATTTAATCTCCCGTGACTCCGCAACAACTTCCGGACCACTCTGAACTTCCTTCGGTCTTCCCCGGAACCCTTCCGATTCCACCGGAACCATTCCGGTTCATTCTCTGTCTCTATTTCTATTATTTCGATAATTCCAAAACGATCTCAATGCGTCGTCAAGACCTTAAGTGTGTTACCCTACGGTTCGGGAATACTCCAAACATGGTCGAGACCCTTCGCTCGCCAATGACCGTCAGGGAGACCTAGATGGCTATGACAGTCCCTGTGCATTCCAGAATGATCGTCGTTGAACCGTTAGCATGATATTCATTCCTTTTGTTCCTTCGATACTACCCTCGTCCGAGATACGATCGTCAACATCCTATGTTGTGTTTTATCCCGTTACCGACAAGGGTCAATTAACTCATTCCGTTATATTATATCTCCAATGACCTAGTCATAAGCTGCGCAGCTTCATAGATATAATCTCACCGAGTGGGTCCAGAGTATATCTCCATCACGCGGACGAACAAATCCCGCTCTTGATCACTCGCCTCAACTACTTCCTTAGGATACCCGAAAGTGTCACCTTTATTGTCACACTAGATAAGTCATGACGTTTGATGCGATCAAAGTATATTCCAGAAGCAGTGATTTGATATGATCTCACGGTCTGAGGAATAAGCTATCACATTACTCTCCTATTGCAATAATGAACTTCTGTGATACGATCCTCTTGCAATAATTTGGTGGGTAATGTCCATCACCTTATTCTACTAATAAAATGACTTCATCATCAACTGTTATGAATCAGCATGATCGGGAAATCTCGATCATCCGTTGACTGATGAACTAGTTTATATAGAGGCTTACTAGGGACCCTGGTTTGTTTACATACCACACGTGTATTAACAATTCCGATTAATACAGTTATAGCACGGTATAAAACTTATTTATAAAATTAATGAGATAATGCGATAAATACTTAATATTTATTTGCCTCTAGGGCATATCTCCTTCAGTCTCCCACTTGCACTAGAGTACAAATAAACCAGCTGCATTTTATTGTAAATCATAACACCTTATCTTATAAGCGTTTTATGACATGCTTGCTTGTGGAAGAGTTTTCCTTCAACGGCCTGTACCATACTGAACAGTCCATTCTTTGTGATTCATTGATTATCACCTTGTTTGATATCAATCTGTTATCTTGATAACATTATACATATTTGATGACTAAGTGAGACTGTCGTTTCCCTGCGCGTACTCTGATTCTCAATCAGCTACATTCACCAGGAAACCACTTAGTTGAGAACCATTTTTCTCTACCAATCTTGCATGTATAATTTCGCAGTATCTATATACCTTTCATACCTATGTAGATTCTGACATTCTATTGTCAGTCTAGTGTCTAAAAACTTCCCACGACATTTTGGTCCTTTTAATTATCCAGTTTGATGTCAACACAACACCTTGTTGAGTTCTCCATCCTTGTGGACTCGAAATTCTTTATCCTTGGTTTTCTTTAAACAATAAAGATAGTAAATTCATAAAATTCACCTTAGTATTGTTCTTCTTATAAGAACATGGGTCATACTTCGTCGAGCACATAATATGGTTTATACGATGCCACTTAATATACCGGTATAAAAGAGGCAACATATCTCACAACCACTATTATCGTGTAGAAATCACTAAATGTTTTAACTAGATTTTTCAAGGACTTTTCCTTGATTTATTCCATTCTGACCTTTCAGAATCTAATCTAATAAAACATCTCGACCTTTTATTTAAAACTTCCTGATCTATCCAAATAGATTACCAACGTTTTAAATCACACAAACTTCATCGTAATTCTATAATCATATTAATTAATTCTAATTTAACTAGTACTTCCATTATATGTCATTTACATATAAGGACATTTATTAAGCTCCCACTCAAAATGTCAATCACATTTGAGACTATTCAGCTCATCTAGCTCCCACTCAAAAACATGTCTCTTACATATTAGATTTGGTAAGCTAATTCGACTCCCACTTAAATTATATAAACATAATTTCTTTCGATATTTTGGTCAATACAAAATCATTGATCTTTATCAATTCGAAATCCAACATACGATGTATTAGTACTTTGCTAACACGACTCAAGCATGTCTACATTTATGTAGTCAAACCTTTTGATTTTGTCCAAGACATTCTTTATGACAAAATTAGCTTTATGTCCTTTCCATAGTTTCATCCTTTATATAACCTTTTATATAAAAGATTAAGTAACCATTTTACTTAATAAGATTCAAATAACAATTATCTTTGTAATCTTAAATGTAACTTAGGATTTACAATTCTTAATTGTTTCTCGTATTTGGTATCATCTAATTTCTTTGTAGTTCGTAGATGTATTTCGTTCTGGCAACAAAATCATTTAATCAAGAATATCAATTTGTGACTTGACAAAATATTCTTGATTCGTACCATCTTTACAAAAAGCTCCTCATGAAACATTATGATCTTTTATCATCATTTTCATTCCTTTCGTATAGTTTTGTTCCGAAACATATTCCGTCACATTACTCCATACTTCATAGGAATAAGGTCAATTACCTTTATTTAAGCTTTTGCACTATTCCATTAACTTTCTTTTGAAAAACAATTTTTCCGCAATTACCAAGACAGCAATACAAGTTTTGCTTTTATTGGTATTTGGTTTATGGAATATATTCATACCTTTTATGAATATTCTACAAAGAATTATTCGTGTATAGTTTTATATTATCATATAATCCTATAAACCACGACACTGAAATATTGTCGTTTACACGAATTTTGGATGAGAAAACAATTTTCTAAAGTGGGGTGTTTTACTAAAACTACTCTAAATAATATTTAAACTTTTAAGAGATACTTTTAAGACCATACTTTATCAAAAATAGAGTATGATTATAATATTTATACAAATCAACATGTTTGATGTGCATTAAATAATTATAATTTGTGGAACAATATTTCACAAGTCTTTATGCTAAAACCATAACCCAAAATCATCGTCTATTTGATCAAATCACAATGACCCGATTTAGTATCCACCTTTTCTCTAAAAATCCTTTGATCTTTTATCAAACAATTTCAGATTAATGTCTCTTTTAGTAAATACATTTTATTTACTTAGAGTCATTTTAAAGGTTCCGATAATAATGATATTCACCATATTGATTTAATTATCATCGTGTATGATTTTCAATCAACTTTCTTATACATTGACATATCAATGTTTTGGATATTTTTAATCATCACGTCTCATTTAGACATTGGCTCAATTTTAATAGATCGAAGTATCTATAAATAATGCCAACATGATTAACAATTCGGTGGTGTTGTTTAATATCATCATTTTTGACTTTGGATTTTATTTTAGTATTCCTGTTTTATAAATGTCCAATTTATTATCATCGGGATTATAACGCGAATAACTTATTTGTAACCGAAACATGATCATAAGAAGAATTTATCCATAATCAAAAACAACTGGCTTGTTCCATTACATATATGAATAACTGCATTGCAAGATGCAAAACACACTAATTAAGATCATCCTCAAAACGATTACAAAATCTCTTATTCTAAAATACTAATCCGAAATAATAAATGTAGAAGGTAAAACGCCATTGGCCATCAACTATCTTGCTTGCCATCACTTGTTCACCATCACATTGTCCCTTTCCATATCCTTGTAAGAATTAGGTCCTGTTTTCATAAAACAGAATAAGTATCAGATACTTTTCAACAAGTATATAAAAACAATACATTTATAATTCTGTATATCAAATATACCGTATGGGTCGATGATCTCCGCTTCAATAGGATCCACTTTTACGTTCCTGAACCGGCTTATAAATTGATAAAGAGTAAGCGACTCACTCTTCACAACATAGCCACGGACATGCTCCTCATAGCTGGGAGGAAGAGAACGTAACACAATAGTGATCGCAAAAGCATCCGCCATCCAGTAGTCATAGACATTCGTGAGACTCAAGAATATGTCGTACATCTTGCCCAAATGAGTTTCCAAGCAGGTGTGTTCTTCCATCTTGAGTGAAAGAAAATCATCCAGCTGCTTAAACTGCTCAATTTTTATCTGGTCTATAAAATGGGCTTTGAGTGCATCTATCATCACAAGGTTCCATGTCTTGAAACTGTGCTTTCAATTCAGGCTCCATGTGAGTCATGGTGGTCTGGACACTTATGAAAATATCACGACGCTGGCGAAAATCCTCATCTTCTTCTTCGCTTGCGGAATCATCCGGCGCATCTCCTAGAAATTCTTCTATTACATAGAGTATGTTGTTGTGTGAGAGAATTCCCCTTAATTTCTCGTACCATCGATGAAGTTGGACCCATCGGCCAAAAGTTGCCGATCTCTAAGGAAGTAACCAAAATAGAAATTGTCGCTGGGATAGAACACCATCTACAGAAATAATCGCAAAGATAATAAGGCTAAGTTTATAAAATATGAGCTTAGTTTATAATCAAATTATCAAACATACTCCACTAAGATAATCATCCCTAAAATCATCTCAGCGATTACACGATCCCAATTCACTATACCACCCCCGATCGTCACGGCCGGCGCATAGTTGCAAGGGTGGACATCGAAATGTCGATCACAACATTCATGTGACTCATGCTCGATCTTTCGATCTTCACGTGTTCGAGGCTATGTCTGTACATACTAGGCTCGCCAATTAAAACCTTAGTGTATTGCTTGTGCAACGTGGCTTACACCCACGTTATGCGAACGCAGATACGTCTGACACCCGATCGTCACGGCCTGCCTCGTAACGGAGAACTTTCGGTGGTGCACACTAAGGGAGAACACAACTTTGGTATTTTATTTAGGGATCATCCTATTATAGCTACCGTCGTATATCTAATATATAAGCAATCAATAGGATATACACACAACAATACAATATCAAATAATGAAATGAAGTGCGATATGACATGGCCTTGCGCCTTGATCTCCATGGCGCGCCTCGGCAGGGCTCCGAGTCCGTGGCGCCTCCTTTGCCGTCGACAAGTTGAACAATTCATAATACTTACCGTAGCCATGTCATATAAAATGCCCCCTGCAAAACAAAGTTAGACGCTCTCTACTTTATCTTTTGCAAGTTTTACGTGGTTGCTAGGGCTTTCGTAAAAGAACCGTTTCTTACCTACGAACATAGAACCACACAACGATTAAATAATTGTCTCTATTACACCCTTTTCAGGGCCCTCCATTGAAAATGCTAAGTCATCTAAAGAGAGAGAAACAGACACCCGCTAGCCGCATATATGGTACAAGCCATATGTTAGTTGCGGAACCAGTCTCGCGTAAGCGTACGCGTAAGGTCGGTCCGGGCCGCTTCATCAACTCGATGCCGACAACATTAGCAAGTGCACGCGAGAGGGTAACAATTATAAAATCGATGCCCACATTCAACATGTGTTCTAACCGTACCAGCATAACTACGCATAGATCGGCTCTGATACCACTGAAGGGGTTCGTAGCAGAAAACAATAATTTTTCTAACTATCGCAACACCAAAATACTAGCCAAGGATCTATCTATCTAGTAATGCGGTAACGAGGAGATATCGGTAACATACCCTTGTAGACCGATAGCGGGGATTACGCTCCCGCAACAAGCGTTGTCGATGTAGACGACGTAGCCGACCTCGAGGTCGCGAAGAACTTGGCGCGACGAAGACGAAGACGGCGGTGGCGTGATGATGACGCCCTGGCACCACGACTGTGGTGCCTCCGAGTACTCGCACACGTGCGGAGCTTGACGATGACTCCCGGGCTCTCCGATCCAGCCGAGATAGCGGAAGTAAAACTTTTGGGTGGAATCCCGCAGTACGACGGCGTACTGCGGTATAGATTTCTCACGCGCGCGCAGTCCTTAAAAGGGGACCACGTACAACGGGAGGTGGAGAGAGGGTGGAAGTGGGCGGAGGGGCATCCACGGCCAATAGGAATAAATCCTGAATTTATTGTGTATTTTCCAAATAATATGCCCCACTATTTATTAGGGGAGAGGGTGTCCCTCTCCCTTGCTAACCCATGTGGGACTAAAGGAGGAGGGGGGGAGGTGGTGCGGCACCCTCCCAAGAGGGTTCGGCCCCCTAGTGGGCTTTCCCTCTGGGGTTTTGGCCCATTAGGTAGGCTGCCCTATTTTTCCTCTTTTAATTACTATTAAATTAATATTTAAATATATATAATTCATAATTAATATATTTGCATATTATTTAATCTCCCGTGACTCCGCAACAACTTCCGAACCACTCCGAACTTCCTTCGGTCTTCCCCGGAACCCTTCCGATTCCACCAGAACCATTCCGGTTCATTCTCTGTCTCTATTTCTATTATTCCGATAATTCCAAAACGATCTCTAAGCGTCGTCAAGACCTTAAGTGTGTTACCCTACGGTTCGGGAATACTCCAGACATGGTCGAGACCCTTCGCTCGCCAATGACCGTCAGGGAGACCTGGATGGCTATGACAGTCCCTGTGCATTCCAGAATGATCGTCGTTGAACCGTTATCATGATATTCATTCCTTTTGTTCCTTCGATACTACCCTCGTCCGAGATACGATCGTCAACATCCTTTGTTGTGTTTTATCCCGTTACCGACAAGGGTCACTTAACTCGTTCCGTGATATTATATCTCCAATGACCTAGTCATACGCTGCGCAGCTTTATAGATATAATCTCACCGAGTGGGCCCAGAGTATCTCTCCATCACGCAGACGAACAAATCCCGCTCTTGATCACTCGCCTCAACTACTTCCTTAGGATACTCGAAAGTGTCACCTTTATTGTCACGCTAGATAAGTCATGATGTTTGATGCGATCAAAGTATATTCCGGAAGCAGTGATTTGATATGATCTCACGGTCTGAGAAATAAGCTATCACATTACTCTCCTATTGCAATAATGAACTTCTGTGATACGATCCTCTTGCAATACTTTGGTGGGTAATGTCCATCACCTTATTCTACTAATAAAATGACTTCATCATCAACTGTTATGAATCAGCATGATCGGGAAATCTCGATCATCCGTTGACTGATGAACTAGTTTATATAGAGGCTTACTAGGGACCCTGGTTTGTTTACATACCACACGTGTATTAACAATTCCGATTAATACAGTTATAGCACGGTATAAAACTTATTTATAAACTTAATGAGATAATGAGATAAATACTTAATATTTATTTGCCTCTAGGGCATATCTCCTTCATTTCTCTCCTCGGCGGCATGTGTGTTTCATGTGGGTAGCCAGGTCTGCGGGGTCTGCCCAACATGGTCGTCTTCCATGACTACGTTGTGCACTTTTAAAGATTTTGGGGCGGTTCCCCGCACCGTTCAATTCTCTCCTACTTTTTTAAATAAAATGAGGCAATGTTGTCCGTTTTGTTCAAAAACTTCTAGGGACATTGATCTGAAGCTCGAGTTAGGAAGTGCTTTCATCAAATGAGGGTGGGGGGGGGGGGGGGGGGGGGGGGGGGGGGGGGGGGGGGGGGGTGGCGATATTCATAGGTATGAGTTCTTTCGCAATGGTCAAGGTTGAAGGTAAACCTTCTCTAACGACATATTTGATCCCTCACTTAACCAAGATTGTATAAAGATACAAAAGTATTGGGGTTTAATCATGAATATATAGATTATTCTCTTTGATTAGAACTTACTTTACTTAAGGCTTTCTTTATTTGGATATGGGGAGGAGATGGATTGGAGAGATATGCTGTAAGTTTTGTTCTAATTTGGTTTTTAATTTGGATTCAGTACCGTAGAAGTGAGAAATTGAAGACGCGATACGTAATGATATTGAGCTGGTAACAAACAAATACTCAAACATAGTACTCAAACAAATACTCAAAGGAGTACTAGCTAGCTGGACGTACACAGGCATCGATCTTATAATCTTCTTACGTACACAGCCAACCCTAGAAAATTATAAATAATAAGACCATTCGAGTAGACACGCAAAACACTCAAACTGTATAACCAGTTCCGGCCTTCCAGGTTCTCCCGAAACTCATTTTCCAGATTGCAAAATCGTCACGCAGAACAAATACGCAAAAGGAGTACTAAATAATTCGAAAAACTAGTTATTGTAAGAATTTGTTCATGAAGCAAACATTCATACAAGATCAAACGTAATTCTTAGTGCTATTTTTTAACTAGATTTATATCTTTGACCTAAACAAACCAAAAGGAATGGTACCGCACTAATTACCACATGGACGCCGGAAGTTGCTTCGGCGGCGCTCCTCCCTCTCCCACAGCCGCGTGCGCTGCATGCTCAGCGCTCAATAAAAGGCCATGTGCGAGCCGGTCATGTTCACCACTAAAACCCACTGGTCGGCCGAACGGCGTCATTTCTTCGCACGAACGGCAGAGCTCAAGGACTTCTCTCGGATGCGCTTCCATTAGCTCGTCATCGCCGGTGATTGCGACGAGCTGGTCGGGTCGTCGTCGGTGGTGGGCTCGGTGAGGGAGGAGTACGAGCCGCCCTCGTCGGAGTACTCCTTGTTGGAAGAGTTGGATTACTCCAACGCCGACATCGATAATCCCAGGCCGAGGCCGACACCACACTCCATTTGATGGTGGAGATGCGGCTAATGAGTTTGTTAGCCCTACCGATGATTTAGAAGAAATGCGAGGAAGGATGTGGGGGGGGGGGGGGGGTGGGTGGGTGGGTGGGGCTCACCCAAAATGCCCTATGTACGCTCGGTATGGTGGCGGCCGAGATGCTTATCTGGATTTTCTGAAATTTTTATGGAAAAACGGTGTTTATCAGCTGGCTGTAGGTACATCCGGTCTCGTGGCGCGCGTCCATCACCCGTTCGTCCGCGCGGAGGAACAGTTCCCGAGACGTTCACACACACCTAGTAGTATTTGTCTTTCCACCGTTTCACGTGGGTGGTCCATGGGCCATAGACTATTCCTTTTGCTTTTCACTGGTCTGTGGCTCCACATGCTATTAAATTACTGCTAGCTTGCTGCCATCGTTGCTAGCAAGTACAGTAGCAAGTTTACCATGTCTTACAACCTCGAGGGAGTTCCGAGCTCACGGAAGATCCGTTGATGACTTTTTTCAGGGTCGCCGGATCTAGTGATGGCGAGGCTCGATCGACTAGTTGGATTTTCAGCCGGCAAGCTCGAGGATGGTGGGCTAGGTGATAGTCGAGGTTACTGATTTGTCGATGTTGCATACAGTGTTGTGATTTGCTACATCTGAGCATTGGTTTTGTTGTACAAGCATAGGTAAAGTGTTACAATGTTGGGCGGAGAACTCGAGGATGGTGAGCTAGGTGATAGTCGAGGTTACTGATTTGTCGATGTTGCATACATTGTTGTGATTTGCTACATGTGTGCATTGGTTTTGTTGTATAAGCATAGGTAAAGTGTAACAATGTCGGCCGACGAGATCGAGGACGGTGGGCTAGGTGATAGTCGAGGTTACTGATATTTCGATGTTGCATACATTGTGGTGATTTGCTACATGTGTGCATTAGTTTTGTTGTGTAAGCATGGGTAAAGTGTTACAATGATTTATGTGTGTATGCTAGAGAGCAATTGTTTCAATGTTGCATACGTGTTTCTATAGTGTTGGATGAGTTGGACACAAATGTTTGATGAGTTGATTCTTTTTGTTGCAAACGATGACTATTTTTCCAATATTTTTGATGCGACCAATGGGGATTTGTTTCATAGGATGTTTACTTTTGCTACATTCAGATGTCCAAAATGTTACAACGATTTTTGCTACATGTCGTAAGTTTTTACATATTCAGAAAAATGTGGCGAAAAACTATATCTGCATGCATACACTGTGTGCCGCCGGTGCTCTCACATCGGTCATGGCCACCAACGCCCTGTCTCTCTCGGGCGCAGCCGGTGCCCTCACCTCGTCGGCGTCCGCCTCCACCTTCGCCCCCATCAACTCCTCCATGATCACCGTGCGCCTGGACCGCACCAACTTCCTCCTCTGGAAGACGCAGGTGGTTCTGACAATCGCCGGTGCTGGGTACTATGGCTATCTCGACGGCAGCTGCAAAACGCTGCCCAAGACCGTCAAGCAGGGGACCGGCGACGCGGCTGTAGATGTCGCCAACCCTGACCACGCGACCTGGTGTACGCTGGACCAAAGGGTTCTCAGCGTCCTCGTCGGGTCGATGACTGAAGATATACTCGGCCAGATGGTCGGGAAGAACACTTCCGCCGCAGTTTGGGAGTGTGTCACGGGCATGTTCTCAGCCCAGAACCGCGCCGGTATGCGCCAGATTAAACGACAGCTTGCGTCGTTAAAGAAGAAGGACTTGTCCGCCGCCGCCTATTATCACAAGATGAAGGCGTACGCGGACGCCATGGCGACCATCGGGAGCCCGCTGGAAGATGATGACCTGATTGACTACATCGTTGGTGGCCTCGGGCAGCAATTTGAGTCTTTCCAGGCGTCGCTCAACATCCTCAGCCACACCAGCTCGGCGCCCCTCGCTCTCACCAACTTCTACGCCATGCTTCTCTCATATGAGGCCATGCAGGAGCAGAACAAGTCCGACGCTGCAGAGTTCTCTTCTTCAGCGAACACCGTCGCTCGGAGTGGCGGTGATGACTACAGACGTCAATCTGGACGTCCGACTGACAACTTCGGTGGTCGCTCCGGTGGACGTCAGGGTGGAGGACAGCCCAACCAGGGCTATGGCGGTGGCGACGGCCAAGGCAGCGGCCACCAAGGAGGACAAGGCGGTGGCTACCAAGGCGGTGGCTATCAAGGTGGTGGCAACCGTGGTGGCGGCCGCGGCAATGGCAACGGAGGCGGCTGTGGTGGAAACCGCAAGTGGCGCCCCAAGTGCCAAATCTGCAAGAATTGGGGTCATGAGGCCCTCCAATGCAGGAAGTTCCAGGACAATGGCCGTTCTGGTAACTCGGCCACTCATGGCCGTGATGAGCCGCCGCACTGGATTATGGACAGCGGTGCCACCGATCACCTCACCAATGACATGGAGCGGATGAATGTCCAGGAACGCTACCATGGCAAGGATCAAGTTCATGTCGCCAACGGAGCAGGTCTGTCTATTACTCATGTTGGTTATTCTCGTTTAGTTGGTTCTATGCAACCCAGTGCTTTGAAAAATATCCTTCATGTTCCTGAACTTGGTAAAAATCTACTTTCCGTTCATAGAATCCTTTGCGATAATCCTGTCTTTATCGAGTTTCACCGTGATTTTTTCTATGTTAAGGACACAGGCACAAAGCAAATAATTCTTCAAGGTAGAAGCCGTGGTGGTCTCTACCCAATTCCGTTTGGCCGCACATCTTCGTCCTCGGGTCGTCATGCGTCCTCCAGTGTCAAGCTATCTTATGAACAATGGCATCAACGTCTTGGTCATCCATCAGATAATGTAGTTCAAGTTGTAGTCAAGAACAATAGTCTTTTGTGTTCCCCAAACTCTAGTATCTCGGTTTGTGATGCTTGTGAGCGTGCAAAGACTCATCAATTACCTTATAATCATTCATCTCGTGTTTCTCTTGCACCTTTAGAGCTTATTCATACTGATGTTTGGGGTCCTGCATTGCCTTCCTCCGGAGGCTTTAAGTACTACGTTAGTTTCATTGATGATTATAGTCGTTATTGCTGGATCTACTTGCTCAAACACAAGTCTGATGTCGAGGACGACTTTTACGCTTTTCAACGTCATGTCGAGTTTACCCTTAACACTAAAATTCGTGCGATACAGTCTGATTGGGGTGGTGAGTATCATCGCTTGCATAAGTATTTTCAGCGTACTGGCATAGCTCATCGTGTGTCCTGTCCTCATACCTCCCAACAGAATGGCATTGCTGAACGAAAGCACCGTCATCTTGTCGAGACTGGACTTGCCCTTCTCGCACATTCCTCTTTGCCACTACGTTTTTGGGATGAAGCTTTCCTCACCGCCTGCTATCTTTTTTAATAGGATGCCCACACCTGTGTTGCACAACACTACACCTGTTGAGAAACTTCTCCAGTCCCCTCCAGATTATTCGTTTCTTCGCACTTTTGGATGCGCCTGTTGGCCCAGTTTGCGGAAGTACAACTCACGTAAGCTGGAGTTTCGCTCCAAAATGTGTGTGTTCTTGGGATATAGCCCTATGCATAAAGGATACAAGTGCTTGGACCGTTCCACGGGTTAGATTTCATCTCACGCGATGTTATTTTTGACGAACGCGTGTTTCCCTATGCCATGCCCGGTGTCGTGGTTGATATTTCGCAATTGCATCCTGTGTCTTTTCCTGTGCACGAACGAGCTATTCAGGATGTTCACTTGCGTAAATATGACATGTCCTTATTGCCACATGATCCGCTTGTTCCTTTGTCTGGTGTTTCTGTGCAGGTTCCAGGACCGATCGACGTGCATGCTCAGCCGTCGTTGCATGGGGCGGGCGCTCCTCCGATACGGCCTCGTCCGGCCCATCCAACAGTGCGCGCTGCTCCGCCTCGTCGCCCGCTGGCTCGGACGGACCGTCTTCGTCACCCGCTGCCTCGGACGGGCCGGCCCAGCAGGCCATGCGGCATCCGTCCTCGCCCCAGCCTCCGTCTCCCGCTGCCTCGGCTGGATCCCCGGCGCCGTCCTCACCCGATATGGCTCACGATGCCAGCACTGCTTCCGACTCCTCAAGCGGGTCGTCTTCGCCTGGCAGCTCCTCCGCCTCGCTAGCGCCTGTGCCTCCGCCGCCTCCGGTGGTCACCCGCTCGCAAACCAATGTGTATCGTCCCCGAAAGTATACTGACGGGACTGTTCGGTACAATCAGGATCGTCGTCGTGCACTGTTTGCTACTCCGGTTTCCCATCGCTCCGCCCTCACTGACCCAGCTTGGCGGACTGCGATGGAGGATGAGTTCTCAACTCTTCAACGTAACCGAACATGGATCTTGGTTCCTCGACCGTCCGATACTAACATTGTTGGCAGTAAATGGATTTTCAAGACGAAATTCCGCCCTGATGGTTCTGTTGACAAGCTCAAGGCACGTCTCATTTCTCGCGGTTTCACTCAGCAACACGGTATCGATTATCACGACACCTTTAGTCCTGTTGTGAAGCCTGTCACTGTGCGCCTGGTTTTATCTCTTGCAGTCTCTCGCGGCTGGTGCCTCCGTCAGGTCGACGTCAGCAATGCTTTCCTCCATGGTTTTCTCAATGAGACTGTCTATATACAGCAGCCCCTGGTTTTGAGGACCCTCGGCATCCGCAGCATGTGTGCAAGCTTCAGCGTGCTTTATATGGTCTGAAACAGTCTCCCTGATAAGCTTCATGAGGTTGGTTTTGTCTCCAGCAAGGCTGATACTTCTCTCTTCATTTTTGCTCACGCTGGTGTCAGTCTATACATGTTGGTGTACGTCGATGATATTGTCATTGCTGGTTCCTCTCCTGCCGCGGTTGATCGTTTGGTTCAGACTCTTGCCTACACGTTTCCTATTAAGGATCTTGGACGTCTTGAGTACTTTCTTGGTATTGAGGCTGCCTACAATTCAGGGGGAATGGTGCTTACTCAGCATAAGTACGCACTTGATCTTTTACACCGTGCGAATTTGGAGAATTGCCGAGCTGTCTCAACGCCCATGTCCACCACCGACAAGCTATCCAGTGATGTCGGGCAGCAGCTTGATAGTGGTGATGTTTTTCGATATAGGAGTTTAGTTGGAGGGCTCCAATATCTGACGCTGACCAGGCCTGATTTGTCTTTTGCTGTGAATAAGGTGTGCCAGTACTTGTCACAGCCCACTACGGTGCATTATGAGGCGGTCAAGCGAATCCTTCGGTATGTGAAAGGAACAGTGTCCACAGGGTTACGAATTCAGAAAGGGTCATCTACCGTTCTGAATATTTATACTAATGCAGACTGGGCAAGATGTCCTGATAATCGACGGTCCACCGGAGGCTTCGCCATTTTCCTTGGACCGAATCTTCTATCGTGGAGCTCACACAAGCAACCCACGGTATCGAGGTCAAGCACCGAGGCAGAGTACAAAGCTCTTGTCAATGGCACGGCTGAGGCGATATGGATTCAGTCAGTGCTAAAGGAGCTTGGTGTTCATCAGTCCAAACCACTTGTGTTATGGTGTGATAATCTTGGAGCCACCTACCTGTCCGCCAATCCTATGTTTCATGCTCGCACGAAGCATATCGAGATCGATTTTCACTTTGTGCGAGAGAAGGTTGCCTTGGGAGCTTTGGATGTTCGATACATCAGTATAGGAGATCAGCTAGCCGACGTCTTCACCAAGCCAGCTACTGAACAGCTGCTTCGCAGATTTTGCGCCAATCTCAACCTCGTACACGACGGTTTAGATTGAGGGGATGTATTAGAGTTGATAGCTTGTACGTACTGTATTGTATGTGTATTTGTCACTAGTGGAAAATGGGCAATAGGTTTCAACCTTTAGTCCCCAATTTGTTACAAACCGGTACTAATGGGGGCATCCCACCCGGCCAGCTCGCCTCCCAGCCCCGCCCTGGTTCGTGCGGGGCCTTTAGTCGGTTGGAGCCACCAACCCGGACTAAAGCCGTCGGCATACCTTTATTTTTTTTCTATTTTTCATTTAACATGGAATAATTCATATCTTCAAATCCGTAAAATCGAAATTTAACAAATAAAATGTCTAAATCGATTAGAAAAACAAGATGAATCCAAATTTAACTATTATATCATATTTTGCATCACAAGAACTCATTTAAATAGAATAAATTACTTTCAAAAAATCAGCATAAACTCGTTTTACTAGGCGAAATTAGGTAGAAATCAAGAAAATTACTAATACTTGAGGATTATTCATAAAATGTGGATTACTCTTTGTGAAATTATATGGGTGCCATTTTGCACCATATCTTTTTAGAGGTTTTGTTTACTTTATTTGATTGTTTTCAAAAAGCGGTTAAAATGGCCACCATGACTCTTATAGTAGAGGTCAAATTTTCTAAAACTATCGATATTCTTGTGATATACTCCGGTGTGTGACCGGATTTACCGGCTTCACTTTCTCTCTAATAAGTTGGTGGACTTATAGCAGAAAATTCCCACTTCGGGCTGGTTTTGGATGTTGCTATGTCCTAACCTAACACAACTAAGCAAAAAAGTCCACTGGCCTACCCCCTTTCGACTCCGTTCAAAGGGGTATACGGGAACTTTGACTTTTTTCCAGCGGGTCTAGGGTTTCACCGAAGCGGGGCTCCGGAGCGTCGGAAACCCCACCAAAACCTAGCTGGTTCCATACCATATGTATATAAGTGTGTTAGGTGTTGTACATGTCCAAGATCGTACTCCGGTGTGTGACCGGATTTACCGGCTTCACTTTCTCTCTAGTAAGTTGGTGGACTTATAGCTGAAAATTTCCACTTCGGGCGAAACAGAGGGAATCTTTACAAGAGTTGGGTGGATCTTAGTTTTGGATGTTCCTATGGCCTAATCTAACACAACCAAGCAAAAAAGTTCATTGGCCTACCCCTTTCGACTCCGTTCAAAGGGGTATACGGGAACTTTGACTTTTTTCCAGCGGGTCTAGTGTTTCACCGAAGCGGGGCTCCGGAGCGTCGGAAACCCCACCAAAACATAGCTGGTTTCATACCATATGTATATAAGTGTGTTGGGTGTTGTACATGTCCAAGATACTACTCCGGTGTGTGACCGGCTTCACCGGCTTCACTTTCTCTCTAGTAAGTTGGTGGACTTATAGCTGAAAATTCCCACTTCGGTCGAAACGGAGGGAATCTTTGCAAGAGTTGGGTGGATCTTGGTTTTGGATGTTCATATGTCCTAACCTAACACAACCAAGCAAAAAAGTTCACTGGCCTACCCCCTTTCGACTCCGTTCAAAGGGGTATATGGGGAACTTTGACTTTTTTCCAACGGGTTTAGTCTTTCACGGAAGCGGGGCTCCGGAGCATCGAAAACCCCACCAAAACATAGCTGGTTTCATACCATATGTATATAAGTGTGTTGGGTGTTGTACATGTCCAAGATACTACTCCGGTGTGTGACCGGCTTCACTTTTTCTCTAGTAAGTTGGTGGACTTATAGCTAAAAATTCCCACTTCGGGAGAAACGGAGGAATCTTTGCAAAAGTTGGGTGGATCTTGGTTTTGGATGTTCCTATGTCCTAACATAACACAACCAAGCAAAAAAAGTCCACTGGCCTACCCCTTTCGACTCCGTTCAAAGGGTATACGGAAAGTTTGACTTTTTTCCAACGGGTTTAGGCTTTCACCGAAGCGGGGCTCCGGAGCGTCGGAAACCCCACCAAAACCTAGCTGGTTCCATACCATATGTAAATAAGTGTGTTGGGTGTTGTTTACATGTCCAAGATACTACTCCAGTGTGTGACCGGCTTCACCAGCTTCACTTTCACTCTATTAAGTTGGTGGACTTATAGCTGAAAATTCCCACTTCGGGAGAAACGGAGGGAATCTTTGCAAGAGTTGGGTGGATCTTGGTTTTGTATGTTCCTATGTTCTAACCTAACACAATCAAGCAAAAAAAAAGTCCACTGGCCTAGCACCTTTCGACTCCGTTCAAGGGGTATATCGGAAAGTTTGACTTTTTTCCAACAGGTCTAGTCTTTCACCGAAGCGGGGCTCCGGAGCGTCGGAAACCCCACCAAAACATATCTGGTTCCATACCATATGTATATAAGTGTGTTGGGTGTTGTACATGTCCAAGATCCTACTCCGGTGTGTGACCGGCTTCACGGGGTTCACTTTCTCTCTAGTAAGTTGGTGGACTTATAGCTGAAAATTCCCACTTCGTGCGAAACGGAGGGAATCTTTGCAAGAGTTGGGTGGATCTTGGTTTTGGATGTTCCTATGCCCTAATATAACACAACCATGCTAAAGGATACCTTTTTTTAGGGTTTTTTTCACTTTATTTGATTTTTTTAAAAAAAAACGATCCAAATGGCCACCATGACTATTCATCGGAAGAGGTCAAATTTTCTAACTATCGATATTTCTGTGATGCAAAAGATGATATGGAAAGCATATTTGAATTCCTCTCATTTTTCTAATTGACTTAGACATTTTATTTGTCAAATTTCGATTTACGGATTTAAAGATATGAATTCTTCCATATTAAATGTAAAAAGGAAAAAATAAAGTAAAATTCATTTTACTGTTATTTATTCAAAATATACTATTACATAATCATTGTATTTATTCAAACAAAGTTTGAAAATTTAAACAATAAAAAGTGTTACATCATGACTCAGGGGTTAATATGATTGATAGGATACTATTATCAGTAAGTTCTAACATCTCATTTGGAATCTAATTTGAAAGGAATTCAAAAGTTAAGCGTGCTCGGGCTAGAGCATTTTCAGGATGGGTGACCGAATGGAAAGTTTGACCAGAGTAAGTATTTTGACCTGAGATTAAGTGTATAACTAGTTTAAGTGTGTGGCTAAGTGAGAATTAGAAATAGAATTAAAAATAGAATTGAAAATAATTAAGAATAATTAAAAATAGAATTGAAAATAAAATTAAAAAAATTCCCGGCACCTTTAGTCCCGGTTGGTGCCCGCGCGCGCGCCGCTTCGCCCATGTGGAGACCTTTAGTCTCGGTTCGTAAGGAACCGAGACTAAAGGGTGGGGAGGCTTTAGTCCCGCTTTACTAGTCCCGGTTGCCTAACCGGGACTAGAAGGCCTCTAGAACCGGACTAAAGCCCCGTTTTCCACTAGTGTGTACCGGTTTGGTATATCCAAACCTATCGATCCGATCTTGGTTGTGAGATCGATCGATCCCTGTACTCTCCCGATCTCCTATATAATGGAAAGCCCCACGACGGGGTACGTACGGCAAAATATTCTTTAAACTTATTGGTCAGAATTTTCCGGGCATAAGAGTAGATAGATAGGTCGATCGCGAGAGGTTAGGCTAGGTCGCATATACACCGCATTCACAAAACTAAATGTTGAACCAATGTTGGTAACTATTTGACCCGGAGGATTTAGTGCCACGTTCAAGATAAAAGCAGTGAAAGCAAGTCAAGCAGTGTTAGATGATGATAAACTAGCGGCGCATAGTGGCGCAGCGACGGCGAAGTCCGAAGAGTATGTAGCAGCTAGTAATTCATGTGCGCTTTAGGTTGCGCCCAGTGTTAGGTTTGTGTCTGCGTTTCTCTACCGGACGGCAACTTCAAAGATACATGACGTGTATGACGTGAGTTTCCTATACTTCAGTTCTATCCCTTTTCTTGAACCACAACATCGATCTTATGTTTTTTCATCACTTCTGCAGGGCGCCGCTCCTCTTCTCCTCGGTGCGCAGCACCCGGTTTTGATTAAAGATTTGTTTTCTTTAGATCAATTTCTCGAAATTTCAATCTCATAAATTAAATCCAATCTAGCCACAAACTAAAAGGAAAACGCTTGGTTTAAGCCAGCGATAGGTCGCTCTCCGCGCGCAGCAAATCGGCGCCTCGCTGCTAGCTCCGTCCGTTGATACACGCCTAGATCAATCAATTTATATACTGCAATAATAAAATCAAGGACATCATCAAGTAGCTAGTAACAGAAGGATCAATTAGAGCGACAACAGGATATCTACCCAAGCCCTTTCTCCCTCTGGAGGGCCGTAACACCGCTCATCAAGCAGAATAAGGCAAATTGCGCAAAGGGAGAGCCCGACGAGTAGCAACGCCACGACAAGGTACCGCGAGCTCGTCATGTCCTTGTAGTTGACCAACATGAAGAGGGAGATGCAGACAAGCGGCACGCTGACGGACACTAAAAGGCAGATCATCGCCCACCTGCTACACTCCTCGGGTTCCGCCGCCGTCGCCACTATGAGCTGCTCGCCCTCGCCGGCCATCCTACACCAAATTAAGTTAGCTGTACGTCTGTCTAACTTGGCTAGGGTCTGATCAATCTGGTGCAACGTAACTGAAGTAGATAGATCCGCGTGTAGTTTGCTTTGGTTGGACTTGTTGGGGCTGGTGTTGGCTTACGACTCCCAAGTTTTTTTTTGCGAGGGACTTATATTAGGACTCCTAAGAGCATCTCCATCGGCACTCTTCAAATGAGTGTCCGGCAACTCCCAATTAAGACCTAATTGAAGGGTGTCAGACATCTGTCCGGTCAACCGGGGGTGATGCCCACAACGGCGCCGCCCAAACAAAAAAGCTTAAACAAATTGAAATAAATATAAACTGTTTTCAAGTTTCATTCATATTTGTTATATATTATAAAAGTTTGAATGAAATTTGACCAAAGGGCGCGGTGCCCTAAACCCTAACCCTAACCCTAGCCTAATCCTCATCGGTGGTGTCCAACCACGAGTCATCGCCGTCGTCTCCGTTGTCGTCGAGCACGACGTAGGCGGAGGAGGAGGCGCCGCAGCTGCAGGAGGGGCCGTCTTGACGGCGTGGTGCACGGCTGCAGGAGGCGCCGCCATAGGAGGAGGAGGTCGTCGTTGCCACCAAGGCGGCCACGGTGGCGATGTACCCGGGGTTGTCGCGTTCGATGGTGACCACCGAGTTCACGAGGGCGCCAGGAACCCCGACGAGTCGCCGTTGTGCTCGTTGGCGGAGGCCACGTTGCGGCCCGTGCCTTCCCACCACCGGTGACGGCCGTCCGCATTGTAGCGGCCCGACGCTGTCGGGCTGTCGTAGGCGGCGAGCACCTCTGTGTGCTCGCGCTCGAACCGCCGGAGCCACGCGACCCAGTTGTTGTCGTCGAACTCGTCCAGGGCGCGCTGCTGTGGGGTCAGCCACGAGCGCCGACGAGCAATGTCGCGCCGAATCTGATCCGGCGTCTCCGGCAGCGCCGGCACGGGGAGCCTGCCATTGGGGGGCGTGCGCCACCCCGAGGGCAGGCGGGAATCCGGCGGTACCAGCAGGCCGTAGCGATACAGATCCCACGCCTACTCGGTGGAGATCGTACGACCGCTTCGCCTGCCGCCCGCCTCGTGGTTGTTCGCCATGGCGCAGTGGGTGTGGGAGACGGGGAGGTGGGCGTGAGAGGCTTGGTGCGGCGAGGGTGCGGCGAGCGAGTGACCTTTTATGGGCGCGACGAGGGAGGTGGGCGGTGCGCGAGCATTTGCGCCGGCGTAAATGCATTGCGTGGAAACGCTGCGACGCTGGCGCGCGCTGTCGCCAGCGTTAATGCGATGCGTGCTAGCAGGCGCATGCCGTCGTGCTGTCTCGTCGCCTTGCATGTCGTCTCGTGCAGTCTCGGAGACCGCCCGACATCCATTAACACGGGCGTACCGACGTACCGGTCACCTGCGCGCCCTCATTAACTTGGGCACCGACGTCATGTGTATGACGAGCGGGCCAGACCTGTCGGAGGGCATGTCCGCCCCATGTCCTGCACCCCCGAGAGGGTCTCCAAAATTGGGGACCCTTTCAAGGGTGCCGGACACGATTTTGCTCCGGGCAAGGCTTTAGGAGGTGCGGCTGGTGATGATTTTTGGCGTCCAAACCCGAAATAAGCTTTTGGTGGGTCATTTGGAGGGTGTGGGTGGAGATGCTCTAAGTTAGGAGGAGATGGGTCCGGAAAGATATGCTGGAAGCTTTTATTATCAAATCTTTTACATGGATCTAGTAGCGGAGACGAGACGAGGACGGATACCTGAAGATTGAGCTCTTATAACAAACAAATTGCGGAAATCCTATTTGATGATCATTCTGAAAACTTGCTTACAGCCGAGGGACTGTCGAACAAGACACGCTACGTACACACGGATCAAGCAATTGATCTAGTGCAATAATCAAATCGAGGAGCTAGGATTAAATAGAAGGACAACAGGGTATCTACCAAGAACCTTTCTCCCTCTGGATTGCCGCTACACCGCTCCTGAATCACGATAATGGACATTGCGCAAAGGAAGCTGCCGAGGAGCAGCACCAGCAACACGAAGAGGAACGCCGCGATAGGGTACTGCAAGTTTGTCAGGTGCCAGTAGTTGATCAACATGAAGCAGCCGATGCAGACACTACTAGAAACAGGAGCATTAGTCTCGGGTGGTAGGGGCCTCTGGTATCGGATTCCCACCCGGGACGCCCGATTTGGGACTAGAGGCCCCCCCCCCCCCCCCCCTCTAGTCCCGGGTGGCTTACGAGTGCCCGCCAACAGTTTTCAATCCTCACAGGGGTGTCAGGTCCGTAGACTTGACTCTCTCCGGTTTTTCCTAAAAATCCAAAGAGTGCTACAAGCTACTAAAGGCGTCTAACTTGCTTAGTGTGTTGTCAACAGCAACAGTCTTCGGGCCTTTCGTCGTTCTTGGCGTCTTGTTGGGTGTGATGTCTTCTATTTAGTCGACCTTCTGTTTAGTTGGCAAACAAAGTTGTTGATGACTTCCTTGGTTCTTGGAATTCATGACGCTTCACGCTATCCTTCAGAGGTTGGTTCTATCTTAGTTAGCCTAAAAGGTTAGTGAAGGTAATGCTTGATATCAGCCTCTAGTCGGGTAAGTTGAGTTAATAAGGTTAGCACTTAGAAGACACTGACGACACTAGCTTTGTGGTACACCTTCACGTAGACGATCTTCAGGGCTGGTTGTCTTCTTTGTTGCTGATGATGATCTCATTAGTACGTCATGGCTTGAGGGCTTCACAAAACCTTCAAAAAGTAGTGGCTCATATAGATCTCCGAGTCCTCCTTGTTGCCATCTGCATGTGAGACTTCCTTTGGCACTTCTGCTTGGTTTGTAGGTCTTGAGGAGGTTAGTTTGCAACAAGACCAACCGGGGTTAGATGTTACTCTAAAGCTAGATACGTTAAGTTAGTGATGGTATACTCGTATTTTGAAAAGTTAATTAAACTAGGCAAGGCCTGTCACATCACAGGGATGGGCTTTCTCGGGGTGGTCTTCTGTATCAGGTGCGGTTAAAAGCTCTCACGTGTCGAAGTTTAGGGCAAAGGCCAAACATTTTTAGAGAGGTTTTCTAAACAAGTTTTTGAAAAGCATCCCGATGCGTCTAACGCTAAAAAGGTATTTTGTGCAGAGGCAGAAAGATGTTTTAACAAAAGGGAAGTATGTGCATAATATGTGTTGCCGACAAGGAGTGCTTGCGAAACATACCAGAAAACAACACACCAACAACAAACATACAAACAAGACACACACAAGCAAAAAGCAAACCAGCAGAACAGCACACGAAACACATATAGTACCAAAAGGGCACTCAACAATCGTGATAGTCGGGTAATCCAGCCAAAGGTCATATCCTACTTCATCCTATGGGGTTTGGTGTCACATGGTTACTGAAGTCCTCATTTGATCACCTTGGGTTTTTGCCGAAAAGTTTGAGATTGTCCGGTTTGTTGATGGCGTAACATTGTTGGGGTTGGGTCGAGTGAGCGAAGGTGATTTTGCATTCTTGTCCTGCATTCTGCACATCCGGGGTATTTGGAGGTCCCGGCTTTGTTGTCATCGACGATTTTGGTCTTGTGGACTGTGCATCTGAGGACTCTTGTCTCGTCTTGGCTCTAGCTACTTGGGTCTCACTTGGGTCCATCGTCAAGCGTAAACAAGTTTTGAATAGGGACAAGAGAGTAGAGAGAACTCCTTTGAAAAACTTTGAAATTAGAAAGGTAAGATCAAGATATTTTTGAGAATAGGTGAGGAGTGGAAACCATACTAGGCTTACCTTGAAGAAAATACCTTTCTATAGAAATAAGTTTTAGCATAATATTTCCTTCCTAAGCTAACGACCAGGCTAACTAAGGTCTCCTAAGGTCAACGATGGCTCTGATACCAAGTCTGTAAGGACCCCTCGGATTTACCGGTCCGGGGTGCCCACGTTATGTAAACAGATCACGATCCCAATGATCAGTGCATCACGATCACATAACCAACATGGTATACAGAGTTACATCATCCAACTCGATCAGTACAAAATTTACATAAATGGTGGTCACACGACCAAGCCTACAACCATCGTCACGCAGGACAGAATTAACTACGATATAGCGGAAGCTTTCGGCTAGCGTCGGCCCTCGTCACAACCGGACGCATTTCCACAGAGCAGTTGACCGGTGACACTCAGTTGGCGTAGTCGTCGGCGTACTCCTCATCTTCGGCGTAGGTCTTCTCGTTGAAAACCTGGACATTGGAATATCCAGGGACACAGCCATGAGTACAATTACGTACTCGCAAGACCACCACCAGGCTTAAGTTTTCATGGTAATGCAATAGAATCGTTTTCGAAAACTGGGATAGTTGCTATATATGACTATAGGGCTTAATTTTCGCAAACGATGCTTTTAGACATAGAGAATACAACATCTCTATATCTTTGTTGAAAAAGGCATTTGGAGATATAATTCTCCTTCTTTAGAAATGACAGAAAACATTTCCACGTTTGAAAACACTTTTCTAAAACTTTTTCAAAACACTAGGATAGGGATGCCCCTTTTTCCTTTCCGGGTTCCGACTGGTTGACTCCCCGAGACCAACCATCTTCTCCCAAAATCCGTACCTCCCAGGTACCTCCTTACTGCCTCCTTGTTTTCCATCAAAAAGCACTTTTTCTTTTTTTAAAACAAAAATGCCCGCACGCCTAGATCGGTGGCCTTCCAACCGTCCATGACCGAGGACTCGGCTATTCGAATAGTTTTACACTCTGCAGATGTTGTACACTTTCACCACAAGATATGGACAGTCTGCCGTGGACAACCACGGACTGTACCGAGACAGCATGCACCCATCAGACCGCCAATCCTAACTTCCACTATGTCGATGCTAGTACCTCGGTCGACCTCCTCGATGGGTTTGTACCTCCCCGGCACCGAGTGAGCTAGCCGTTTGCAACCGGTTACCCCTAGTCTCACACCGCCATGACAGGAGACCCACCGCTGCTTCCCGGTAGGGACTTTAACCCCACACTCTGTATGCCCAATTTCCTTATTGCGGCATTCGGTTCAGGGGACTCGAACCCCGTCTAGCCATTTTGAGGCAAAGCGCGCACTAGCACAAACAAGCTTCCGAAAGGCCCCGTGCCCATTTTGGAGTAATGTGGTTGTACTGTTAAAATTGTCGGGCAAGATCCGCTAGGGCTGTACTTTGTTTTCCAAAAACATCTCCTTCTCCGACTGCTCCCAGCAGCTCGGGTTTTCGTAAGCATCTCCGATTTGCTCCCAGCATCTCGGGTTTTCGTAAACTTCTCCGGTTGCTCCCAGCATCTCGGGTTTTGTAAAACACTTTCTCTCGAGTGCTCCCAGCGACTCGGGTTTTTCCTCCGAAAACATTTTCGTAAAAACCAGGTCCCATCCTATAGTTTTGAGGTAAGAGTATAAGGATATGCTACTAGAAAATATAATTTTCTTGATAGCGCCTTCGGTAGAAGGCTTCTCAAGTAAAGACTTATTTTTATAAAACCTATTATATACTAGTAGATAGATCTTTGGCCAAACAATAATTTTTGTAAAATAAGTTTTGGGTGGCAAAATGCCACAGAAAAGATAAAACATGCATTATTTCATTTTGAAAAAAACAAGACATGCTTTGTAAAAATAATAGGATTTCAGTAGAGTGGTGAGGTGGCTTGCCTTGATCTGTGGTCTGCTCCTGCTGCTGATAATCAAAACAATCTCCACAATACTCCTCAGCAGATAATCCCTCCTCGCGAGTTTCTAGCGTCGCAAAGTAAAAACACACAATCAACATACAGCAGGACAAACATTTCTGCACATCAATCTACTAGCAAACAAGACAAGCACAACTAACATTCTTTACACAATCAGTAGCTAACACACTTTTTAATTAAAGATGGTTCTTTATCATCTACTTTGATTTTAAACATACAATCATGATTAAACAAGTGGCTCTTTCTTCATGTAACACTTAGTGCTTTACTACAAATTCCAAATTAGCTTTAATTAAGCACTAACATATTAAGAGCAACAAAATTTAGTGAGCTACAGTACCAAAACACTTCACAAACAAGACTAGCAATTTTATTATCAAGAAACAAACAATTGTTTCATCAGTTTAATAGGCAGGAATATACCTTTTTTAGAGTTTATTATGTCCAGGATGTTCTGTTTATCCACAATTTACGAAAAGCTAGGTTTAGGTTCTCTGTAATTATTAGAAGCTACTGCAATTGGATTTAGTCCAAAATTTTATTCACAGAAAATTAGATAAATGCTAGAAAACCATACTGGTCCAAACTTCAAACACATGTCAATTTAAAATTATGCGTCGCAAACACATGAGGTTAACTTCTACAGAAAGCTGCACTCACAAGCATTCCAGAGCAATTGGATTTATCATTTTTGGATTCATAAAACTCAAGTTAATAATGATTATTTGATTCAGACCAGTGGCAGTGCAGTAATTATCATGCTCAAACAAAATCATATTTTTCAGATCTGCAAGTTCGACATGGTTCTAAACTTGTTTATTTACTTCGGTGATTTTTGGTTGGGTCCAATTTGAGGATTAACTATTTTATTTCGATTTAAACTAACAGATCAGAAACAGCTACACACAGAAAAGAATAAAACTACAGGAAAAATGCTAAATGGGCCAGATCCGGCACTGCTCACGGGCCTAGAAGCCAGATTCGGCCCAGATCTGCTGCTGGGTGTCTTCCTCCTCAGAACTCAGCACAAGCACGGGAAAATTTCGAAAAAAGGGAAGGAGCTTCGCTGGCTCACCTAGGGCGCATATGGGGTCGCCGAGGCTTGGTGGGGGGGGGGGGGGGGGGGGGGGTCTGGGAGCTTGGGGAGGCCGGGGCTAGCTTCAGATCTTGCCGGCAAGCTCCCAAACGATGGCAGCGTCGAGGGCTGCTTCCTCCGGTCGTCAATGGTGGCGACGAATACAGGGACCCTGGGGAGAAAAGGAGGCGTGGGTGAGATAGGTCTTGCCAAGGTGAGCTCAAAGAGACAAAAATGGCGAAGAAAGAAGGCTTGTGGCGCCGGCAGGAGCCGTTCTTCTCCGCAGGTCACCGAGAGAAAATCTCGTCTCCTTGGCAGAAGAGGGGACGAGCTGGGGATCAAGTTTGGGGAGTGATAGAGGGGTGGTGGTGGAGCAGAATGGGGGTGGAGTGACGGGCTGTGGTGGTTCGAGCACATTTATCCAAGGTGGTGGTCATGGAGGGCATTTTTGGACACTAGGGAGAAGAGAGAGGGAGAGAGGCGCTGGGGTTGGGCAAGGGGCACGGTGGAGAGTGTTAAGTGGTGGCAGGGGTCGGCAGGGCAGGGAAAACGATGGTGCTGCCCCCTCTTTACCCTCCTTCGGTTTTCAAGGAGGAGAGAAGAGAGAGAGAGCTAGGGCTAGCAATAGGGAGTGATGAGTGAGTCTAGAAAGAGGGGTAGGGCTTATGTACACGTCCAAGCACTGGTGGAAGGGGTGATGCAAGATCTGGTCCAAGATTTAGTGTAGAAGTTGATCTAGTGACTCAATCCTCTGATCATCCTGATGGTCTGAAAACAGCACAAGATTAATGTGTCTAACTGCCCAAGCAAGGTCCCAACTAGTGGGGTGGTGAAGTACTATCTATGGTCATCACAATGGGCACCAATGGACGAATTAATAAGAAGGTTTGCATGGCTTTGCAAGGAGGCAAAAACAGAATAAAATAACAGGTTCAGAAAATTCAGACAAAGTGACTTGGAAAATTTGAAGTCTGAAATGCTGTTATTTTTGTCCCAAAGTTGCAGGAGAATTGAATGTCTTATTCTGTTCTAAATGTTTTTAGAAAGGCAGGGACTTGAATTACACACTCCAAATTTTGATAAACGTATTTTATATCATTTAAATAAAATGATTTGTGCACTGGTTCATGCTGGTTATAACTGAACGTTTTAACAGCTTCCAGCACTTGTTGTTATGGTGGCATCAAATCCATCGAGGACAAGAGGTCCTATTACAAAAAGGATTAAGGAGAAATGTGCAATGGTGGAGTACTATATATGTAGATCACAGAGGTCACAAATAAACTTATGAAGAAGGAAGTTTGGATGGTTTTGCAAGAGGACAAAAAGAGAATAAAATAACAGATTCAGAAAGTTCAGAGTGAGGACTTGGTGAAAATTTTAAGTCCAGAAAACTGTTACTTTGGTGATAACAAAACCATCATAAAATAAGGATGTTTAAGGCACGAATGGCTCAAACAAAAATTTAGGTTGATAGACAAGATATAGTAGATGATATTCCTGTAGGTGCATTTCTAAATTGACAGAAAGTAAAAGAATGGTGAGGCTCCAAAGTTGCTATCTTTTAACAGAAATAGAGATAGTTTCAGAGAAGGTTTTGCAAAGTTTTCTTCAAGATTTAAAATAACACATGCAAATATTTTTGAATAAAAGGGTCACATATGACCATAGGAATGTTGGGTAATTTCACTAAAAGTTTGGAAATACTTTTATTCACAAAATATTTAAAAATCCATTTATGGTCTTTTGGTAAGTATATTATTATAAATAAGAAAAAGCTTCCAAAACAAATATTTTTGAATTGAGATGAGAGGGGATATAATATGGATCATATAAGTGATTTTTAATAAATAACTCCATTGAAAAGTTTTTGAGGTACTTTTGTAAAAGCAAGGAAAACAAGAGGCTTTTTAGTAGAGACCATAATTTGGAGAGAAAAGGGGTTCATCTGCCAAGGAAAGAACATTGGCCATAGTAGATGTGAAACACAAGCCATGAGGATGGGAGAAGAAGATTTGATTGCTCTCATAAAGAATAAAGAGTGATTATAGAAATGTTGCCAGGATGTTTCAAGTGGAAGAAGATAGGGTCAAAGATTTGCATAGCCTCCAAAGTTGAAAGATTTTAATAGCTAGGAAGAGGTCTTAAGATAGGATGTGAATCTGATCCTTTTTATATAGTCCTATTATTTGTAGGTTTCCAATTATTTAGGTCCACTCACAACCACAAACAACAAGTATATACATTCCAAGATAAACATAGAAAATGATCACACCTCTAGCAAGTCACAACAAGCCAATAAGTTTCACTCAAACAATTGTGTTTACAAACCAATTTCCCAAGTGTTTTTGTGAGTTGGTGATCATGACATTGTCACCAAGAGGTAGGGTTTTAGTAGGTTGTGCTTACAAGGTTACTAATAGGTGTTAACAAACACAACCAACAAAGTACCCAAAGTCAAACAAAGCAATGGGAAGTGAATCACAAGCATTAGTGAAGCATTTTTAAAAAAGTTTTTGTTGACCCTGATTTTTGGCTATCTAACAACTGGGTTATTCTGGCTTCCCAAAAGTGGGGCGTTACACTTACCTTGGCATTCACAAAACTAAGCTCCTCTTTAAAATCACCAGATGTCATCTTTATGAAATCTTTCCAAATCCTGCCCGGCAAACAAATGAATAAACGAGTTATTAATTAGTTACTTGATATAATTATTGAAAATACCCTTGGAGCACATCTTTAATATGTTGGTACTTCTCTTGGGGCCATGCCAATGAGTCGAAGATTTCAACTTTTGCATCATCAACGTCAATGATTAGCAGAATGTAATGGTCGCTGCGCACGTTTATATATGTCAGTAACTAATCAGGTACACTTAACATCGAGTAAGCAAAAACTAATGTGTACAAGACAGTAACACTCTTACCTGAAGTTGTAAGGAAACAATATCTGCCTTTTATAATCTTGCCTCTTTATGAACCTAAACAAGTTGGCCACCGTTTCCTTGTGGTAGTTCCGTAGCAGATTTTCATTAACTCGGGTTGGGTCAACGAACCCAATCTCATAGATTCTTTTTCTGTCACATTCATCACTCTTCATTCTGCATAATAACGTAGTGAGCATAATTAGAACAGGCAATGACCGAGCTAAGCTATAGACTTTATTTTAGAAAATAAATGAATTGAATCACTTACAGACAATAGGTACTGACGATACTCAAGTCGAGGGCGTCAAGCTGGTATAAGTGATAGAGTTCTTCAAGATAAATAGTTAACTCGTCTTTACCATTGAAATGTTCCTCTGTAACTTGCACAAGGAGCACTTTTCGATCTAGCTTTGTGACTTCCATGTACCAGTTATGCAGTCTTAGCATTTGTGTTGGTAGATTCTCTATCTGATCAGGTGGCACTAGAGACTTCCCGTATTCCCAGATCTATTTATCAGGTGGCATAAGGGAGGGGAGCTCTTCTGCTTCCAGTTGAGAAAGTGAGATACCAAGTTCTGCAGCAAATTCCGCGCGGTAAGCTAAATCCGCCGCGCGCGCGGAGCCCTTATCAGTGGCCACCTTGAGCGGGGAGATGGACTGTTTTGACTGCTCTCCGAGCTGGGCAACCTCTCTTCTTGTTCTTTTCCCGCTGGAGGTACTACTTGTCGTCGTGTTGGGGTGAATTCTCCTCAGACAACGTGCATAGTCATCTGGCCTATTTATCTCAATTTGCGATGGATGACTAAGAAATTCCGTAGCCCACTTTTTTTGCTCTGCCGTAAATACTTGCTTTGGCGCGGGCTGTCTTTTCGCAGCCATTTCCGCAAACTTTCTTTTCGCGTCGGCTGCCAGCCACGCGGCGCCTTCTGCTGGAGTCATCTCGACATCGTAAGGTCTCGGGGGAGAAACCTTCGGTACTATTGGGAGGGGCTCGTATTGGGGTTTGGGTCGGAAACCCATCGACGGAATGACGGTCTTAGCCTTAGTGGGCGGAGGCGGCGGAGACGGCTGAGGAAACGGCTGAGGCGGCGGCAGAGTCGGCTAAGGCGGCGACGGAGATCGAGATGTACTCGTGTTGTGGTGGTCGTCACTGCTGTCATCTCGACTCGGAGGAGGCGAAGGTGGCCTTGGCGTCCATCCTGGAAACACGATGTATTTCTTGGGCCATAGAATGAGTCCACCCTGGACATCTCCCAGTGTCCTCTCATCATCATCTTCAGGGATGTAAAGGTCGAGTGATTGAAATGCGGGTTCAACTTGATCCACGCCAACACGAGCATAGCCATCTGGAATCTCATTGCCACGATACAGTGCTGTAGATTCACAAGTTAAAGCATAGCCGTCCGCCGCCTTCACGGTTAAGTTTCTCAGTGCCTCATGTAGCTCACAACTTGTCTTCTCAGTGATAAAATCCACGGGGTAGGTTTGCTTCGATCCCTCATTAGCACCGACCGCCGTGGAAGCCATGCTGCTTTTCCGTTGAGATGGACCACCTGCTTGACTATCTTGCTGCAGCTGATGAGTTTCCCCTTGACAAGCTTGCTCGCGCAATTGATCTATTTGCTTCTGTTCTTGGCTAATGATACTTTCTACTTTGCTCAACCGGTCTGAATCCTCCTGCTCCTTCCTCTTCCTTGCTTTTGCTCGGCTTCTATAAGATTCACGGTTCTCGGGAAACCCTTCATTCCACGTCACATAAGCTCCCTTGCCTCGTGTTCGTCCTCCTTTTTCTTTATTACCGAGGCCCTTTGTCAGCTCGTCGTTCTCTCTGTCGGGAATAAACCTTCCCTCTCGAGCATCGGCGATTGCATCAAGAATTGCTTTCCGGGGTATAGGAGTTTCTTTCGTTTCATCAACTATTAGATCACCTGATGCGTCATACTCCGCCCCATGAGCAAGCATCTAATTTCTGACCCTATGGGGCCAGTTATCTGTAACTGGAGTGATCTCTTTTTCGCACATAGCGGCCTCAATCAGATCCCACTTAGGCTCAGCACTTACGTAGCCACCTCCCCCCAACTTACGGTGATATTTCTTTTTCCCTGCATTCTCCTTATTCTTTTTTGATCTTTGCTTGGCTAGTTCGCAATCCTTGTATTCCAGAAATGCCTTCCAGTGAGCCCGCTGCCTCTCTAGTGCTCCAGTGAAATCAGGAACTTTATTTTTCGAGACCCAATCACGGTATAATCTGTTCTTGTAATTATTGAATTGTTCAGCCATCTTCTTCAGAGCGAAATGCTTGACTTTTTTGTCATTGCTTCTGTCTTTTCGGGACAATCCAACACCGGTAGGGTGAACTTTGCTCTGAGCTTGTCCCAAAGCACATCTTTAGTTCTGTTGCTGACATAACTAGATCCCTCTAAGTTTTTTTTTTTTGCTCAATCCATTCCTGAATGCTGATCGGAACATTGTCCCGAACAACAACTCCGCATTGATGCACAAACTTAGCTACCTTCGCCTTGGGCTCCAACGGTTTGCCATCTGTAGAGATGACCTCAATTGTGAGATGCGCATCTGCGGCCATCCCTTTTGCATGGCCTCGTTTACTAGATTGGGTCGATGCGGAGGTCTAAAATAAGAAACATTTGTTAATACATATATATACAAATCAGTTATTGCATCTGATCAACATAGGCTTAATATACCTCGCCAGACGGCGGGGGTCCACCAATTTGCGAGTCGTCATCGCACTCCTTGCTAGTTTGCGCTCCGTTGCTTCCTTCCGGCTCCATTCCTGGACCGGACTCGTTAAAAAATTGTGAGCCATCTTCTGCTCTACCGTCTCCAGCTCCATCCGCGGGTTGCCGCATCATGGAGAAGATCTCTTCTTCCCCTTCTCTGCTTACGAAGGGAACATCTCCATCCATTGCTTAACTAATACAAAAGAAAGATAAAACAATGTTAGCATTAGCAGAATAATTCAAAGTAGGGAACTTTACTAATATGCAAAAGTATCGCTCATACATCTTTATTTAATCCAGTTACATAGCTCGGGTCCATTTTTATTTAACCCTAAATACATCACGAATAATATCAATAATACATCTTCCTCTTACATGCATTAACCTCTCAAACTAACTACGACCGGGTCCTAAGCTACGGGGTGCTGAGCGGCCGACGCTGCGCATCCAAAGAACAGGAACCATCACAGGGTGATCATAACTCACGTGAGAAGGAACCCTATGAAGAATCGACCATCCACTATCATACACCGCTGGCGTATCCAACAAATACATGTAGAGACGGACGTGCTCGTCCTCCTCCCTGATACGGCGACGTACCACCTCCTCGGGGGCCGGCTCCCTCTGCACCGAGCGTGGCCCACTCGACCCCCACCAAAGAAGATTCGGGTCGATGGCATCACCCGGATTCCTAACTAAGCTACGCCCGGAAGGTAACACCTCCCAGTGCCAGCCCGGCGGAGCCCAGTCCCGGACATCGCCCCTCTGGTCCAACAGAGACATCGTCGCCGAGAACAATAAACTAAAAACACAGTGGGGTATAAAACAAAAAAATTACACTTAGCAAAATTTACACTTAGCAAATTTAAATCTACACTCAGCAAATTTAAATTTACACTTAGCAAATTTAAATCTACACTTAGCAAAATTTACACTTAGCAAAATTTACACTTAGCAAATTTAAATTTACACTTAGCAAATTTAAATCTACACTTAGCAAAATTTACACTTAGCAAATTTAAATCTACACATAGCAAATTTAAATTTCTAAAATTTCTAACACTAAATTTCTACACTTAGCAAATCTACACTAAATGTGACTTTCTGTGGCACATGAGGAGCGTGCGCCACAGAAATGTGACTTTCTGTGGCGCACATGGCCTCGTGCACCACAGAAATGTGACGTTCTGTGGCGCACATGGCCAGGTGCGGCACAGAAATGTTACTTTCTGTGGCGCATGGGGAGTGTGCGCCACATAAATGTGATTTTCTGTGGCGCACATGGCTAGGTGCGCCACATAATTTTTTTTTCCAGATCACACCCACCCGGTGAATCGCCTTTTCTGTTTTGCAAACAAGAAAAGAAAATGATAAAATCTTCAATAAATAAAATCCTTTGAGATATAGTTAGGTTTTAGTGTCTACTTGGTATAGAAATTTTGAAATATGAATTTTGACCTTTTTTTCAAAAAACAGAAAAACAAAGTTTGAACGGCCATAACTTTTGCATACGATGACGAAAAAATGCGTTTAATATACCAAAAAAACGTGAGAAAAAAGGAGCAAATCGTCAGATTCAAAAGTATGCACAAGTTATTCAAATTCATATTCAAACACTTAGCAAATTTAAATTTCTAAAATTTCTAACACTAAATTTCAACACTTAGCAAATCTACACTAAATTTCTACACTTAGCAAATCTACACTAAATTTGTACACTAAATTTCTAACACTAAAAAAAATAAAAAAATCCTCACCTTGCTAGGATTTCGGCCGGAGGAGGCTAGGGCGAGGTCACCGGCCGGCCATCGAGGACGTGGAGGAGGAGGAGGGCGAGGCGGCGTGGAGGAGGCCAGGCGCGGCGGAGGAGGAGAGGCGGCGCGACGGCGACGGAAGGCGACGCGGCGGAGGCGGAGGGCTCGGGCGGCGGAGGAGGCGATGGCAGCGGGCGCGGGAGGCGGATCGAGGAGGCGCGGGCGCGGAGGACGGCGGCGGCGGCGCGAGGAGAAAAATGGCCAGGGCTTCGCCGCGATTTGATTTTCTCCCGGGTCGTGGCTCGGGCCGGGATGGAGGCCTAGGTATTTATACCCAGGGACCTCTGGTCCCGGGTGGAGCCACGAGCCGGTACTAGAGGGTACCCTCTAGTACCGGGTGGAGCCACTACACGGGACCAGAGGTGTTTTCGCAGATGCCACCCCCAGCGCGCGCAAATGCACCTCTAGTCCTGGGTGGTGGTTCCACCCGGTACTAGAGGTCTGTTTTTTGCGTTCAGGGGCCCAAATTTTGAATTTTAGCGCGCAAATGACCAAAAGTGTGAATTTGAAAAGTGTTTGAATATGAATTTGAATAACTTGTGCATACTTTTGAATCTGACAAAAATTTCAACATGAAAAATGTTTGAATTTGAATAACTAGTCCAAAACCATTTTCTGTTTTCTAAAATAATTATTCTAACTATTCAAACTATTAACCATCCTCGTCGGGGTCGGGGACGTCGGACCACGCGCGCTCGTACGTCCTCCGTACCTCCTCCGGCACCGGAGCAGGAGGCCGGTAGCAGGGCATTCCTCTCCACGCCGGGCTCGTGGGCATACGGCGGGATAGGCTCCCGCGGTAGCGCCCAAGCGCGCTCTGCCGAGCACGCTCGACCTGGTCCAGAAGGCGCTGCGGCGGGGGTGGCGGTTCCATCTCGTGGATACGATGCCTTCGTGGCTTAGGATTTACCCCGTCGGCGACAATACTACATATAGATCTCGAGGGCACAGCGCTGGGGGAGGACACATGTGACCAGGGCAGCGTTGGGTAGGACACGTGTGACCAGGGCAGCGCTGGGGTAGGACACGTACGTGACCAAGGCAGCGCTGGGTTGGACACGTGGCCAGGGCAGCGCTGGGGGAGGACACGTGACTCACACGAGTCGTTTCCGCAAAGCCCGCCTGTAGTCCCGGTTGGTAACACCAAATCGGGACTAAAGAAGCACACGGATCATGTGTTTCTTTCAAGCGCTTGTGAGATGTTGGATCAGGGGTGTGTTTCTTTTGAGGGCTTGTGAACTGTTGGATCAGCACTATCATGACCACTTCGTGAGTCACATGACCCTATATATAGCCCCCCTACCAGACATGTTCAGCACTCAGTGTCTACTCATTGTAGTTCATTTTGGTATACGAAGCATTCGGATTCCCTGCATACGTCTGATACGTCCATTTCGCATCACTATTTTATAGCATAATTTACTGTTATTCAATGATATATTTCATATTAAGAGGAGTTACTTATGTTATTTTGTCTTATTTTGCATGTTTGATGATCATTGGATAATTAACTGCCGGAGTCAGATTTCAGCTGGAAAAAGCAACGTCAAGGCACTATATTTCTGGAGCACTAAAAATATTTCCGAGAAGACAGATGTTCCTATTTTATCAGAAGATGGACTAAGCCAAAAGGGGAGGCTGAGATGGGCCAGGAGGGGCCCACACCACCCCTGGGCGCGGGGCCCACCTTGGCCGCGCCCTAGCCAGGTGTGGTGCCCCTGGCCCACCTCAGGCGCTCCCCCTTCGCGTACTTCATCCCCCAGAAACCCTAAGACACGGGGAGTCCGTGAGAAAATATTCCGCCGCCTCCACGAGGCGGAAACACACAGAGAGAAAAGCTCTCCGGCAGGGAGAAATCTGCCGGGGAAATTCCTTCCCGGAGGGGGGAGATCATCGCCATCCTCATCGTCATCGCGCTGGACTTCATCGGGATCATCATCATCATCTCCACCGCCATCACCACCATCACCGCTGCACCATCTCGTTCCGCTGTAACATCTAGGGCTATACTTTGTTTAGTTCATAGGGGAAACTCTCCCGGTGTTAATTACTCCTTGTGGTTGATGCTATTGAGTTTTATCGGTGAATTAAAGTATATGTTCAGATCGTATCCATCATTATATCACCTCTGATCATGATCCATATGATGTCTCGTGAGTAGTTCGATTAGTTCTTGAGGACATGGGAGAAGTCACGCTGTTAGTAGTGGAATTATGTTGAGTAATATTTAATGGTTTGATATTTAAGTTGTGGTGCTATTCTTCTAGTGGTGTCGTGTGAACGTCGACTACATGACACTTCACCTTTATGGGCCTAGAGGAGTGCATTGTGTATTTGGTTGCTAATTGTGGGGTTGCCGGAGTGACAGAAACCTAAACCCCCGTTAGTATACCGGTGCACAAGGGAGCGTAGGATCTCAGAGTTTAAGGCTGTGGTTAGATTTATCTTAATTACTTTCTTGTAACTGCGGATGCTTGCAAGAGGTATAATCACAAGTATGTATTAGTCCAAGTAAGGGCGGTGCATTAGCATAGGTTCACCCACACAACACTTATCAAAACAATAAAGATTAATCAACTATGTGAAGCGAAAGCACTTGACTAGAATCCCGTGTGTCCTCAAGAACATTTTGTCATCATAAGTAAACCAACCGGCTTGTCCTTTGCTCTAAAAAGGATTGGGCCACTTGCTGCAATTATTATTACTGTCTTTTACTTACTCGCATTTTATTTACCTGCTATATCAAAAACCCCTAAAAACTTGTCTGCTAGCATTTACAGTGAAACCTTTACCGAAACTCCTTGTCAGCACCTTCTGCTCCTCGTTGGGTTCGACACTCTTATTTATCGAAAGTACTACGATACACCCCCTATACTTGTGGGTCATCAAGACTATTTTCTGGCGCCGTTGCCGGGGAGTGAAGCGCTATTGGTAAGTGGAATTGGTAAGGGAAACTTTTACTGTAGGTGCTATTTTTATTTCTGCTTGCTACTTTATTTTATCATGGAGAGATCTCCATTTGAATCCCTGTTTGGAAATACTACTACCACTGCTAAGGTAGTAGAAGAGGAACCACCTGATCAAGTAATTCCATTTAAAATACCTATGAAAATTGTTGAACGAGTTACGAATAACCGCTATGCAGGAGATGGAACTGTCCCTCCTGGGGATCATTTGCTATTTATTCATGAATTATGCGAGTTGTTCAAGTGTGCAGGTATTTCAATGGAAGAGGTCAAGAAGAAATTGTTTTCTATATCGTTGACTGGTAAAGCTGCAAAATGGTATAGGATGCTGAAAAATGGGCGTTCTATTGGCTGGGAGGAGATTGTGCCTCTCTTTTATTCTAAATTTTATCCTCCTAGTGAAATTCATCAAGATCGGAATCATATATATAATTTTTGGCCTCATGATGGAGAAAGTATTGCCCAAGCGTGGGGGAGATTGAAATCATTAATGCTCAAATGCCCCATTCATGAGCTTCCTGGTAATGTTGTTATTGATAACTTCTATGCAAGGCTTTCTCTTCAAGATAAAACTCTATTGGATACCTCTTGTGCTGGATCATTTACGCGTAATAAAGAGGAAGTTAAATGGGACCTTCTTGATCGGATTGAGGAAAATACTGAAGGATGGGAGAACGACAAAGGTAGAGAATCAGGTATAAAGCATGATTACGAATGCATTAAAACTTTTATGAATACTGATAATTTTCGTAATCTCTATGATATGTATGGTCTTGATTCTCAAGTTATTGCAAACTGTTACAAGGCTTTTGCCTCTTATCTTGATGTTCCTAAAGAAAGTTGCAATAAGTATCATTTGCCTTACAAAGATAATACTAATTCTGCCAATATTAAAAACATTGAAGTTCATACAGTTGATCGTATCTTGCCAGAACCTTATATTGAGAAACCACCTTTTCCTGTTAAAATTAGGGAACATTCTATCATAGCTAGTGTGGTTAATAAAAGTGCAAAGAAAGCTTTAGAACCTGCTGAACAAATAGCGGTAGAACCCACAATAGCAATAGTAAAGGATTTGGTAACTGAAAATGTAGAAGGAGGACATATTATCTTTTGTGAAGATGCCTCTAATATTGTTTCACATCCCGTAGAGCTAGGAAAACAAGTGTTCCTGTGCTTTCAGTCAAAATAGGAGAACATTGCTATTATGGTTTATGTGATATTGGTGCAAGTTCTAGCGCTATTCCTTTTGATCTTTATAAAGAAATTATGCATGAAATTGGTCCTTGCGAACTTGAGGAGATTGATGTGGTTATTCAGCTTGCTAATAGAGAAACTATCTCCCAATTGGTATTGTGAGAGATGTTGAAGTTTTATGTGGTAAGACTAAATACCCTGCTGATTTTCTAGTACTTGGTTCTGTTGCTAGTAAAGCTGTCCCATTATTTTTGGTAGGCCTTTCTTGAATACATGTGGTGCCATTATAGATTGTAAGAAAGAGAAAATTTACACTAAATTTAATGGAGAATCTTATGAGTTTAATTTCTCTAAGTTTGGTAAACAACTTTATGAAACTGAATTACCTAATGAGAATTTTCAAGTTGAACAACTTGCTTCTATTGCTGTTGCTCCTAACAATGCCTTGCAGCAATTCATGGAGGAACACGAAAGTGAAGTATTTATGGAGGAGAGGAATGAGATTGACAATGCCTTTCTTCGTCAACCACCAATACTTAAGCATAATTTGCCTGTGGAAGATTTGGGTACCTCAGCGCCTCCTAAGGAAGATCCTGTCTTCGATTTAAAACCTTACCTGATAATCTTAAGTATGTTTATCTTGATGAAAGGAAAGTATATCCTGTTATTATTAGTTCTAAACTTTCAGGTAATGAAGAAGCAAGGCTATTAGAAGTACTAAAGAAACATCGAGGAGCTATGGGATACACTTTGGATGATTTAAAGGGGATTTCTCCTACTATATGTCAACATGCCATCAACATTGAACCCGATGCAAAACCTGTTGTTGAGCATCAGCGTCGCTTGATCCCTAAGATGAAAGAAGTGGTAAGAAATGAGGTATTAAAACTTCTTGATGCTGGTATAATTTATCCTATTGCTGATAGTAGATGGGTAAGTCCTGTGCATTGTGTCCCTAAGAAAGGAGGAGTTACTGTTGTACCAAATGAAAATGATGAACTTATTCCTCAAAGAGTAGTAGTTGGGATATAGGATGTGCATTGATTTTAGAAAGGTCAATAAAGTAACTAAGAAAGATCATTATCCTTTGCCTTTTATTGATCAAATGTTAGAAAGGTTGTCTAAGAAAACCATTTTTGTTTCCTTGATGGTTATTCTGGATTCTCACAAATTGCTGTTAAAGCACAAGATCAAGAGAAAACACTTTTACTTGTCCTTATGGAACTTATGCTTATAGACGTATGCCTTTTGGTTTGTGTAATGCTCCTGCTACGTTCCAAAGATGCATGTCTGCTATTTTTCATGGTTTTTGTGAAGAAATTGTGGAAGTATTCATGGACGATTTTTCCGTCTACGGAACTTCCTTTGATAATTGCTTGCACAATCTTGATAAAGTTTTGCAGAGATGTGAGGAGACAAATCTTGTTCTTAATTGGGAGAAATGTCATTTCATGGTTAATGAAGGAATTGTCCTAGGGCACAAAATTTCTGAAAGAGGTATTGAAGTGGACAGAGCTAAAGTTGAAGCAATCGAGAAAATGCCCTGTCCAAGGGATGTGAAAGGTATCCGTAGTATTCTCGGTCATGCCGGTTTTTATAGGAGGTTTATTAAAGATTTCTCTAAAATTTCAAAACCCCTCACTAATCTTCTTCAAAAAGATGTACCTTTTGTTTTTGATGATGATTGCAAGGAAGCTTTTGAAACTCTAAAAAAGCTTTAATCACAGCTCCTGTTGTTCAACCTCCTGATTGGACTTTACCTTTTGAAATAATGTGTGATGCTAGTGATTTTGCTGTAGGAGCTGTTCTTGGACAGCGGGTAGACAAGAAGTTAAATGTTATTCATTATGCTAGTAAAACACTTGATGCCGCTCAAAAGAATTATGCTACTACTGAAAAGGAATTTTTAGCAGTTGTTTTTGCTTGTGATAAATTTAGACCTTATATTGTTGATTCAAAAGTTACTATTCACACTGATCATGCTGCTATTAGATACCTTATGGAAAAGAAAGATGCTAAGCCTAGGCTCATAAGATGGGTACTTTACTGCAAGAATTTGATTTACATATCGTAGATAGGAAAGGTGCTGAAAATCCTGTTGCTGATAATTTGTCTAGATTAGAAAACATTTCAGATGATCCTATACCTGTTAATGATAGTTTTCCAAATGAACAATTGGCTGCGATAAAGGTAAGCTCACGCGAAAGTCCTTGGTATGCTGATTATGCTAATTTTATTGTTGCCAAGTATTTGCCTCCGACCTTTACAGCTCAGCAAAGAAGAAAGTTCTTTTATGATTTGAGGCATTATTTTTGGGATGACCCACATTTGTATAAAGAAGGAGTAGATGGCATTATGCGAAGATGTGTTCCTGAGTATGAACAGAAAGAAATATTGAGCAAATGCCATGGAAGTGCTTATGGAGGACATCACGCTGGAGATAGAACTGCGCAAAAGGTTCTACAATCAGGTTTTTATTGGCCTACCCTTTTTAGAGATGCTAGAAAATTTGTTTTATCATGTGATGAATGTCAAAGAGTAGGTAACATTAGTAGACGTAATGAAATGCCTATGAATTATTCTCTTGTTATTGAACCTTTCGACTGTTGGGGATTTGACTTTATGGGTCCTTTTCCTTCCTCAAATGGTTATACTCACATACTTGTTGCTGTTGATTATGTTACTAAATGGGTAGAAGCTATACCAACTTCTAGTGCTGATGGTGAGACATCATTAAAAATGCTTAAAGATATTATCTTCCCTAGGTTTGGTGTGCCTAGATATCTCATGACTGATGGGGTTCTCATTTTATTCACTAGTCGTCAACCCGTGCACTTGCACGGGCTAGCAATTTTAGTCTATGTTTAAATCATATTTAAATTTTTCGAGCTATGGAATGGACAAAAAATTAGTTACAAAGAAGTTGTTAACTTGGAAAAATGGAGATAAATCCTTACAATTAGTTTAGTACACTTTACATTTACGTATGTCATTTAAGTAGTATTGGTAAATGATGTATGATTCATAAATCCGTTGTCTACGAATATGTATATGAGTTAGTATATTTAAGAATCAATCATGAAGATAATAATGTGAATGACTTGAATAACGCCAAAAACTAACTTGATGGAAGATAATTGTATTCTCTTATAAGATATATCTACTTCATTGTCTTAACATAAATTTCATTCTCAAGCCTGGGTACTCAACCTAAATACCATAAGTATTAAGTACACTTTGTATGCTGGTCAAAAAAGTATGCTGGTACTCAAAGTACCATATCCAGTGCAATGTAAACCTGCGATGGAAAAGAATGATTTACTTTATTATTAATAAGGACAATTTCAATGAGTAAAACATAATTATCACGCAATATGAATAGAGGCAAGATCAGATCAATTTCAGTTGGTATTTCTTACATGGTGCAAACCCATCTTGTGCCAGACGGGAAGTGTTTTTCGGTAATCCAATATATCTCAACATACATTAGTTTAGCTAATTCTCTTTAGTCCTAAATGGTCATGATGGTATAACCGTCTTAGAGGCCAACACAGAAACAATTTACAGCGCAGATAGAAAAGGAAAAATACCACGCTACTTGCACATATAAAAATGGCATGAACATATATACGTGTCTGTGGCTTGTCATTGCTCTATATGCCTTGCTGCTGCCTTCACGTCACTCTGTTCTCAGTTCCTGAAGTTTATCATTTTCTCGTGAGAAGTCTCCAGTTGACATCAATCTAGTAGCTTCTGAGGACCCAAATAGACTGAATTTTAGGAGCTTCTGAGCAAAACAAAAAAGAGAGCTAGTAGCTAACAATTGTAAACCGCACTGATGTAGATAAATATTGTTTAATCTGCAGCGGATATTGGACAGAAACTGTCCCCCTTAGCTTAATTTTATGCAACCTAAAATTCACATTTGGTTTATCATGGAAGCAGAAGAACATTAGACTGTAAGAAAAACCATCAGATAGAGAATGCTCTGCTAGCAGTCATCCACCTCACGTAGGCCTCAAAGGACTGTTTGGAGTCCGTAGCTCAAAAACCCTATATGTCAATATGAATGATTAAACAATCTTACAATCTTCATCAGATGGATAATGTTAAAAAAACTTGCCTTAATTTGATGGATGAGGCGCAAAGGAGAGCAGCCCAGTAGGTAATCTTAATGTGCACATCAACGATCCATACTTGCAGCACAGTAATCTTAATGTAGCACACTTAAATCATCTCAGGCTATATATACTATGGGTGGAAGCAGCAAGTAACGCGATCAATTGGTAAGATGAAGTAGCTCACCGGTCGGACGAACTGCAATTAGGAGATCACATTACGTACTTGATATTACTGAGGTTACTGCCAATTCAGCAGATAAGAGGAACAAACATGCCTATGTAAATTGATTTTGAGATCCTTGTGAAAACAAAAGCTACCTGATATTGTTGATACCACTATAGAGGGCCAAATTCCAGGTTACATATGTCGCTGAACATTTCATGAACATGTGGAAGGAATACACACCTGCAGGGTATAGTAGGATAGCCGACCCATGTACTGTATATGAAGGCAGCAACTGCACTTACACGTGTTTGTCAGCAAATTCAGAGAAAGAGTCAAGCGATGTGCAAGAAAAATCATTGAGTTTTCATATGCACGATGGAGGATTCAGCAACTGTGGAGACACACGCGGTTCAAACTTGTAACCTTACATCCTTTTGAAATTTGAAGAGATGGTCGTGGGTTTCAAGCAATCTCGTACTGAACACTGATTCAGAACAATAATAACATTAGTGCGCCAACCAGTAAATAAACACATCAATTTACTATTTAGCTAAATCGAAAGAAAGAAAACTTAATTGATAATAAGAACAGATTGTAATGAAGTTTCTAAACATAAATGTAGAATTAAACGTCAATGCTTAACTTTCCTAGAAAGCACCACTCTGCTTGATACAATGCTTTGGAATGTCTTCTTTATCGTTAATCTCTATATTGGGTGTAGGCATGAAGTTATAACCATGTCATTTTTTTAGTTGTCGAAATTCCTCTGCTGCTAGCATAACTCTCGCATTTGTAATGATGTATACCTTGCCTTCTTGATCATCTGAACTTTTCAGCGCAGGCCTTATCAATAAGTCCATGAACCATGGCCCCTTCAGGTTTATTATAATTATCTTGGGGAATGATATAAAATCATTTAAAATAAGTCAACAAAGGGTGTAATATTGCTGTGAGAGAAGCATCATAGATATATCTCCTGAAAAATAAGGATCATATAAAGACTAACTATTTCACCATGACTAATGAATATTAAATCCCTGCCTTGATTGTCAGCTTCTTTTCTTCCCTTGAAGTTTTAATCTCACATGAGGTTTTGCATGTCATTGCAGATTTCACCACTGAACTGAAACGGAAACATCAAAGAGATAATTAGACATACTTGCATGAGGATTCTTACATTTAAAGAAGGGCACTCGTTTCCAAACCGCGCCACTGGAAAAAATCTTGTGTGTGTACGTACAAAAGGATCATATTAGGTGGCTAGTTATATAAGTTAAAATAGCAATATGTTCCCTCAAACTTTGCCTACCTATTCTGCACATCCACGTCCGCGGAATAGGTAAATTTATGTAAACTTGTTGCACAATTTGATGATAGAGAATATCCTGCATATTATTTCCAATACATATTTTGTTGTGTAATACCAAGTGGAGAGATGATAAAAGGGATGACTGAAGACATACGGCCATATTTCCTGACTGATGCAGATGTGATTATAATGACACATCCGTTAGACTTTATATCAATTAGTTCAGCTTTCACACCCCCTAATCTGACATGATTTCTTTATCTATCTGAAATTTTTATTAAAATAATTATGAAAGATTCTTATGTTTTGTAACCCCAAGCAATCAAAATCAATCTTGTGAAAAGAATCAGACAACCATAAGTAGGCATCAGAAAAGTACCAACATGCACCTTCTTTCAAAGAAAAATATATGTAGCAATAGCTTCTATCTAACTGGTTGTTATTATTGTATATCCCATGACCGGCCATCGATCATTCTTGTCTACAAATAGATGCGAATTTTCCAACTAATTTATTCAACAACAGTTTAGTATATGGACAATAAGAAATGGTAGTTAGTACTTCATTGCTAATTTCAGTCTCAGGATGAATGAAAAACTAACCTTTCTTAATTAGAACAAAGGATATGTGTTATGCAGTAATACCAGTGAGCTCTTCCATTGCATCAGAATAATCCGGATGCCAAAATAGTACTGAGACATTTGTGGAACCACTAAACAAAAAGACATCAGCTCACCCGGCCAATATTGATCTGAAGCAGTTTGCCCTACGCACAAAAAACCACATGAGATACCTGCAATGATTATTTCCATGTGTATTTCACATGATGATGATCTTGTCGTCAATGATTATTCCCATGTGTATTTCACAAAACACATGCATCGTTATTTATTTTGAAAGGAGCAAATATGAGCGCCTAAACAAAGCTAGAGTATTTACCAATCCAAAGTGGCAAGCTAATCTTTGTTAAATAAATATTTTGTATCAAAAAATAAGTTTCTGGTTAATTTCCATATGCCTTGCAGCCCTTTCTTGATCACCTAGAACAGTATTACCCTCAGGGGATTTTTTTTTAAAATCTGAATATTAGCAGTGCAACATATTGGATCGAGTAGACAGCACAAACTTGGCCGGAACTTGCGCGGCCAGGTAAGGGATACTACAGCCCTCACTTTAAACGTTGTGGATCCAAGCATTGATGTACGAACAACCTGAAAGTTTCCATCTACTTCCTAGTGTGTCATCTTCTCCAGATCAAATTACCCAAGAAAAAAGTGGATCTGGAAGGAAAGTACAGAGTGCGCTGATTACCTCAGATTAGCCCAGTATTAGCCAGCGTTGATTACCTCAGATTAGCCAGGATGGTGTAAGCTGCCGCGGACACGCACGATCAATATGACGCGGAGATGCTGATGTAGGGAGAGGGGGACAATCAACGACGTATCAACAATTCAACAAACTGGATTTAATCGGAGGCAAAATCTAGGACGGCGGCCATCATGCGTCCCGCTAGATTTGGTTGCATGCGATTGTTAGGGCTGATTTCTTGTTTTCGTCTTCTAGGGAGATAGAAAGAACGTACAGGAATAGGAGTCTCGCCTCACGCGGGTGCGACAAACTTGATCGACGGCTATCGGCGGATTTGTCATTAATCGGATGGTTAAAAATTTGTAAATCTCTAGGATTAACGTGGAGCTTCTACGGTGCCTCCAATTAGTAAATATAAGATATAAGATGGTGCTTTTAGAAAAACTTTAGCTAAGTATGATGTTAATCATAGAATTGCTTCACCATATCATCCTCAAACAAGTGGTCAAGTAGAATTGTCAAATAGAGAGATTAAGTCTATTTTGCAAAAGACTGTAATAAATCTAGAAAAATTGGTCTAAAAAGCTTAACGATGCTTTGTGGGCTTATAGAACTGCTTATAAAAATCCTATGGGAATGTCTCCTTACAAAATGGTTTATGGAAAAGCTTGTCATTTGCCTTAGAATTAGAACATAAAGCCTATTGGGCGGTGAAAGAACTTAATAGAGACTTTAAACTTGCCGGTAAAAAGAGATTGCTTAATTTGAAATCTTTAGATGAATGGAGAAATGCAGCTTATGAAAATGCTAGGCTCTTTAAAGAGAAAGTTAAGCAATGGCATGATAGAAGAATTCTTAAGAGAGAATTTAACGTAGGTGAAAAAGTTTTATTGTATAGGTCTCGTCTCAGATTTTTTGCAGGAAAATTACTTTCAAAATGGGAAGGACCTTATATCATTGAGGAGGTCTATCGCTCAGGTGCGATTAAAATCAATTCACTAGATGGGGACAGACCACAAGTGGTTAATGGTCAAAGACTCAAGCATTACATTTCTGGAGATTCTTATAATGAAGATGTTGATCTTATCAAAGTGGTAACTCCAGAGGATTTTATAAAAAGTCAAATTCAGACAACTGCAAAAGCTGATTTGGAATAGGTAACAGTTTCGGTAAGAAAAAGTTCGCGATTTACTTTTCAACCTAAATATTTATTGTTTTTACATAATATGGAAAATTATGAGTCGGAAAAGGGTAGGAAACGGTGCCCGAGGGCACCACACCACCCCTGGGCGCGGGCCCCACCCTGGCCGCGCCGTGGGTGCGTGTGGGCACCTCGGAGCCCGTCTCCGACCCCGTTTCGTCCTGTACCTTCCTTTTGTCGTAAAACTTTTTGCTATATAATCACCCGGATCTCCCGAGGTCCGTATATCGTGTTTTCGTCGAGTTTTGGTTCGAGCTGTTTTCTGCCAGGAACTATTTCCGGATTTAGAGCGCCATGGTCTTCTCCAACGACAACGAGAGCAAGGAGGGCGTGGAGGACATCATGGACCAGAGGATCGAGGAGGAGGTCAAGAGCGAAACCGATGATGAAGTAGAGGAAGACTCAACTCCACGTCCTCGCGCTACTATTGCAAGCATCGGGGTGACTGCCAACCCTTTAATCCTGTGAAGAACCTGAACATGGGTGGTGAGGCATCGCGTCATGCCTTTGCACCCAAGACACTCGCCTCAAACTCCAGTAACCCTTTCCATACCCTCATCCATAAGTATCAATTTGAGAGAGTTCCGGAGATGGAGTTGCCTACTTGTTGGGATATAGATCGATCTAACAATGCAGGAAAAGAAAGCCCTAAGTCCAGTGAGAAGTGGGGAAACAATTCCAAGAGCTGGGACTCACCTTCTGACCAGTTCATGAACCGCATCGAACACAATTCGGAGATGATCCGCATCCTCACATACAAGATAGATGAATTGAAGGATTTGGTCGAGAAGCTCATTAGGGCGTCGCCACCAAGAGATCAAGCCTAAATCGTCAAGGGGTAATGGCACTCCCTTGGCTTGTTCCAAGCTTGGGGGAGTGCCCAGTATCATCTTTATCCTTTGTTTTTATAATTTCGTGGTCATATCATGAGTAGAGAAGTTATCTTATAAGATGGTTTGCGATGTGGAGTGTCAATCCTTTAGTTATCCATGTATCCGTTGGTTTGAGTGTGTCTTTGTTCAGAATATTAATGAGAAGTTCCACCTTTACTTTCGGTACATTTTATTTTAGCCTGCAATCTTCTTTATGTGCTGATCTTGCCATTAGTATTGACGCCACTTTTGGGTACATTAAGTAAATTATATTAGTTGTGGCAAACTTAGTATTGGTCATTAGTAGCAATACCATGAAAACTTAAGTAGAAGGAGGGAATTACATGCAAAAATATTATCCCTTTATCTTTCTTTCTTGCTAGCCAATAAGATTAGTATTCTTTGAGTTAAAACATTTGTGCTTACAGGGAAGATAGCATGGTTGCTTCTATTACATATATATTTGTGTGTATCCCCCAACTTTTATGCTTGCTACATGACCTTGCTAGCCTTAACCACCGTACTGAGAGGGAATGCTTCTCGTGCATCCAAATCCTTGAACCAAACCCATGCCATTTGTGTCCACCATAACTTCCTATATGTGGTATTTCTTTGCCACTCCAAGTAAATTTTTCATGTGCTACCTTTAAATTATTCAAAATGTTATTATTCCCTTTTGTGTCAATGTTTACTAGCTCATGAGGAAGTAGTGTGGTTATCCTTTATTCTACTTGTCAAACAGACTTTACACCTGGACTAGTGGCATATACATCCGCTTATCCAATAACTTGCAAAAAGAGCTGGCAACGGGATGCCCAGTCCCAATTAATTACAACTTTAACGCTTAATTCTCTTCACACTTTTGCCCTGAATTATCAGTAAGCATTGACAAACAGTGAAATATCTGCGTGTGTAAACCAAAGAGAAAGAGGGATGATCTGCCTTGCTGGTAGAAATAACGTCCTTCATGGGAGCCGCTCTTAAAAGTCTGTTTGACAGGGAGAATACTGTTTTCACCCGCTACCATTCGTTGACAATTAACAAACACCCTTAAAACTTAATTTTTGCTCTCTATATGATTTCAAAAACTTAAAAGCTCTAGCACATGACTTAATCCCTGCTTCCCTCTGCGAAGGGCCTTTCTTTTACTTTTCATGTTGAGTCAGTACACCTATTTCCTTCTTCCTTGAGCAAGCATTTGAGTTGTTGTGATTCAACCATATATATCATTAATATTGTCAATCATGTTCTTTATCCTTTCTTGTCTTAGCACAAAGACTTTTGCCTCTAAGAATATAGCTTTGCAAGTTATCAATGACTGTAAAGAAGGTGTGATAATTGAGTGTGGAAGTTCTGCAATATAAGCTCTAATATAAAGACTCCTTTCGAAAGATAAGTATTGATTGCTTATTGTTCTATGACCAAGAATGAAGTGTGCCATTACTAATCTATAATTTCCTTCGTGTATTTTTATTGTGGTTGTTTCACTACTCATGTTCAAGTTAGGTTATATGAAGAGTAGTTGCTGTTTAAAATGAGTGTGTTGTTTAGTAATTACTGATGCTTCTTGTCCGTATTCTTTATTATCGACGCTTCACTCCATAAACTTTTGTTCTAGTTTACTGAGCTCAGCTTTCGCTTGGGGACAAGCGAGGTCTAAGCTTGGGGGGGTTGATACGTCCATTTTGCATCACTATTTTATAGCATAATTTACTGTTATTCAATGATATATTTCATATTAAGAGGAGTTACTTATGTTATTTTGTCTTATTTTGCATGTTTGATGATCATTGGATAATTAACTGCCGGAGTCAGATTTCAGCTGGAAAAAGCAACGTCAAGGCACTATATTTCTGGAGCACTAAAAATATTTCCGAGAAGACAGATGTTCCTATTTTATCAGAAGATGGACTAAGCCAAAAGGGGAGGCTGAGATGGGCCAGGAGGGGCCCACACCACCCCTGGGCGCGGGGCCCACCTTGGCCGCGCCCTGGCCAGGTGTGGTGCCCCTGGCCCACCTCAGGCGCTCCCCTTCGCGTACTTCATCCCCCAGAAACCCTAAGACACGGGGAGTCCGTGAGAAAATATTCCGCCGCCTCCACGAGGCGGAAACCACAGAGAGAGAAAAGCTCTCCGGCAGGGAGAAATCTGCCGGGGAAATTCCTTCCCGGAGGGGGAGATCATCGCCATCCTCATCGTCATCGCGCTGGACTTCATCGGGATCATCATCATCATCATCTCCACCGCCATCACCACCATCACCGCTGCACCATCTCGTTCCGCTGTAACATCTAGGGCTATACTTTGTTTAGTTCATAGGGGAAACTCTCGGTGTTAATTACTCCTTGTGGTTGATGCTATTGAGTTTTATCGGTGAATTAAAGTATATGTTCAGATCGTATCCATCATTATATCACCTCTGATCATGATCCATATGATGTCTCGTGAGTAGTTCGATTAGTTCTTGAGGACATGGGAGAAGTCACGCTGTTAGTAGTGGAATTATGTTGAGTAATATTTAATGGTTTGATATTTAAGTTGTGGTGCTATTCTTCTAGTGGTGTCGTGTGAACGTCGACTACATGACACTTCACCTTTATGGGCCTAGAGGAGTGCATTGTGTATTTGGTTGCTAATTGTGGGGTTGCCGGAGTGACAGAAACCTAAACCCCCGTTAGTATACCGGTGCACAAGGGAGCGTAGGATCTCAGAGTTTAAGGCTGTGGTTAGATTTATCTTAATTACTTTCTTGTAACTGCGGATGCTTGCAAGAGGTATAATCACAAGTATGTATTAGTCCAAGTAAGGGCGGTGCATTAGCATAGGTTCACCCACACAACACTTATCAAAACAATGAAGATTAATCAACTATGTGAAGCGAAAGCACTTGACTAGAATCCCGTGTGTCCTCAAGAACATTTTGTCATCATAAGTAAACCAACCGGCTTGTCCTTTGCTCTAAAAAGGATTGGGCCACTGCTGCAATTATTATTACTGTCTTTTACTTACTCGCATTTTATTTACCTGCTATATCAAAAACCCCTAAAAACTTGTCTGCTAGCATTTACAGTGAAACCTTTACCGAAACTCCTTGTCAGCACCTTCTGCTCCTCGTTGGGTTCGACACTCTTATTTATCGAAAGTACTACGATACACCCCCTATACTTGTGGGTCATCAACGTCCAACGGTGCATTTGATATGCGGGCACTCACGAGCCACCGTTGTGCGTATGAGGGAAACCGTGTGTTTTTGTTCTCTTCAGTGTTTAGAGTTTTCATAATACAGTTACATAAAAGTTTAATACATATTACACATCACCAACAACATCCCTATCTAGTCTTCACTTTTTCTTCGTGTGTGTCCCTTTATTCTGATTGCGCCATAACCATGGACAAACTTCATCATTTAACTTGATGCTTGGGTCAGTGTTCACTTTGAAGGGCGGAATTTCATGAAATTTATTGTAATCTTCTGACATGTCTGTCTTGTCCTCCACTCCCACGATGTTTCTTTTCCCTGAAAGAACTATGTGGCGCTTTGGCTCATCGGTTGATGTATTCGCTTGCTTATCTTTTCTTTTTTTCGGTTTGGTAGACATGTCCTTCACATAGAAAACCTGAGCCACATCTTTGGCTAGAACGAATGGTTCGGTGTCGTATGCAAGATTCTTGAAATCCACTGTAGTCATTCCGTATAATGGGTCTACCTTTACCCCGCCACCTTTCAGGTTGAACCATTTGCACCAGAACAAAGGGACCTTAAAAGAAGGTCCATAGTCAAGTTCCCATATCTGCTCTATGTAATCATAATATGTGACCTTTTGCCCATTGTTGTTTGTTGAATCATCAAAGCGGACACCAATGTTTTGGTTGGTGCTCTTTTTATCTTGGCGATCGTGTAAAATGTATTCCAATTTATCTCGTACCCTTGGAAAGTCCAAATAGTCAAAGATGGTCCCCTAGACAACAAGTACAGCTCATCTGAGACAGGGTTGTCATTGTTGAGATGTGTTTGCAACCAACCGCCAAAATTCTCCATGTGTTCCTTTGAAATCAAGGAGTCATCCATCCCCGGGTTGCTGGAGCGTATACTAGTAGGAAACTGCCTTTCTGTGTATCCCATTTTGTGGCGCACCAAGTAGCCATGCGCCACAAAAAAAATGTGGCGCACCAGGCCATGTGCGCCACAGAAAGTCACATTTCTGTGGCGCACCTTGCCATGTGCGCCACAGAAAGTCACATTTCTGTGGCGCACCTTGCCATGTGCGCCACAGAATGTGACTTTCTGTGGCGCATGGGGAGTGTGCGCCACAGAAATGTGACTTTCTGCGGCGCACATGGCCAGGTGCGCCATAGAATTTTTTTTCCAGATCACACCCCCCATGTGGATCGCCTTTTCAGTTTGCAAACAAGAAAAGAAAATGATAAAATCTTCAATAAATAAAATCCTTTGAGATATAGTTAGGTTTTAGTGTCTACTTGGTATATAGAAATTTTGAAATATGAATTTTGACCTTTTTTTGCAAAAAACAGAAAATAAAAAGTTTGAACGGCCATAACTTTTGCATACGATGTCGAAAAAATGCGTTTAATATACCAAACAAATCGTGAGAAAAAAGGAGCTCGATTTCACCCGGGTTTACCCGGTGAACTTTTCTCAGATTCGGCAAATTCCAAAAGAGTAAAAGTTATTCGAAAAGAAGAATTTTTTCTACAAAATCGAAAAAAAAAATGGAAAAAAATTATGTGGCGCACGGTGGTGGGTGCGCCACAGAATTGTTGGGCGGGATTCGAAATTTGAATCCCGCCCAACAGCCCTTCTCTTCTTCCTCTTCTTTCTCCTTCTCTCCTTTCTCTCATTTCACTTCTCCTCCACTTCTCCTATCCCTTCTCCTCCACTTCTCGTCTCCCCTTCTCTCCTCTACCTCTACTTCAACTCTACTCCGGTGACTTCCTCCTCCTCCACCACCTCCGGTGAGCTTCTCCTCCTCCTCCTCCACCACCTCCGGCGAGCTTCTCCTCCTCCTCCACCACCTCCGGCGACCTCCTCCTCCACCACCTCCAGCGAGCTTCTCCTCCTCCACCAACTCCGGCGACCTCCTCCTCCACCACCTCCGGTGACCTTCTCCTCCTCCTCCACCACCTCCTGCGACCCTCCTCCACCCACCTCCGGCCACCTTCTCCTCCTCCACCACCTCCGGCGACCTTCTCCTCCTCCACCACCTCCGGTGACCCCCATCCTCCACCCACCACCGACCAAGCCACCTATGGCCATGGCCACGGGCACCACGGCCTCCGACGAGCTCCGGCCAAATTCCGGCGAAATGTCGAAATTCCGGCGAAATTCCGGCGGCCAGATCTAGATCCAGATCTAGATCTGGCCGCCCTTTTTTTGAAATTCAAAAAAAAAATGTGGCGCATGGTAGTGGGGGCGCCACAGAAATATTTCTGTGGCGCATGGTTGGGGGTGCGCCACAGAATCTTTCACTTTCTGTGGCGCATGGGGCCGTGCGCCACAAAAATAAAAAATTTGTGGTGAGGATTTAGTGGCGCACCCACCATGCGCCACAGAAAGACTTTTTGGTGCGCCACTAAAAGGCCTTTTCCTACTAGTGGTACAATATTCTTGTGTTTCTGGATATATGGAGCCACCAAACTGGAATTATGTAGAACTGTGTAGTGTGCTTGTGTGAAAGAATACCCGTCCCTACATATGTTGATTTCCTTCCTAGCGTGCCTTTTCCACTCAGTCTCCCCTCATGTCGCGATTCAGGAAGACCAATCGGCTTAATGCCAGGAATAAAGTCAACACAAAACTCAATGACCTCCTCTGTTCCATAGCCTTTGGAGATGCTTCCTTCTGGCCTAGCACGGTTATGAACATACTTCTTCAAGACTCCCATGAACCTCTCAAAGGGAACATATTGTGTAGAAATACAGGAACCAGAATGGTAATCTCGTCGACCAGTTGTACTAGGAGATGTGTCATAATATTGAAGAAGGATGGTCGGAACACCAACTCAAACTAACGAGACATTGAACCACATCTTTCTGTAGCCTTCCTAGAATGGCTGGATCGATTACCTTCTGCGAAATTGCATTGAGGAACGCACATAGCTGAACAATGGGTAGTCGAACATTTTCCGGTAGAAGCCCCCGCAATGCAATCGAAAGCAATTGAGTCATAAGCACGTGGCAGTCATGAGACTCTAGGTTCTGGAACTTTTTCTCTGCCATATTTATTATTCCCTTCATATTCGACGAGAAGCCAGACGGGACCTTCATACTGCTCAGGACTTCGAAAAATATCTCCTTCTCTTCTTTGGTAAGAGCGTAGCTGGCAGGACTTAGACGTCCTTTATCCGTCTTCATTGGATGGAGGTTGTCTGGGTCTTTCATACGTTGCTGGTCTTGCCGTGCTTCCGGCGTATCTTTTGTCTTCCCATACACGCCCAAAAAGCCTAGCAGGTTCACGCAAAGATTCTTCGTCACGTGCATCACGTCGATTGCAGAGCGGACCTGTAGGAGTTTCCAATAGGGTAGCTCCCAAAATATAGACTTCTTCTTCCACATGGGTACGTGTCCGTCAACGTCATTCGGAACAGACTATCCGGCAGGACCCTTTCCAAAGATTACTTCTAAATCCTTGACCATATCATATATAACATCACCAGTAGGGAGGTGTGGCTTGTCCGGTGATCTGCCTCACCTTTGAAATGCTTGCCTTTCTTTCTTACGGGATGCTGCCTTGGAAGAAATCGACGATGCCCCGGGTACACATTCTTGTTACCTAAATATATACTTTCAGTCTTATCTAAACAGTGCGTGCATGCATTGTATCCCTTGTTTGACTGTCCTGAAATGTTACTAAGAGCAGGCCAATCATTGATGGTTACAAACAACAACGCTCGTAGGTCAAATGGCTCCTGTTTGTGCTCATCCCACACACGTACCCCTTCATCACGCGACAACTGTAAAAGTTCTTCAACTAATGGCCTCAGGTACACATCAATGTCATTGTCGGGTTGCTTCGGGCCTTGGATGAGCACTGGCATCATAATGAACTTCCGCTTCATGCATAACCAAGGAGGAAGGTTATAGATACATAGAGTCATAGGCCAGGTGCTATGACTGCTGCTCTGCTCCCCAAAAGGATTAAAGCCATCCGTACTTAGACCAAACCTTAAGTTCCTTGCGTCACGTGCAAATTCCTTAAACTCTCTATCGATTTTTCTTCACTGCGACCCATCAGTCGGGTGTCTCGACATCTCGTCGTTCTTGCGGTCTTCTTTGTGCCGTCGCAACAACTTGGCATGCTCTTTGTTTCTGAACAAACATTTCAACCGTGGTATTATAGGAGCGTACCACATCACCTTGGCAGGAACCCTCTTCCTGGGGGGCTGGCCCTCAACATCACCAGGGTCATCTCGTCTGATCTTATACCGCAATGCACCGCATACCGGGCATTCATTCATATTCTCGTGCTCACCGCGGTAGAGGATGCAGTCATTAATGCATGCATGTATCTTCCGCACATCTAATCCTAGAGGGCAGAGAACATTCTTTGCTTCGTACGTACTGTCAGGCAATTCGTTATCCTTTGGAAGCTTTTGCTTCATTATTTTCAGTAAATTTCCAAATCCCTTGTCGGATAAACCATTCTCTGCCTTCCATTGCAGTAATTCCAGTGTGGTACGAGCTTTGTGTTGCCATCTTCGCAAGTTGGGTACAACTTTTTTTTGTGATCCTCTAACATGCGCTCCAACTTCAACTTCTCAAGTGCACTTTCTGCTTCGGTCTGTGCATCAACGATGACCCGACGTAAATCATCATCTATGATAGGCTCATCTGGTACCTCTTCATCTTCAGCTTCCCCCTTGCATTACCACCGTATTCAGTGCACATGTAGTTGTCATCGTTCTCTTCTTCTTCGTTGTCTTCCATCATAACCCCTCTTTCTCCGTGCTTGGTCCAACAATTATAGCTGGACATGAAACCAAACTGAATCAGGTGGATGTGAAGGGTTTGTGAGCAAGAGTAATCCTTCGCATTCCAACAGTTATGGCATGGACAACTGATACGTCTCCAACATATCCATAATTTCTGCTGTTCCATGCTTATATTATATCATTTGCTACATGTTTTATATACACTTCATATCACTTTTATGCATTTTCTGGGACTAACCTATTAACAAGATGCCACAGTGCCAGTTCCCTGTTTTCTGCTGTTTTTGGTTTCAGAAAGTTACTTCTGGAAATATTCTCGGAATTGCACGAAACAAAAGGCCAAGTCCCTATTTTTCCAACACGTACACAGAGTCCGAATGAGAGACGAAGTAGAGCCACGAGGTGGCCAAACCACAGGCTGGCGCGGTAGGGGGGCCCACCGCGCCGCCTGGTGGTTTGGGCCCCTCGGGGGTCCGCCGACATCGCCCCTTCGCCTATTTATTTCCCGAGGCGTGAAAACCCTAAAACACCGAGCCTTTCATCCAGAACATATTCGCTGCCGCTGCTGTCGTCAACCCTAACTCGGGGGGTTCTGAAGCTCTTCCCGGCACCCTGCCGGAGAGGGGAATCATCACCGGAGGGCTCTACAACGCCATGCCCGCCTCCGGAGTGATGCGTGAGTAGTTCATCCTTGGACTATGAGTCCATAGCAGTAGCTAGATGGTTGTCTTCTCCACTTGTGCCATCATGTTTAGATCTTGTGAGCTGCCTATCATGATCAAGATCATCTTATTGTAATGCTACATGTTGTGTTTGCTGGGATCTGACTTATATTGATACCTATGTGGAGCTGAATATTATATTATCATGTCTATGCCATTTGTGATCTTGCATGCTCTCCGTTACTTGTTGAAGCCTTGGCCAAGTGAATACTTGTGACTCTAAGAGGGGGTATTTATGCATGATAGTTGGGTTCAACCTCTATTTAACCTGGGATAGTGACAGCAAGTTCTAAGGTTGTAGATGTGTTGTTGCCACTAGGGTAAAACAGCAATGCTTTATTCAAGGATGAATGTATTGTTTACATTACGCACATTACTTAATGCAATTGTCTGTTGCTTGCAACTTAATACTGGAAGGGGTACGGATGTTAACCGGAAGGTGGACTATTTAGGCATAGATGCATGCTGGATAGCGGTCTATGTACTTTGTCGTAATGCCCAAATGAATCTCATAGTAGACACCACAACTCACACATGCATGTTATATGCACTTATCAATTGTCAATTGCCCAGCTGTAATTTGTTTACCCAGCATGTTAGTTATCTTATTGGAGAGACACCACTAGTGAACTGTGGACCCCGGTCCATTCTTTTACATCTGAAATACAATCTACTGCAATCATTGTTCTCTACTGTTTTATGCAAACAAACATCATCTTCCATACGATACGTTTAACCCTTTGTTTTCAGCAAGCCGGTGAGATTGACAACCTCACTGTTAAGTTGGGGCAAAGTAATTTGATTGTGTTGTGCAGGTTCCACGTTGGCACCGGAATCCCTGGTGTTGCGCCGCACTACACTCCTTCACCAACACCTTCGAAGCAACCTCGTTTTCCTACTGGTTCGATAAACCTTGGTTTCATACTGAGGGAAAACTTGCTGCTGCACTCATCATACCTTCCTCTTGGGGTTCCCAACTGACGTGTGACGTACAAGCATAGTTTTTGGTGCTGTTGCCGGGGAGATATTCTCTCGTCAACTTAGCGCTAGCAACAACACATAAAACCATTTCGCGTGTTTGCCTCAGCCACGTTGAGAAAAGAACGCATGCCTTGCATGTACTTGTTAGAGCGTCGGTCAGCGTACATCCATGGATGGCTCATCTGCATTATGTGAGTATGTCAAATGCAATCACGATGCTAAATTATTAATGAAAATTGAAAGGGTTTAGTTGCTAACCTCTTGAAACATTTCAATAAAATGGGGATAAACTCGAGCTCGGTGGTGAAGAACAGAGGAGAACAAAGCTGGCTAGCTCGGGCATTTCATCGAACACCTCTTATGCATAGGAAGAAACAACAAACTAGCACACACATCTCACCTTATAGAATGGAAAAAAAACAGAGGAGAGGGGTTAGCAGGGGCTGCTTTTATAGAAACAGAGGACCTCTAATTCCGGTCCGTATTACGAGCCGGACCGGGACTAGAGGTTCCGTTTGAACCGGGATTAGTCCTCTGCGGCATCGTAATCGTTGAACCGGGACTAGTGCCCTCCTCTAGTCCGGGTTCAAACGCAATCCGGGACTAGATCCCAATTGGGGTCTCGACCAAAGGCATGATTTCCACTAGTGAGACAAGCGACATGCTGACGCAGACCAAAAGGCAGATCATCGACCACCTGCTACACTCCTCAGGCTCTGCCGGCGCCGCCGTCGCCATGATTAGCTGTTCGTCCTCGCCGGCCATCGTACTCCAAATTAAGTTGCCTTTGCGTCTGTCTAACTTGGCTAGGGTCTAATTAATGTAACTATAAGAAAATAGATCTGCATATATAGTTTGCTTTGGTTGGATTTGTTGCCGTTGGTCTGGGCATAGGAGGAAATAGATCGGGGAAGATCTGCTGGGAAATTTCTTGTATTATCAGTTTTTATTTTGGATCCGGTACCGGAGACGAGACGAGGACGGATATGTTAGAAATAATCTTTCCTATTCAGTGTTTAAGTTTAAGCAGGTTAATTAGGTGGGTCTTCTCTAGTAGACGTGCAGGCGTTGGATTTTTGCATGTATCGTATGTGAGCTCTAAGTCTTGTACTAGTCCGGCTGTGATTTTTAGCCATATGATGCTAGCTCTAGAAGAGCATGTACAAACCGTTGAGTTCAGTCAGTCTGGTAATATTAGTTTTTTCCCCTAGCGTTTCGGCTAGGGTTTTGGTCTCCTCCGGCGACTCGAACGCCGTGAGTTTATTCCTCCCGATCGATCGCAGTTTGGTCTTGAGCTTTCCCTCGACGACTCAGGCTGACAAAGGGGGATCCATGTGATCCTACCCGGCCTTGGTTGTTGAGGTTTTGAAGGGCTCGGAGGCAGGAAGTTTCTGATCTTGGAGGCATGGCGGCGGAAGGTAGTAGAGGAAGAAAAGAAAAAAATGGAGGAACGGGTTGAGGATCTCCTTAATCGTTTGGGTCTTCACGAAGATGAGGGGGATGACTTCTTATGGGAGAATGAAGTGGATCTTCCAATGATACAAGCAAAGTGGCTGGCCATAGCAAAAGTTCATACGGAAAAGGGCTTTAGCCCATCAGCTCTCTACGCTGACATGCGTTCAGCCTGGAATCCGGCGAAGGAGGTGCGTTGGAGAAAGATTGAGGAGAACCTTTTCACAGTGCAGTTTGCATGTTTAGGAGATTGGAATACAACCATGGTCAATGGTCCGTGGTTGTTCCGCAATCAGGATGTGATCTTGAAGGAGTACGATGGTTTTACAAACCTGAAATCAGTGGTCTTAGATAAAATTTCTATTTGGGCGAGAGTGTTGAAACTGCTGGACAATTATTTGAATGAGGCCGTAATCAAGGGAATGTGCAGAGAGATGGGGAAGATTTCAGAAGTACAACTTAAACTGCCAGAAGGTTTGGTTGGGGCGTACGTATAGAGTGAGAGCAGAATTGGATGTTAACAAGAAGCTAGAGAGGTTTGTGTCTATCACAAGGGCGGGGAAGAAGGACTGGTATACCAGGTCAAGTATGAGAAGCTCCCAACGTTTTGTAACAATTGTGGTTTATTAGGCCACTGGTATGAGGAGTGCGGGCAAGGTGAACATGATGTAACAAAGTTTGAGTGGGGGGACTTTATTCTAGCTGATGACTGGAAAGATCGTGGTGGTGGTCGTGGATCTAGTAGAGGCAATGGGCGAGACCGAGGAGGTTCTCCTTTTGGTAGAGGATTTGGAAGAGGCAATGGTTCAGATATGGATAAATTTAGGAAATCAGAAGGAGGTGGTGATTATGGAGGAGGAGGTAGTTGGCGATGGAATGCTTCTTCTGAAGTTAAAAATCAAGCAGATCAGATGGCACAGCAAGGTGAGAAAGGTACTTTTAATGATGTTAATATGCTAGAGAATGTTCATTTGGAAAGGAAGCGCTTAGCTATGAATTCTAGTGCGGAGGTTGGGGATCCTCCAAATCTGAACAATTTGTTGGTCCTGGCCGGAGGTGCCTCTTCGGTGGCAAATATGGTTGAAAAAAATTGATGGAAGGCCCGTGGCTAATTTAGAGACATCACCACAGAAGAATATTAATAAAAAGAAGATGAAGGGAGCTGATGGGAGTGCGGTGGAAAACTCTATTGTTGATAATGATTTGATGAGATAGGCGGCATCCTTCGAGGATGACCGCCGGGAACAATGAAAATCATTATGTTTGAACTGTCAGGGTTGTGGGCGGCCCGAGACAGTTCATGAGATTAGTGACCTTAGTGTGAGAGCGTGGCATGGAGTGGTGGCTGTCTTTCCTCTGCCTTGTATCTCATGTCGCTGTTACAAAAGTAGAAATCGTCAAATTATGTGCTCCTTCAGTTCAGCCATGAGCTCATAATAGTGCTGTCTTCTGCTTATTGCATAAAAGATGCTTGGTGAAATGCTTGCAGGAAAGCTGGGCTACCAAAAACAGCCTAAATATTGGTGGGGAACGGCATGGCGGCGACATCGAGGCCGTCGGTGGCGACCAGGATGGCGGCGACACGATGCGGCAGATGCCGTAGCGCACGACGAGCGGGCGAATGCGGGCAATGTATGCGAGCGGGTCCACGAACTCTGACTCCGTCGGGCGGAACACTGGCGCCTCCGGGACAGGGGCGGTGGAAGTTGAGACTCGGGGCTGCAACCGGTGGGGGAGGCGGTGGTGGCCGGGAAAGGCCGGCCCTTTCCCATCGGCCGGCGGCAGTCTGGTGCAAGCTAGGGTTCCGGTGAGGAATTGGGTGGGGAATTCTTCGTCGCGGTTCCACGGACGGGATGGAATGATATAGTTATCCACCGCGAAATTCATATGGTTACCATACTCTCAGTAATAGTAATAGTTACCCACCATGTACTAATAAAGTTACCCATGTGTTCATGATAAAATTACCAACCTGTTACTGATAAAGTTACCCACCTATTACGGATGGAGTTACCCACCCAGTATCCATGGAGTTACCCAACTAGTACTGATAAAGTTACCCATGTGTTTATGATATAGTTACCCACCCTGTACTGATAGAGTTATCCACCATGTACCGATGGAGTTACCCACCATGTACTGATGGAGTTACCCATGTGTTCATGATATACACAATGAAATCGATATAGTTACGCATGTTTACCATACTCTCTCGGTAATAGTTACCACCCAATACTGATGGAGTTACCCACCCAGTACTGATAAAGTCACTCATATGTTTTCATGGTGTAGTTATCCATCACAAAATCAATGTAGTTACCATATTCTCTCGGTAATAGTTACCACTCAATACTGATGAAGTTACCACCCAGTACTGATAAATTTACCCATGTTTATCATGCTCTCTTGGTAATAGTTACCACATAATACTGATGAAGTTACCCACCTAATACTGATAAAGTTACCCATGTGTTTTCATGTGTAGTTATCCAACACAAAATCGTTATAGTTATCCTACTCTCTCGGTAATAGTTACCACCCAATACTAATGGATTTACCCACCTAGTACTGATAAAGTAACCCATGTGTTTTCATGGTGTAGTTATCCAGCACGAAATCAATATAGTTATCATACTCTCTCGATAATAGTTATCCACCCAATACGGATGGAGTTACCCACTCAGTACTTATGAAGTTATCCATGTGTTCATGATGTAGTTATCCACCACAAAATTGATGTAGTTATTATGTCCTCTAAATAATAGTTACGAACACAATGCCCATCTTTTTTAGTGGTAGTTGTCACTATGAAATCGATAGTTATCATCATAATACTTATGCACGATAAATTTACCATCTCAAAGTGATCTGATAACTTTAAAACTCATAAAAATCTAAAAGAACAACAAAAAATGGTTCTATTTCAACCCAAAAACTAATCGTTAATATGGTGGGTAACTTACGTATTCGAGCCCAGGTAACTTATATGTTACGGGGTGGGTAACTTTTGTTCACAAAACAAAGTCTTCGGAACATATCGACATGGGATCTAGTTTCGAAGATCTCGTCGCGACTAGTCCAACGGTGAAAACGAATTTTAAATCGGATAAACGGTTTGGGCTACAAAACTTTTTAAATTTTCGAGTTTCGAATTTAATGCGGGATGACATCAGCTTTTTTGGATTTTTGTGCATGCATGCAAAGGAGGGCTATTCTATCTCTCATCCCGTGCATACCGGCCTGCGCGCATACGCATGCATGATGATTAACAAAAATTATCCTAACGTCATATGGTTATGCCAAATATAAGGCGCCTTACATATAGTCGTTCCCATTTTTCTTATTTCTTTTAAGGGGTGTCATGTCAACTCATGTGGGCAGCATCCTGTAATGAGCCGGACAAGTATCCAACACCCTGAAGCGGACAGAATTTCAGAGTTACCGGACAAATTTCCTGGTGCTCTAAATGTATCAATCTCTTTTGCAATTTAATTACATATTTTCTGCTGTGCGTGCAATGCCTTTTCTACTGTGCTCCCAAATCCGAATCTCTGAGAGATGGGGAGAGAGAGCGACCGGTCACGCGAGGGCTGGCGTCATCTGGGCACTGTGGGCCACCCTCTGTCCCCGATCAAACCACTCCGCGAAAGGTAACCCCCTGCCCAAGGCAGCGGGTAATTTTTTTTGAGAACCTCACACTTTATTAATCAACGATAGATAAATGGATACAAAGAGGAGCCACACCTGACGTCCCAAACTATTGGAAACAGCAAACCGAGCTAGTCTATGAGCTTCAGAATTAGAAGCCCTATTTTCATGTCTAAACGTGGCCTCGACAAAGCTTCTGCCGGTGGCCTTCATCTCCTCCAGTATCATACTGTAGTTTCCTGCAAAAGGTTTCACCATGGCGTTGATCACCGAGAGGCAATCTGACGCCACTGTAATGCGCTGAAGATGCAGGTCTTGTACCAAAGCCAGGGCTTCCCGGCAGGCCATTGCCTCCAGTACCGTTGGATCGGTGATCCCCTCGAAAGTCAGCGCCGAGGCTCCAAGGAAAACACCCGCCTGATCTCGGCACACCACAGCCACCGCACCTCCTGTGCCCTATTTTGCAATGGCCGCATCGGAGTTCAGTTTTGCACAACCCGGCAATGGAGGGATCCACTTCGGGTGTACCCTCCGCGGAGCTACGCCATATGTGGTAGTTGAGCTAGGTATGGACAAGTCCCGGAGGTAGCTCTCAACAAAGAGATGCGTCGACAGGGGGCTCTGGAATTCGTCTTCAAAGATGATTTTCCTTCTAGCATACCAGATTGCCCATAGCGTGATCGCCAACCTGGCGAAATCATCTTTGGACAGCGACTCCATCATAGCAAATAACCATTGTTTTGCCGATGGATCCTCATTCGAGCACATGTGCTCAGTTACACCCTCGTCAGCCAGAGCCCAAACACATCGGGCCACCGTGCAGCTGATGAGTGAATGCCGCCACGAGTCTGCAGCGCCACAGATGGAACAGGCGCTGGTCTGGGCCATGTGTCGGTGGCATCGCACATCTCCACTGGGCAGAGAATGCTGCGCCAATCGCCACAAGAACAGCTGTATCTTGGAGGGTACTTGGGCTTTCCAGAGACAGCGCCAAGCCTTCTCCTCCCCAGCTGCGTTTGAAGTAGCAGCTCGGCCTTCCAACCAATCCTCTCTCCTCTTTTTTGTCTGAACAAGGAGACGATAGACCGATTTAACCGTAAGCATCCCATTCTTCTCATAGTGCCACGCCCACCTATCAGGCAGCCGTCGTGTGCTCAGTGGAATTGACTTGATAGCCTCAACATCCATGGGAAGAAAAAACTCCTGCAACAGCTCGGTTTTCCAGCTTGCTGATGAGGAGTCGATGAAGGAGGCGACCGCTACCGGAGGATCCGCCTTCAAGCACGCCAAGGGTCGCAACATATGATCACGCGGCAACCAGTTCTGGTTCCAAGCGTGGGTTGCTTCCCCTGTACCAATTCTGCGAATTAACCCTTGCTTCATCGCGTCTCTGCCATCCACAATCGCTCGCCACACCTGGGAAGGGTGCGAGCCGAGAGCAGCATCAAGGAAATCCGTCTGCGGGAAATATATCGCCTTCAAGATCCTTGCACTCAGAGCCTCGGGGTTCTGAAGTATACGCCATGCTTGGCGTGCTAGCATGGCTAGATTAAAGAGCTCGATGTCGCGAAAGCCCAATCCACCAGCAAACTTTGGTGTGCACATAGTTTCCCATGAGACCCAACAGGTTTTTCGTTTGCCGTCCTTGCTTCCCCACCAGAAACTGCGCAGCATTGCATTGATCGCCAAGCATAGTCCTTGTGGTAACTTAAAACATGACATACTGAAAACTGGAATTGCCATCGCAACAGCCTTGATCAAGACTTCCTTCCCCCCTGCCGAGAGGGCTTGCTCTAGCCAACCCTGAATTCTCTTCCAGATACGATCTTTGAGATATTTAAAAGCCCCACTCTTCGATCTACCCACATCAGAGGGCATTCCGAGATACTTCTCATTCAGTGTTTCATTAGGAACATGTAGAATGTCCTTCACTGATTGTCTTCTGTTTTCAGGACAGCCCTTACTGAAATATACAGAGGACTTGTCGAGATTCACACGTTGCCCTGACGCATTGCAGTATTTCTCCAAAATCTCCATTACTTCCCTTGCTCCCTCATCACTTGCTCGAACGAACAGCATGCTATCATCCGCAAAAAGGAGGTGGTTCAGTGCCGGGGCTGTGGGAGCCACCTTGATCCCTTCTAAATGCAATGACTGACGTATTTTTTTAAGGAGGCCTGAGAGGCCCTCTGCTGCAAGTAAGAACAAGTATGGGGATATGGGGTCACCCTGTCGGAGACCCCTAGTAGGCTGAAACTCCTCCAGTGGTGTTGCATTGAACATAACTGAGAAGGACACCGATGAGATGAGACTCATATCTGATCCACCCAATGCCGGTGAAAACCCATGCGGAGCATGACTGCCCTCAAATATGACCACTCCACACGGTCGTACGCCTTGCGCATGTCCAGCTTTAGAGCACAGTGCTGGTGTTTCTTTGCGCCATTCCGCTTCATAAAATGAAGGCACTCATACGCCGTAATGATATTGTCCGTGATAAGCCTTCCCGGAACAAAAGCGGACTGTTCTTCCGAGATGATTTCCGGCAGTATAACCTTCAGCCTGTTCGCCATCACCTTCGAGGAGATCTTGTATATAACATTACACAAGCTAATGGGACGGAATTGTCCAAGTTCTTCAGGTGACGCCACCTTCGGAATAAGCACGATGAAGGTTTTATTTATCCCTTCTGGACTGTCCTCACCACGCAAGATGCGCAGCACAGCCCCGTCACTTCTTCCCCACATAAGTTCCAATGTTTCTGAAAAAATTGAGCCGGGTAGCCATCTGGCCCCGGAGCCTTGAGCGGGAGCATTTGGAATAATGCAGTTTTAACTTCCTCATCTTTGAACGGCGCCAGCAGCTGCGCATTCATTGCATGAGTGACAGTAACAGGAATCGATGCCAGGACCTCCGCAGTACCTGCCGTCGCCTCCGATGTATATAGGTCTTTGTAAAAGGACCTTGCTAGTAGGCTCATCTTGTTTACATCCTCAGTGAGTAAACCATCAGGTCGACGCAGCCGAGTAATTCGGTTTCTCTTTTTCCGCTTGCTAGCTCGCAGATGAAAGAACCTCGTATTGCGATCTCCTTCCGCAAGCCATTGTATGCGTGATCTTTGTTTCCACATTGTTTCCTCCCTATACTGGAGTTCGACAATGCGTTCCACGACCTTCAGCTCTTGGTGGTCTGGCCCCGTTCTATCAATCCGAGCGCGCATCCCAGAAAGCTCCCGCTTCAGTGAACGCAGCTCTGTCCTGACATGGCCAAAAGTAGTTCTTCCCCATGTTGACAGCGAGCCCGAGAGGCCCTTGAGCTTCTGCTCCAGCCCATGCATCGTTGAGCATGTATCCTCCTTCCACACCCGCTCTAGAGTAGATGCAAACTCATTGTGGGACTCCCACATAGCTTCATACCGAAAGATCCGTGAGAACAGCGGTCGATCCTTCCGCAGTTCATGCAGGAGTAATATCGGTGAGTGATCCGAGGCGGCAGCCGTTAGGTGCTGCAGGGTAGCTAGAGGGAACCGTGCACACCAGTCAGCCGAGGCCAACGCACGGTCAAGTCTCACCCTACAATAAGAACCACCGGTCACTCTCTTTTCAAACGTCCATGGTGTGCCTGTGTAGCCGAGGTCCATCAAACCACAGATGTCCACAGTATCCCGGAATGCTTGAATTTGGGAGTTGCTTCTCTGGTTTACTCCCTCATGCTCCTCCCTAAGGAGTACTTCATTAAAATCTCCAATGCACAACCACGATAGCGGCGATGAAGCTTTAATGAACTTCAACATATCCCACGTCTTGTGGCGTTCATTGACCTGAGCCTCTCCGTACACACAGGTGAGACGCCATGGATCCACACCAGGGGAGGTAACCACCGCATCAATATGGTACTGAGAGTAAGGAAGAATATCAATCTTTATTTCATTGTTCCAGAAAATTGCCAGACCACCGCTGCGGCCTGTACTACTAACAGCAAAAACATTGTCATAACCCAACGTTCCTGCTAAACATTCTACCCTAGACTTGTGGATTTGGGTTTCCACAACACACAGGATAGAAGGGGCAAACTCCCTCGCGAAATCGCGAAGTTCGTTAACTATCGCAGCATTGCCCAAACTGCGACAGTTCCATAAGTAAGTACTCATTGCTCCCGGCGGTGCTCCGTGTCGGAGCCCGCCGATGCTGATGGAATCTTGTCCTTCTTTGGAGTGTACTGTTTCTTGGCTTTATTCTGCTCCCGAGCTGACGGTGGTGGTGGAGGTGTGCCTGAGCGCGGTACATACTTCTTTCCTCCATCCACTTCGTCAAAATTGAGCTGTTTCTAAATCCCCGGTTCTTCAACCGTAGCGATCACCCCCGGCTCCTTCCACTGAAGCTGCATCGGAGTAGTGTTCTGTCCATCCTTGGACGGGCTGACCTCTGTCAGCTTTGCATCAGCTGAGCTACGCTTGCGTGTCTCTGCGACAACCAGCGTACCATCGCGGCCGCGGCCTCCGTCGCGGCCACGGCCACCATCGCGACCTCCTCTCCTTCCTGCACCCGCACGGCCCATGCCACGGCCACCCCCAGGATTTGGCGAAGACCGTGGAGGCATGTTGAACTGCTGAGGGCCTGCACCCTGTGACTAGGTGCGATTCCACGCCGTATCCGCAAGCATCCACTTCCAAAACCTTCTGCGCCAGGAGGATGAACGCCATTGCCGCACTCCTCTTTGACATGGCCCATGAGACCACAGATGGCACAGTAGCGTGGTATTTTTTCATACTTCACCCGCATGATCACCGGAGCTGCTCCTTCCAGCTTGATTGTCACAAAACGAGTGAGAGCCTTCCTGACATCCAGCCAGACCCGTACACGAACGTAGTTGCCGCCGTCCGCATTGGAGTTGTTAAGATCGACCGTAAGCACCTCACCAACACTCCGGGCAGCCCTGCAATGATCGGCTTCTTGCGGAATAGTTCCGGGACATCATGTATCTGCACCCAAGCATGGATGCGGTTCAGCTCCACAGACGAGGCTTTGCAGCTGCCATCGTACTTCTCTATCAGTAAACCATGGTCCCTGAAGATCCACGGTCCGTGCTCGGTGATCCGTTGCCAATCCCCCAAGCAATTCGCTTGGACAATGAATCTGCCCTCTTCAAGATCACGGAAAACCACCTCCTGGGCAGGGGCCCAGGCAAAGCGCATCGTCTTCTTCAACGACGTTGCACTGAACGGTTTTGAGGACAGGAGCCTCATCACCGCCAGCCACTTCGATCCCTCTTTCAGGGACTCGATCTCGACCTTCGGAACGAAAAAACCCTCCATATCCTCACCCGACAGATTGAGGCTGCGGAGTAACTCATCAAGTGATGGTTCTGCATCCACCCGCTCCTTTGATCCACTAGCTTCTCCCTTCTCCTTCTCCGCCGCCATGGCCGATCAGAAACCCTAACCCTAAACTCGTAGGATGCCAAGGCCGGGTAGTTGAGCAAGTCAACCCCTTAGTCAGCCCGAGCGTGCACTCGTCGTCAGGGGGGTGGTCGGGGCGCGGAGGAGAGAGGACCTTCACCGCCGGTGGCCGAGAAACCCTAGTCGCGAGAGCAGACCAGGTACCAAGCTTATTTCGCTACGGATTTGTGTGTGCTTTTTGTAAGGCAGCGGGCAATGCACACTTTATTAGCAGCCGGTGGTAATTAAGTCTTCACTTTGTTTAACTCACGGTTTTACTTTTAAGATTGTGGGCTGCGGTCCCGGTCCGATTGTATTACCGTGCCGGCGCGCGGTACACGTTGTGAATCAACCAGCGGCACTACCAAACAGCATATGCATGCCGTGCGTGGGATTTTGAGAGGATGAGAGGCAACAGCTTAGTCCCTTCTAAAATTACTTGAGAATGAGTACGAGGAATACAAGAGAGAGAAATTACGAAAAACTATAATGAACCCCCATCTACATAGAGCTCGTTTTTTTTTTGAAAAATCAAAATCGATATTTTTTAAGTTTTCAAAAATCATGAAAATAATTCACGGATGTAGATATTGTCAAGATCGATAGTCGTACAAATTTTTAACTCTAAATTCGTTATATTTTGAGCTGCATAAAAAATAAACTGGTGGATCTGGGTGGTGAAGAATACACAGTTTCAAAATTTTGAAATTCCCCCGATTTGTCTTTTTTGTACAGCTCAAAATATAACGAATTTGGAGTTGAATATTTACACAATTGTATATCTCAACAATATCTACATCTAGAATAGTTTCGCGATTTTTGGAAACATAAAAATGTCAATTTAGAATTTTCAAAAAAAAGAGCTCCATGTAGCTTGGGTTCCAAAAATCCACTCTCAGAGATATTATCCTTTTTCCTTTGACATGGGAGAGATATTATCCAAAAGCTTGGGTGAGTGGCCTTTTATACGGAAACCACAAATGGAGGCTGACCTCCAGAGAACCCTTTGTTTTGAAAATCATATTTTGCAGTTTCAACAAAATTTGGAAAATATCTGAATGTCAATGATGCATTCCACCAACATGCAAAATCTCAGTTCAAAATAATTCATATATGCTACACAAAATAACAAAATCTGAAAGATTTTCAAGATTTGAATTTCGAATTATTCACTATGATTCTTTTAAAGATTTTTCTTGAAACTTCAAACTACTCACTCCGTCCCAAAAAAATAAGGCGCTTAGTTTCGCTGGTCAACGACGTACATCTTTGACCATAATTTATACTTTTAAAATGTCCATGAGTTACTATAATGATACATGAAATTAAACAATTTTGCAAGATGAATCTAGCGGAACCATTATACATTTTCAATCCCTATAGTTTAATTATATATTAGTGGTCAAAGTGGATCATTAAAGAACAACACAAAAATAGTACCTATATTTTGGAACGGAGGGAGTATGATTTTCGAATTTTCAAAATAGTATGTAGCGCGTGCTCCATTTGTTCGCTCTCCTTTTTATAGCATTATTTTCAATTTTTAAAGATTTTTTAAAACGAACATCTGCCCCTACATCGAAACGATGCACACGGCAGAGTTGGTGGTGGCAATTTGTGAACTAACCATTAATGATATGGCCTTAATCTATCATTCCTTGTGACTCTCCGCGACGGATTGTTTTTATGTAGTAGAAACAAGGTCTTTCTATTTTTTTTCAAAGACCTCTGCACAACCTCTTAATGAATGCCATGATCTTAGTCGTGAAGTAAAAGGATATGATCTTTCTAGAGGCCTTTTTAACTTTGGCAGATCATTTTAAAGAAAAAATATCAACATCTATCTACATCACAAAAAATATATTATTAGATGATACATTGTAAATGTATATATCTCTTTTGACATTTAACTGCATATTTTCCCTCTTATTTTATCATTTTATTACTATTTTGACTAAGTTTGACCATGATCTATCTCTACTTATGCTGGTTTCAGGCATTTTCGTGAAAACGGGAAAAAGCCAAAATATACCGATGAGTAGTACTGTGAAGCCTCATGGAAGTGTTAGAAAATATCGTCTATTTTAATTTATTATATATCTTCAGGACGTCCACGACCACGCCTGAAGATCTGTGAGTTCGTTGATTTCAACGCCAAGCACACCGGAGGAATCTGCAGCTGTTGAAGCTTCCATACTTCTAAGTGCTCCATCACCGGGTCCAACATCATGAAAAATAAGAACGAAATATTTTAATTAGTCCTCGGGATACCGAATGAAGTTGTATATAACTTTTATTCAACTTTTTGTAATGTACTCCCTCCGTTCCATTCATAAAAGGACACTACGGGAAAGCCACACTACGCCGACGGCCGTACTCTACGCCGACGGCTAAATGTCGGGGCCGTCGGCGTACAACACGAGCTAGGGCAGCCGCCCACACAGCCGTCGGCGTACGAAGCGCCGTCGGCGTATCCAGGTAAGGCCGACGGCAGCCGTCGGCGTAAACCGTGCCGTCGGCGTACAAAAGGACGCCGTGACGGAACGTCCAGCGGCGTTGAGGTAGTTGATCCACTTGGTGTAGTTGGAGGCGTCAAGGGAGAGGACGACCGGCGCAACATGGCGAGGCGCACCGCCGGCAGGGTGAGCGGCGGTGTTGGTCGGCACGATCTCGCCGGAGGAGGAGGAGGTGAGGGCTCCTTGGGTGGTGGCCATGGCGGCAGCGGAAGGTGAAGCCGGCGGCTAGGGTTAGGAGGCGGCGGCTTAGGGTTGGATCGAGAGATCAATCTGATACCATGTAGGAGATTAGGGGTGCCAGGAAACGTGTAGATATCTCCTTCACTACCCTGTCATCGTCACCACGGCGCCTGGATTTCCTCTTCGCCGACATATGGGAACCACCCACTTCCGCGACCACGCCCGCGGTGACCCACGATCCCGTCCTGATTGATCGCCCGAACGCCAGTCCGCCTCCCGCGGCACGCGCTTTTGCTGCTGCCCCTGAAGCTGCATCAGCTCCCACCCCTGCCACGGCACCTGCTTCTGCCACGGCAGCTGCTTCTACCACGGCACTCGACGCTGCCTCGGGTTCAACCGACGCCGCGCCAACTTCTTCTGCCGTGGTAGTGCTTCGTGCACCCGCGCGGACTACCTCAACCCGGACTCGATGGCCCACTTCCTCGACGGCTTCTGCATTACCTACGGCAACCATGACCACGAGGGCTGGTCGTCGCGTGCGACCTGGGATAGGCTGAACCTGTCGGCTGTGGACAGCTCTCTTGCTGCTGTACCCACTACGTTTTGTCAAGCAATGCAAAGCTCCCAATGGCGTCAAGCAATGGCAGATGAACACCAGGCTCTCCTCGACAACAAAACCTGGTCCCTTGTTTCTCGACCGTCACAGGCCAATGTGGTGACTGACAAGTGGATTTTTTGGCATAAGTTCCACTCTGACGGAACCCTAGCTTGCTACAAGGCCCGTTGGGTTGTTCGTGGTTTCTCTCAACGTCCCGGCATCGACTATGATGAGACGTTCAGTCATGTCGTTAAGCCTGCCATGATCAGATTGGTGCTTCACATTGCCATCTCCAGCTCTTGGCCCATCCGGCAACTCGATGTCAAGAATGCATTCCCCAATGGCTACCTTGATGAAGCTGTTTACTGCCAGCAGCCACCCGGATTTGTTGATGCCTCACAGCCTGATCATGTTTGCCGCCTCCACAAGTCTCTTTACGGTTTGTAGCAAGCTCACCGGGCTTGGTACCAACGGTTTGCTGCCTATCTGACCACACTGGGATTTGTTGCATCTGTCACTGACAATTCGTTGTTTGTCCTGAGATCCGGCACCGACATAGCTTACCTGCTCCTATATGTCGATGACATCATTGCCACTGCATCATCCACTGAGTTCTTGCAGCGTCTTCTGACCAGGCTTCACAGCGAGTTCGCCATGACTTATCTCGGTGAGCTACACTTCTTTCTCGGCATTGCTGTCAACAGATCGTCTGATGGATTGTTCCTGTCCCAGCGTCAGTATGCCATGGAGATTTTACAGCGAGCCTGCATGGCTGAGTGTCATCCTTCAATGACCCCTATTGACATTCACGCCAAGCTTTCCGACTGTGATGGTGACCTCCTTTCTGATGCTACGGACTACAGGAGTCTTGCCGGTGCACTTCAGTACCTCACCTTGACGCGCCCGGATATCGCGTATGCAGTTCAGCAGATTTGCCTTCTCATGCATGCTCCCTTACAGCCTCATGTTGCTATTGTCAAGCGGGTGCTCCGATATGTCTGTGGTACCCTGGATTTCGGTCTCCATCTGCGTGCCTCTTCCTCCACCAGCCTGACAGCTTATTCTGATGCTGACTGGGCTGGCTGTCCTGACACTCGACGCTCTACGTCTGGCTACTGTGTCTACTACGACGACAGTCTGATTTCTGGTCATCCAAGAGACAAACCACCGTGCCACGATCCAGTGCAGAAGCTGAGTACCGAGTTGTCGCCCATGCTGTTGCTGCGTGTTGTTGGCTTCGTCAACTACTCAGGAACTCCATCGCCTCCTTCGCTCTGCTACGCTTGTCTACTGCGACAACGTCTCCGCCATCTACATGTCGTCCAATCTAGTGCAGCATCGCTGCACCAAGCATATTGAGATCGACATTCACTTCGTCCGTGAGAAAGTCTCCCTTGGCGAAGCTCGAGTTCTGCATGTTCCCTCTGCGCTTCAGTTTGTTGATGTCATGACCAAGGGACTGCCTACCCAGCTATTTCTAGATTTTCGGTCCAGTCTATGCGTCCGAGAATCTCCCGCTGCAACTGCGGGGGGGGGGGGGGGGGGGGGGTGTTAGCGTATGTATATAATATCGAAGCACCGGGCTTGCCGCTGTTCCTGTTCTTCTTCTTCTTGGGCGCGCCGAAGGAGGAGGACTCACCACGGCAGGCCGTACCGGTGCACACCGGTGCAGGGGTCGCGCCTTGGTGACAAGGGCGGTGGAGGCGGCGTTGACAGCCACGTTGGCCTGCTGCATCTCCTCCATGAGGAGCATGCTCCGGGCGCGGATGAACGTCGGCAGCGGTTCGGTCATGGAGATGACGGTAGCCGCAGAGGCGAACTGGGGACCGAGGCCAGGCAGCGTGTTGAGGACGAGCGCGCGTGCAGAGACCGGCGAGTCATTGTCGGCGAGGGCGTCCGAGAGCTGCTTCTGACGGCGGCAGTACTCGGTGATCGAGGACGCGCCCTGGAGTAGCTGACAGAACTCGTTGTCGAGGTAGATCGCCTTGCTCGCCTTATTGGCGAAGAAGAGCTCGAGGATGGCGAGCCAGAGCTGGCGGGTGGTCTGATCGCGGGCGAGGGCCATGTCGGCAACGTCCTCGTCGATAGCCGAGTGGAGGAGGTTGAGCACGGAGTAGTCGTCGGCCATCCATGCAGGGTCGGTGAAGGCGGCGGGCATGGTGCCATCGATGTGTCCGATGAGCCCGGCGCGACCGAGAGACGCCTTGAGGTGGATGCTCCACTTGGTGTAGTTGGAGGCGTCAAGGGAGAGGACGACCGGCACAACATGGCGAGCGCACCGCCGGCAGGGAGAGCGGCATTGTTGGTCGGCACGATCACGCCGGAGGAGGAGAAGGTGAGGGCGCCTTGGGTGGTGGCCATGGCGGCAGCGGAGGGTGAAGCCGGCGGCTAGGGTTAGGAGGCGGCGGCTTAGGGTATGATCGAGAGATCAATCTGATACCATGTAGGAGATTAGGGTTTTGGGGGAAGCCTCTCACACGTGATAACGTTGGGGTTCCGATGTTTATATAACGGGCAAAAGCCAAGAGTCCTAGTACAATACATCTAGGTTACAATACAAAGAACTACCGTATATACATACACTAACATGAACAAGTGTAAAAGTTGTTGATGCTTGCGTACATGCTTTGAAAACGAAAAGTTCCGCGCTGAGGAAGCACAGTCAGTATTACAGGACTGAACAATCATTTTTTTAGATAGAAGGTTCAAAGAAGCCGGCTTTAAATTAATAAATCCCCACATGGGACGCTGGGATACCAACTTACAAATGAATCACAAGGGAGAAAAACAACTCCTAAACAACATACATGATTACTACACTTGATCTTCATCCCTGAGGAGCAAATGGGTTGCCGGATCAAGCCACAACCTTCCGGGACGGAGCCAGCCGTCAAGCTTGGAGGGGGAGAATCTTGTTTTTTTTAGGTAAGGGAGGAATCTTGTTGGAGGGGGCAAAAATGGCTTAGAACTACTAATTTGACATGAGTAATTGGCAGTTTGTGAAGAAAATCTGATTGTTGAGGGTGGTTTAGCCCCCCCTCGTCCCCCCCCCCCCCCCCACCCCCACCCACACTTCCTCTGTCCCTGATAGCCTTCACCAGGATCACCATGATGTCGTCTTCTCGAGCTCTAACCAAAACACACGGAAACCACAAGAAAACAAGGGGAACCGTCGAAGCGGCGCCTCCGAGGTGACACCACCAGAATGTCGTCGTCGCCCGCCCTAGGAGGGGCAAAGTTTTACTTGGAAACACAAAACCAAGAATGACCCATAGGCGAAGGCTCCCGAACGCCGCCTCCAAGAAGGGGAATGACACCGGGGTGTCATCGTCATTGGCACCAGACTAGCAGACTAACCTTTCGCCTGAGCCTCGCCTCTCCCATCTCACACCATGCCAACACGTAGCTATGAGCCAGACCTCACCAATCGCCTCCAATGGCCAGCCCTGGCGGCCGGAGAAGAGTAGTTGGAGGCTCACTTGAAGCACGAACTAGGCTGGAGATGCACGACAAACATAAGATACACCGAAAGTGGAAGCGATCACACAACGACAAAAGCCGAGAGGAATAAGCACATCAAAGGATCATCTTCACCCAGGGTTTGATGGAAATCGGTAGGGAGGAGGAAGGAGACAACGTAAGTAGCATATATGGAGGAAAATCTATTCGCACTTGGGCAGGCACTCACAGAGCCAATGACTGCTCTGGTATGAACGTTTTCCGAACTAAGAGCCACAGCAGCAAATCAACACACATGGACACCGATCTTTTACATGGAAAACCTCTCAACTTGAGAGGTAAAAATGCGGGTCGAAGCCACCCAAATCTTTTCCCACTATTATCAAGGTGGGATACAACAAGTTCTTCCGTAGACAATACTAGATCTCATACATCAAGATACCTCATATCTTGGATGCAACAAAGATTCAGAACACAAAAGTTAGTGATTGGAGCTATCTCATCAAAGATGGTGGGACCACAACTTTAAGGAGACAAGGTAGTGAATCTGGACTTCACAACCTTATGGGGAACACCCGTGCTTGATCTCAAGATCTTCCTTCAATTTCCTGCCCTTCCTTTCTCTTTTGGTTTTTTCTTCTCCAATGGAGGCTAACCTAGTTTCATCGCACCATCTTGTGGTGGCTGGATGAGAGGCTTATCTTCCCCCATTCCTCATGTGCAAAGTCCAAATGACTCTGATCTTTAGCCCAAATAGGTACTGAGCTTCTGCAACAGTTTCACTTGAAAGGCTTCAAATGACCATCTCCTCACAACCCACATGAGGAGGATATCCAACATAGTTATCTTTTTTTTTTTGAAAGGCCAAACTGAGGTCACACTCAAGTATGATGCAAAAAATTAATTAATTTTTATTTTGGAAACTCCACTTGTCATGTGTCCATGACACCAAGTCTATGTCAGACCCTTTCATCCCAAAAAAATGTGCAGCACAAGAATCCAGTTCGAAAGAACCCGTCTTCATCCACAGATGCTGCTTCCGCGACACATGTATTGTCAGTTTACAGCAACAAATAGCTGATTGCAAGTATTATTGTCTAGAAGTATGGTGCGGAGTGGATTTTGTTGCCGCGCAAAAGGTATCTACCAACAAATATAAGCATGATCAAGGGAAGGGACACTAGTACAGAACGACACATCGGAAATGGGCCATAACCCTCATCGGAAACGGAGAAACGATTTGTGTCCCCGCTTCCGATACTGATGTGAAGAGCTCAATGGCAACGGAGTTGATTCACCGTTGCCCCTAATATGGGCAACGGTCATTATATTACACTAACCCTAACCCCTCAGTTAAGCCACATCAGAAACCCTAACCCTAACCCTAAACTCGGAGGATGCCAAGGCCGGGTAGTTGAGCAAGTCAACCCCTTAGTCAGCCCGAGCGTGCACTCGTCGTCAGGGGGGTGGTCGGGGCGCGGAGGAGAGAGGACCTTCACCGCCGGTGGCCGAGAAACCCTAGTCGCGAGAGCAGACCAGGTACCAAGCTTATTTCGCTACGGATTTGTGTGCGCTTTTTGTAAGGCAGCGGGTAATGCACACTTTATTAGCAGCCGGTGGTAATTAAGTCTTCACTTTGTTTAACTCACGGTTTTACTTTTAAGATTGTGGGCTGCGGTCCCGGTCCGATTGTATTACCGTGCCGGCGCGCGGTACACGTTGTGAATCAACCAGCGGCACTACCAAACAGCATATGCATGCCGTGCGTGGGATTTTGAGAGGATGAGAGGCAACAGCTTAGTCCCTTCTAAAATTACTTGAGAATGAGTACGAGGAATACAAGAGAGAGAAATTACGAAAAACTATAATGAAGCCCCATCTACATAGAGCTAGTTTTTTTTGTTTTGAAAATTCAAAATCGATATTTTTAAGTTTTCAAAAATCATGAAAATAATTCACGGATGTAGATATTGTCAAGATCGATAGTCGTACAAATTTTTAACTCTAAATTCGTTATATTTTGGGCTGCATAAAAAATAAACTGGTGGATCTGGGTGGTGAAGAATACACAGTTTCAAAATTTTGAAATTCCCCGATTTGTCTTTTTTGTACAGCTCAAAATATAACGAATTTGGAGTTGAATATTTACACAATTGTATATCTACATCTAGGAATAGTTTCGCGATTTTTGGAAACATAAAAATGTCAATTTAGAATTTTCAAAAAAAAAGAGCTCCATGTAGCTTGGGTTCCAAAAATCCACTCTCAGAGATATTATCCTTTTTCCTTTGACATGGGAGAGATATTATCCAAAAGCTTGGGTAAGTGGCCTTTTATACGGAAACCACAAATGGAGGCTGACCTCCAGAGAACCCTTTGTTTTGAAAATCATATTTTGCAGTTTCAATAAAATTTGGAAAATATCTGAATGTCAATGATGCATTCCACCAACATGCAAAATCTCAGTTCAAAATAATTCATATATGCTACACAAAATAACAAAATCTGAAAGATTTTCAAGATTTGAATTTTGAATTATTCACTATGATTCTTTTAAAGATTTTCTTGAAACTTCAAACTACTCACTCCGTCCCAAAAAAATAAGGCGCTTAGTTTCGTTGGTCAACGACGTACATCTTTGACCATAATTTATACTTTTAAAATGTCCATGAGTTACTATAATGATACATGAAATTAAACAATTTTGCAAGATGAATCTAGCGGAACCATTATACATTTTCAATCCCTATAGTTTAATTATATATTAGTGGTCAAAGTGGATCATTAAAGAACAACACAAAAATAGCACCTATATTTTGGAACGGAGGGAGTATGATTTTCGAATTTTCAAAATAGTATGTAGCGCGTGCTCCATTTGTTCGCTCTCCTTTTTATAGCATTATTTTCAATTTTTAAAGATTTTTTAAAACGAATATCTGCCCCTACATCGAAACGATGCACACGGCAGAGTTGGTGGTGGCAATTTGTGAACTAACCCTTAATGATATGGCCTTAATCTATCATTCCTTGTGACTCTCCGCGACGGATTGTTTTTATGTAGTAGAAACAAGGTCTTTCTATTTTTTTTTCAAAGACCTCTGCACAACCTCTTAATGAATGCCATGATCTTAGTCTTGAAGTAAAAGGATATGATCTTTCTAGAGGCCTTTTTAACTTTGGCCGATCATTTTAAAGAAAAAATATCAACATCTATCTACATCACAAAAAATATATTATTAGATGATACATTGTAAATGTATATATCTCTTTTGACATTTAACTGCATATTTTCCCTCTTATTTTATCATTTTATTACTATTTTGACTAAGTTTGACCATGATCTATCTCTACTTATGCTGGTTTCAGGCATTTTCGTGAAAACGGGAAAAAGCCAAAATATACCGATGAGTAGTACTGTGAAGCCTCATGGAAGTGTTAGAAAATATCGTCTATTTTAATTTATTATATATCTTCTGGACGTCCACGACCACGCCCTGAAGATCTGTGAGTTCGTTGATTTCAACGCCAAGCACACCGGAGGAATCTGCAGCTGTTGAAGCTTCCATACTTCCAAGTGCTCCATCACCGGGTCCAACATCATGAAAAATAAGAACGAAATATTTTAATTAGTCCTCGGGATACCGAATGAAGTTGTATATAACTTTTATTCAACTTTTTGTAATGTACTCCCTCCGTTCCGTTCGTAAAAGGATGTCTCAATCTTTTCTAAATTTACATGTCTACACACTAAAATATGTCTAGATACATGCAAATTTAGAAAAAATTGAGACATCCTTTTGTGAACGGAGGGAGTAGTATGTATAGAACAGAGTGCACTTTTGCCACGAAAAACTCATCCTGAGTACTCCGTGCAAATTAGTCTTATCTTCGTGTGTAGGCCATCCTCGCGGCTTGTGCTCTAGCCAACAATAGTACAGTATTTTTAACTTTGGGCATAGAAGCTTTTCCATTAGAGATAGAACAAACCAACCGCAGAAACTTTAATGTGACCAGAAGTGTGGAGCAACCAAGCCCCCCGGGCGTTACTCAACGTAGTTGGTTCACCTTGGATTTTAAAATGAGTATAAGACTCGAGCTTGTTTTTATTAATAACCGTTTCGAAAGCTCTTTTGCATGGAGATGCTGAAAAAAGTAAATTACAAAGAATTTAAAGGCATTTATGGTACTACAGAACTTTTCTAACTTCTTCTTTAAGTTGATCCAAACTGTTCATGACGTACTTCATGAATTGATTTGGTGCACGAGTCTTTAGGAAGTGCCCCTCAGCCACTCCCCGGCATCTCAATTGAAGACCAATCTTCGATGTCTTGTACCGGAGTTAGTGGTACCTCCTCCACCGATGGAGAGTTTCTATGGGACTCGAGCGGTTCTTCTTCTTCTTCTTCAGGAACCTGAAGTCGGTTCTGTGCGTTTGGCACGAAATTGAGGAGTTGAAACCCTTTTTAGGACGTCGTTGCCCCTGAAGTCGGTTCTGTGCGTTTGGCACGAACTCGAGGAGTTGAAACCCCTTCTTAGGGTGTCGTTGCCCCTGAAGTCGGTTGTGTGCGTTTTGGCACAAACTTGATGAGTTGAAACCTCTTCTTAGGGCATCGTTGCCCATGGCCGTGCTTTTTTGCGCAGTTTGTCGCAACGCCTGCGGATTCTATTTCGCGCGCCCACACACTCTTCGTCGGTGTGAAAAGCGTGGTACCCGTGTTTATAGCACGGTATAAAAGTGGTATCCTCCGACTCACGGTCGAAGGAGGTAGCATGCCTCTAGCACGGGTCGTGGAGCATGCCTCTAGCAGGGGTCGTGCAGGCCATACTCGGCGACGTTCTTGTGCAGTACTAAATGACATACCACGCATCAAGTACACACCTTATGCAATATGGAACACATATGGTCATATTATACATAACATGGGATACAATCCCATTCAGACCTAGGGGAGATGGTGAAGTGATAGTGGACCTGAAGTTCCATATCTGAATACCATCTGAACACTCATATATCTTGCAGAATACGTCAGGCCTAACATTATATTTGTTGGTAATTTATTTGAGAGTGCAATCCCCAAAGAAAGGTATAAGATTTGTGTAAGGAATATTCCAAGACATGTGCAAGGAACAAAAAGTTTTGATTAGTTCCATCCGGAAAATCAAGACTGGACCATGTTATGAAATCTCGATAGTGACTAATTATGTGATCCCAACAGTGTCATATCAAAGACTGGATTTAATGGAAAAATATTCTGAGAGAGCCTTCAGAATAGACTCTAAATGGGTCCTTCAAGTGACCATTCTGCAGTAATGAAGCATCACAAGATGTGTATGGCTTCGCGGAATAATTGGCCACATGTGAGATCATGTGGAGATTCGACAGAATCATCAAGATAATGTCACTTGTATTGTTTACGTGTTATATCCTCGTGAATTACAGAAGTGTAAGAGGATAATTTGCAAACAAACTATTATGATATTCACAATGTCTCTACCAGCGTTTATATTCCAGAATTATGTTCGTGGAATTGGTAGGGGACAACCTTGAGGTTTGCAAAGTTCAGGGGGGGTAAAATCCTAGAAACCCTAGTGGCTACGCCTACTAATCATTCTGAGATAATTGCTTTGTACGAAGCATCACGAGAATGTGTATGTCTTCAAAGGATGATGAACTCTGTCCAGAGTTCAAGTGGGATCGGTTAATTGGAACACTAGTACAGAATGACACATCGGAAACGGGCCAAACCCCTCATCGGAAACGGAGAAAAGGGTCTGTGTCCCCGCCCCTGTCACTGATGTGAAGGCCATCATCGGGAACGGAGGCCAAAAACTGTCACTGATGAGGCCTGATTTTGGCTACGGTTGCCAACCAATCTCCGTTGCCGATGTATCGGGACATCAGAAATGGAGATTCTTCTTTTACTCGTTTACATTGAGGTTTCTTCATAAGCCTACAGCAGCAGTACAGTTGCCAATTGACATTCAAAATCTCACAACAGAAGCACAAAGTTGCTAGAAAATCCATTCATAACGTATATAATAATTGTCACTATTACATAGCATCAAAAGATGAGTTACATATGGCTCGCTAATTCTATCATTCTCATGCCTCCCTAAAGTTAACTTTTATGGTACTTCACTCTTCTCCAGCTCCACCTTCTTCCTCGGCTCCAAAGCACCAAAAACGGTATTCGAGCTAGCAATAGACTCGAGTAGCGGTTTCATGCTACTCCAAACCACATCTGCGCCAAATTGCTACACACATCCCAAAATAGATGGAGAAACTGAAACCATAAACCACACCGAGCTCGCAATCCTCCGTGGAAAATTAATTTTGCCAAATTCTTCGTAATGAGGATTGCTCCATCTTGGACGGTGTCACCGAAATATAATAACATCACCGTTGTGACATTTCGGCCACACTGTCCAAGACACTCTTAATTAAAAAAGTGTTTTGTACAGTGCAGGGAAACGTCACAACAGCGACGGTTCACAGATATGATCCCACTTTGTATTTAGCTCATTTAAATCTTGTTTGGATCAGCATTGTGTTTCTGGATAAAAATACATGGATGGTGATACGTCTCAAACGTATCTATAATTTTTGATGTTCCATGCTGTTAATTTTCCAATTGCTACATGTTTTATTTACGCTTCATAGCATTTTTATCCATTTTCTGGGACTAACCTATTAACAAGATGCCGAAGTGCCAGTTCCTGTTTTCTGCTGTTTTTCTCCTTCAGAAAGGCTAGTCGCAAATATTCTCGGAATTGGACGAAAATCAACGTGTGCAAATATCTCATCGGAAGACTCCAGAAGATAGAAGGGGAGACGGAGTGGGGCCACGAGGCAGCCACGCACCCTAGGGCGCGGCAGGGGGTGGGCCCGCGCCCTGCCCTGGCGTGGCCACCTCGGGTGCCCTCCGACGCTGCCCTTTCGCCTATATATTCCCGATGTCCCGAAAACCCTAAAAAAACCGATCATATTCCACGAAAAGTTCCGTCGCCGCCGCCGTCGTCAACCCTAGATCAGGAGGGTTCTGAAGCTCTTCTCGGCACCTGCCGGAGGGGAGATCCTCACCGGAGGCTTCTACACCGCCATGCCTGCCTCCGGAGTGATGCGTGAGTAGTTCATCCTTGGACTACGGGTCCATAGCAGTAGCTAGATGGTTGTCTCTCCACCATGTACCTCCATGTTTAGATCTTGTGAGCTGCCTAACATGATCAAGATCATCTTATTATAATGCTACATGTTGTGTTTGTTGGGATCCGATGAATATTGATACTATGAGCAAGTTGTTTATCAATCTATCTATTTATGTTGTTTATGATCTTGCATGCTCTCCGTTGCTAGTAGATGCTTTGGCCAAGTAGATGCTTGTAACTCCAAGAGGGAGTATTTATGCTAGATAGTGGGTTCATGCCTCCAGTAATCTGGGCTCGAGATGACAGAAACGACTAAGGTTGTGGATGTGTTGTTGCCACTAGGGATAAAACAATGATGCATTTTCCAATTGTTACATGTTTTACATACACTTCATAGCATTTTTATGCATTTTCTGGGACTAACCTATTAACAAGATGCCACAGTGTCAGTTCTTGTTTTCTGCTGTTTTTGTATTTCAGAAAAGCTGTTCTGGAAATATTCTCGGAATTGGACGAAACCTGGATAGGACCTCCTATTTTTTCCAACACGTACACGAAGTCCGAAGGAGAGACGGAGGCGACCGAGGAGGGCGCCACACCCTAGGGCGGCGCGGCTCCCCTCCAACCGCGCCGTGGTGGGGTGTGGGCCCCTCGGGTCGCTCCAGCCGCCGCCCTTTCGCCTATTTATTCATCTCCACGGGAAAACCCTAGACACCCGAGACTCCATCCACGAAAAGTTCCGTAGCCGTCGACGTCGTCAACCCTAGCTCGGGAGGGTTCTGAAGCTCTTCCCGGCACCCTGCCGGAGAGGGGAATCATCACCGGAGGGCTCTACATCACCATGCCTGCCTCCGGAGTGATGCGTGAGTAGTTCATCTTTGGACTATGGGTCCATAGCAGTAGCTAGATGGTTGTCTCTCCACTTTATGCTATCATGTTTAGATCTTGTGAGCTGCCTAACATGATCAAGATCATCTTATTGTAATGCTACATGTTGTGTTTGCTGGGATCCGATGAATATGATACTATGCAAGTTGTTTATCAATCTATCTATATGTTGTTTATGATCTTGCATGCTTCCGTTGCTAGTAGATGCTTTGGCCAAGTAGATGCTTGTAACTCCAAGAGGGAGTATTTATGCTAGATAGTGGGTTCATGCCTCCAGTAATCTGGGCTCGAGATGACAGAAACGACTAAGGTTGTGGATGTGCTGTTGCCACTAGGGATAAAACAATGATGCATTGTCTACGTGTCATTTGCATTGTTTACATTACACACTTTACTTCATGCAATAATCTGTTGTTTGCAACTCAATACCGGAAGGGGTGCGGATGCTAACCGGAAGGTGGATTATTTAGGCATAGATGCGTTGGATAGCAAGTCTATGTACTTTGTTGTAATGCCCAATTAAATCTCATAATAATCATCTTGTCATATATTGCATTGTCATGCGCTCATTATTTGTCAATTGCCCAGCTGTAATTTGTTTACCCAACATGTTAGTTATCTTTTATGGAGAGACACCACTAGTGAACTGTGGACCCCGGTCCATTTCCTCATACTGATAAAACCACCAACTGCAATCATTTGTTCTCTGTTACTTTCTGCACTCATTACTGTTTTCCACACAATACGTTTAATCCTTTGTTTTCAGCAAGCCGGAGAGATTGACAACCTCTCTGTTTCGTTGGGGCAAAGTAGTTTGCTTGTGTTGTGTGCAGGTTCCACGTCAGTTGCGCCGCTGACAACCTTCTGAAGAACCTCCGTGTCCTCCTGGTTCGATAAACCTTGGTCATATTTCAAGGGAAAACTGCTGCTGCACTACATCATACCTTCCTCTTGGGGTCTCCCAACGAACGTGTGTTGTCACGGTCAACAAGCAGATCTTCTGGTGCTGTTGCTGGGAAGTAATAAAACACTCTACCGTTAACACGCCATCAAGACATTTTTCTGGCGCCGTTGCCGGGGATACTGGAATCTCCAGATAGGGGAGTCTCACACTTCCAATCTCATTACTTTGTTTTTGTCTTGCTTAGTTTATTTTATTTTATCTTGTTTGCTGTTAAAACCCAAAAACACAAAAAAAAATTCCTGCACTTAGTTAATTTTGAGTTGTTATCTTTTTGTTTAGTCATCATGTCTGGTTCTGCGTATTATGCTTCATCTCCTGAGGTTGAGGTTCGTACTTTTAAGCAACAAGGGGGAGAAAGTTTGAAAGATGCTTGGTATAGAATTAGTAATGCTCATCATAGGTGTGCTAAGAAACATTCCACTACAATCCTTCTTAGGAATTTTTATGTTGGCATCACCAATTGGTATAGGTATGTTTTGGACACTTTAACAGGAGGGAACTTCCTAGGTACCCCTGCTTTAGAAGCTAGTTACATCATTGAAAGTCTAGTTGGGATACCACCTGTTAATGAATTTAAAATTGAAATTTCTCTTGAGGATGTCATGAAAAAACTAGAATCTATAGAGAAAAGCCTTCCAAGTATTGATAAGATCAATGAGATAGAAAAGCTCCATGATAGTACTAGTAAACTTGGTGAATCTTTTGGAAAAATTAACAGAAGGGTTACTGTTTTAGAAACTAGTGCTATCCATGATAATCAAAATTCTAGGATTGGAGAATTAGAGGAGGTTATTGATACTTTGAGTTCTACTTTTTCCTCACTTAAAACTAAAAAGCAAGAGCATCTATTAGACAAGGGGAAGAAATTCATATATGTGCCCAAAGTGCCTAAACCGAAACCAACATTTGTTGATTTGTTTGAAACTGAGAAAGAATTTCGTGGATTAGTTAATGAATCATGCAATGGTTTGTTTAAATTTTCTTCTCAAGAATCCCTAAACTTAAAAATACAAGCTGTGTTTTTGATGAAGCTTTTGATGATGTTGATGTTTCTAGTCTTGACAATACTTGATTCATGTTTCATGCCTAGCTAAAAGGCATTAAAGAGAAGCGCTTATGGGAGGCAACCCATTGTTTTTACTTTCTGTTATTTTTTTTTTTGTGTCAAGGAGCTTGTTTACTTCTGTAACAACTCCTTTGTATCTTTTATTTGCTGTTTTGTTGTGCCAAGAAAAGTCTCTTATGACAAGATGGTACCTATATTTGGATTACTGCACAGGAACAGATTTCTGGAACGTCACCGTTTCTCGCCGTAGAAAATCAGAAAATTTGAAAAATCTGCCAATTTTTGTGCGTGTTCCTGAGATATGTACGCAACTTTCGTACGACTAAAGTTTTTCGATTTGAGCGACGTAAGTGTCCCGAAAAAAATCATCTTTACGGACTGTTCTGGTTTTGACAGATTCTGTCTTTGTTTTGCATTCTCTCTTTTACAAGTGTTGAGTGGTTTCTTTTAAGGTGAAAGAGCATCACTTAAGCCTAGTAACAGTAGCTAATGTTTGAAAATGATTGCTTATGAATTTGTGTCCTTACAGAATCAAGTGAGATTATTTGTTTTGATGCACTAACCCGCTAATGAGAAAAATGTTGAGTTTTGGTGTGAAGGAAGTTTTCAAGTGTTAAGAGAGGAGGATGATATTATAAGATCAAGAAGAGTGAAAAGCTTAAGCTTGGGGAAGCTCCCATGGATCTCCCCAATATATTCAAGAAGACTCAAGCGTCTAAGCTTGGGGATGCCCATCCCCTTCTTCATCAACAAACTATCAGGTCATCTCTAGTGAGACTATATTTTTATTTCTTCACATTATATGTACTTTTCTTGGAGCGTCAGTGTGCTTTTGTTTTCAGTTTGTTTTTGTTTTGTTTGCTGCTCTATACTTGTTGGATCCTAGCACTCTTGTTTGGGAGAGAGACACGCTCCGCTTTTTCATTGGAATACTCTTGTTCTTCACTTATATTTGTTGAGTATTCTTGTCTAGCTACTGCTAAAGCTTCTAGCTCTCTGTTTTCATATATCTCTTGTCAGAGCTATTAGTTTCTTTTGAAGAAAGTACTCTCTTGCTTCACTTATATTTGTTTGGAGAGTTGTTCAAATAAGTTGATTGGTGTTTGGTTGGAACAGAAAATGCTATGCATGTGGTAGTGGTATAAAATGCTTACATAAGTCTTGTAGATCACTGTCTTGAGTAATTTGATACTTGTCAATTGTTTTGAGTTACCAAGTAAGTAATGTTTAGACTTGTGCATCATGTAAGTAAAGGCTATTAGTGAAGAACTACTGTAAAGCTTGTTGATATTTGATTTGTATCATTGGTAGTTCCAAAGTCTAGATATTTTCTAGTGAAAGGTTTTGGTTAACAAGGAAGACAATGTGGAGTCTTGTAATTTTTCAAGCATGTTTTTTATATGAGTTCTTGCTGTACCGGTTGACAGTCTGTGTTTGCTTAAATAACCTTGCTAGCCTAAACTCTGTACTAAGCGGGAATGCTGCTTGTGCATCCAAAACCCTTGAGCCAAAATCCATGCCATCTGTGTCCACCATAACTACCTATTATGTGGTATTTTCCTGCCATTCCAAGTAAATTTTTCATGTGCTACCTTTAAAATATTCAAAACTGTTACAACTCCTTTTTGTGTCACTGTTTACAAGCTCATGAGGATGTGGTAGATGGTCTTTATTTCACTTGTTGATCAGACTTTACACCTGGACTAGTGGCATATACATCCGCTTATCCAATAATTTTGCAAAAAGAGCTGGCAACGGGGTGCCCAGTCCCAATTAATTACAACTTTAACCATTAATTCTCTTCACATCTTTTTGCCCCTGAGAAATCAGTCAAGCAATGTTCATAAGTGTGTAAACAAAAGAGAACGAGGGATGATCTACCCGCTGGTAGAAATAACGTCCTTCATGGGAGCCGCTCTTGTAAGGTCTGGTTAACTTGTGACTTAAAGTATTGTCTATTTACTGATTCGTTGACCACTAACACACACCTCTCAAAATATATTTTTATACTCTCTATATGCTTTCAAAAACTTAAAAAGCTCTAGCACATGATTTAATCCCTGCTTCCCTCTGCGAAGGGCCTTTCTTTTACTTTATTGTTGAGTCAGTTTTCCTACTTCTTTCTATCTCCACAAGCAAACACTAGTGTCAACTTTGGTACAACAGTTGTTATATAATGATATGTTTGACTTATTGCATTACTTTGCCTTGACAATATCCATGAGATAAATATGTTAAAGTTGAAGCCAGTGCTGAAACTAAATCTTCCTTTGTGTTAGTCAAACACTTTCATTTAGAATCTATTGCTTTGTGAGCTAACTTTTATGCAAACTCTTATAGCTCCATTGTCTCCAAAGTATTATTCATGAAAGTTTGCACTTGTATGATTCATTTTGTTTACTCCTTGTTTACTTGTTAGCAAACTATAGACCATTGACTTGGATCACTTCATTCAGTTCATGTGCTTTGCATTACTATTTGATCAAGATTATGTTGGTAGCATGTCACTTCAAAAATTATGTTGTTTTTATCGTTTACCTACTCGAGGACGAGCAGGAACTAAGCTTGGGGATGCTTGATACGTCTCAAACGTATCTATAATTTTTGATGTTCCATGTGTTATTATACCAATTGCTACATGTTTTATTTACACTTCATAGCATTTTTATGCATTTTCTGGGACTAACCTATTAACAAGATGCCGAAGTGCCAGTTCCTGTTTTCTGCTGTTTTTCTCCTTCAGAAAGGCTAGTCGCAAAATATTCTCGGAATTGGACGAAAATCAACGTGTGCAAATATCTCATCGGAAGACTCCAGAAGCCAGAAGGGGACACGGAGTGGGGCCACGAGGCAGCCACGCCACCCTAGGGCGCGGCCTAGGAGGGGGTGGCGCCCACCCCTGGCGTGGCCGTCTCGGTTGCCTCCCGACGCCGCCCTTTCGCCTATATATTCCCGATGTCCCGAAAACCCTAAAAACACGATCATATTCACGAAAAGTTCCGTCGCCGCCGCCGTCGTCAACCCTAGATCGGGAGGGTTCGAAGCTCTTCCCGGCACCCTGCCGGAGGGGAGATCCTCACCGGAGGCTTCTACACCGCCATGCCTGCCTCCGGAGTGATGCGTGAGTAGTTCATCCTTGGACTACGGGTCCATAGCAGTAGCTAGATGGTTGTCTCTCCACTTGTATCATGTTTAGATCTTGTGAGCTGCCTATCATGATCAAGATCATCTTATTGTAATGCTACATGTTGTGTTTGCTGGGATCCGATGAATATTGAATACTATGTCAAGTTGATTATCAATCTATCTTATATGTTATTTATGATCTTGCATGCTTTCCGTTACTAGTAGATGCTTTGGCCAAGTAGATGCTTGTAACTCCAAGAGTAGTATTTATGCTAGATAGTGGGTTCATGCCTCCGGTAATCTGGGAGAGTGACAGCAACTTCTAAGATTGTGGATGTGCTGTTGCCACTAGGGATAAAATAACCGATGCTTAGCTTAAGGGTGCGCCGTTAGGTCTAATGCATTTGTTTACATTACGCACATTACTTAATGCGATTATCCGTTGCTTGCAACTTAATACCAACGGGGAACTCGGTATGACAACCTGGAGGTGGATTATTAGTCATAGACGCTGTTGGATAACGGTCTATGTATTTTGTCGTAATGCCCACATGAATATCATAGTAATCATCATGTCATATATATGCATTGTCATGCGCTCAATATTTTGTCAATTGCCCAGCTGTAATTTGTTCACCCAGCATGTTAGTTATCTTTTATGGAGAGACACCACTAGTGAACTGTGGACCCCGGTCCATTCTTTTACACTGATAATACAACCAACTGCAATCATTGTTCCTTTTCATTCTCTGCAATTTACACTATTTTCCACACCATACGTTTAATCCTTTGTTTTCAGCAAGCCGGGAGATTGACAACCTCACTGTTTCGTTGGGGCAAAGTAGTTTGATTGTGTTGTGTGCAGGTTCCAGTCAGCCGATCCCTTCCACATGCAGTACTTCTGGCACCTGACAACCTTCAGAAGTGATTTCTTGCTCCTACTGGATCGATTAACCTTGGTTCTTACTGAGGGAAACTGCTGCTGCACTGCTTCATACCTTCCTCTTGGGGTCTCCCAACGAACGTGTGTCCACGTCATCAAGCATTTTTCTGGCGCCGTTGCCGGGGAGCAAGAGGATTTCTGCAAGGGGAGTTTCACGCTTCCAATCTCTTTACTTTGTTATTGTCTTGCTTAGTTTATTTTTATCTTGTCTTGTTTGCTTTATTTATCAAAAACACAAAAAAATTAGTTGCTTATTCAATTGTTATTTTCTGTTTTGTTTTAATTTTGCTAAAATGAGTACCCTGAGAACACTAAGTTGTGTGATTTCACTAGCACGAACAACAATGATTTCATTAGTACACCTATTGCTCCACCTGCTTCTAAAGCAGAATTCTATGAAATTAAACCTGCACTTTTAAATCTTGTTATGAAAGAGCAATTCTCTGGTGTTAGTACTGATGATGCTGCTGCTCACCTTAATAATTTTGTTGAACTTTGTGAGATGCAAAAGTATAAGGAAGTAGATGGTGATATTATTAAACTGAAACTTTTTCCTTTCTCTTTGAGAGGACGTGCTAAAGAATGGTTGCTATCTTTGACTAGAAATAGTATTGATTCATGGACTAAATGCAAAGATGCTTTCATAGGAAAATATTATCCTCCTGCTAAGATTATATCTTTGAGAAGTAGCATTATGAATTTCAAACAATTTGATAATGAGCATGTTGCTCAAGCTTGGGAGAGAATGAAATCATTGGTAAAGAATTGTCCCACCCATGGACTGACTGCTTGGATGATCATCCAAACCTTTTATGCAGGATTAAATTTTTCTTCAAGAAACCTATTGGATTCGGCCTCTGGAGGTACCTTTATGTCCATCACTTTGGGTGCTGCAACAAAGCTTCTTGATGATATGATGATAAATTATTCTGAATGGCACACCGAAAGAGCTCCACAAGGTAAGAAGGTAAATTCTGTTGAAGAAACCTCTTCCTTGAGTGATAAGATTGATACTATTATGTCTATGCTTACAAATGGAAAAATGCATGTTGATCCAAATAATGTTCCTTTAGCTTCTTTGGTTGCTCAAGAAGAGCATGTTGATGTGAACTTCATTAAAAAAATAACTTCAACAACAATGCTTATAGGAATAATTTTGGTAATAACAATTATAAGCCCTATCCTTTAATAGTGGCAATGGTTATGTTAATTCTTATGGTAATTCCTACAACAACAATAAGAGTGTACCCTCTGATCTTGAAGTCATGCTTAAGGATTTTATTAGTACACAAACTGCTTTCAATAAACTGTTGAGGAAAATTTGGGAAAATTGATGTTCTTGCCTCTAAAGTTGATAGTCTTGCTCTTGATGTTGATTTGTTAAAAATTAAAATATGCCTCATGATGTTAAAGAGAGCAAAACTCTCAATGCATTCAAGTTAAAATTGAAATAATGTGGATGTTAGCTGAGTTACATGCTAGGTGGGAAAGAGAGGATGAAATTGCTAAAAAGAATATATTGCTAGAGTTTACACTATTACACTACTGCAATGCTGAAGTTTCAATGTTAACAAACCTCCTACTCTTAATGGTAAAGTAATTGGTGTTGGCAATGTCTCTACTTCTGTTGCAAAACGTTTAAAATTGCCTGAAACACTGAAACTGTTCTGATAAAAGTGCTGAAATTTTTCGAAATGGGAGACAATGGTCCCATTACCTTTGATAATAATGATTTTGATTTTGATGGTTGCAATATTTCTGAAGTAATTAAGTTCTTGCAAAAGCTAGCTAGAAGTCCTAATGCTAGTGCTATAAACATGGCTTTTACTAAACACATTACTAATGCTCTCATGCAAGTTAGGGAAGAGAAATTAAAACATGAAGCTTCTATCCCTAGGAAGTTAGAAGATGGTTGGGAGCCCATCATTAAAATGAAGGTGAATGATTTTGATTGCAATGCTTTATGTGATCTTGGTGCTAGTATTTCTGTTATGCCTAAGAAACTTATGATATGCTTGATTTAGCACCTTTGGAACACTGTTATTTGGATGTTCACCTTGCTGATAATACTATAAAGAAACCTTTGGGGAGAGTTGATGATGTTTTTATAATGGTTAACAACAACCTTGTCCCCGTTGATTTTGTTGTTTTGGATATTGAATGCAATGCTTCTTGTCCTATTGTTTTGGGAAGACCTTTTCTTAGAACTGTTGGTGCTATTATTGATATGAGAGAGGGAATATTAAATATCAATTCCCACTCAAGAAAGGTATGGAACACTTCCCTAGAAAGAAGATGAAGTTACCTTTTGATTCTATTGTTAGAGCAAATTATTCTGTTGATGCTTCTTCACTTGGAAACACTTGATTCTTACTTTCTGCGCCTAGCTGAAAGGCGTTAAAGAAAAGCGCTTATGGGAGACAACCCATTATTTTATTTCTGCAATTTTTTTTTCTTTTTGAGTCAAGGAGTTGTTTACTTCTGTAACAATTCCTTTGTATCTTTATTTTATCGCATTGTTGTGCCAAGTAGCCTCTAATAGGAAGATGATGCTAGATTTGGATTTCTGCGCAGGAACAGATTTCTGCTGTTCACCGTTTTACTTCTGTAAAATCACAGAAAAATTATTTAAATCTGCAAATTTTTGTGCGTGATCCTCAGATATGTACGCATCTTTCGTTAGTTTTGAGTTTTTCGATCTGAGCAACGTAAGTGCCTCGAAAAAATTCGTCTTTACGACTGTTCTGTTTAGACAGATTCTGTCTTTTATTTTTCGCATTCTCTCTTTTACTAGTGTTGAGTGGAATTCTTTTTTAGGGTGAAGAGCTTCACATAACATCAGTGGCAGTAGTTAATGTTAAAAGTAACGGTCATGTTTGTGTCCTTATAGAACATGTGAGTTTTTGATTGTGCACTAACCCTCTAATGAGAATTACTCTGAGTTTGGTGTGGCGGAAGTTTTCAAGGGTCAAGAGAGAAGGATGATATAATGTGATCAAGAAGAGTGAAGAGCTTAAGCTTGGGGATGCTCCCATGGATCACCCCAGCATATTTCAAGAAGACTCAAGCGTCTAAGCTTGGGGATGCCCAAGGCATCCCCTTCTTCATCAGCAACTTATCAGGTCATCTCTAGTGAAACTATATTTTAATTCTTTCACATCATATGTGCTTTACTTGGAGCGTCTGTGTGCTTTTATTTTCAGTATTTTATTTTTCTTATGGTCAACTTGATTGGACCCTAGCATTCTTGATTGGGAGAGAGACACGCTCCGCTTTTTCATATGAATACTCCTATTCTTCACTTATACTTGTTGAGTATTCTTATCTAGCTATTGCTATGCTTTTAGCTCCTGTTTTGCATGCATCTCTTATTCAGAGCTGTTAGTTCTTTTAAAGAAAGTACTCTCTTGCTTCACTTATAATTGTTTGGAGAGTTTATGTTGAAATAATTGATTGGTGTTTGGTTGGAACAGAAAATGTTGCATGTGGTAGATGGTATAATGGAAAAAGCTTACATATTCTTGTAGATCACTGATACGTCTCAAACGTATCTATAATTTATGATGTTTCATGTTGATATTATACCAATTGTTACATGTTTTATATACACTTCATAGCATTTTTATGCATTTTCTGGGACTAACCTATTAACAAGATGCCACAGTGCCAGTTCCTGTTTTCTGCTGTTTTTGTATTCCAGAAAAGCTAGTCTGAAAATATTCTCGGAATTGGACGAAACTTGGACAGAACCTCCTATTTTCCAACACGATGACGGAGTCCAGAGGAGAGACGGAGGAGGGCCACGTGGCAGCCACACCATGGGGCCGCGCGGGCCCCCTGCCGCGCCGTGGGGTGGTGTGGAGCCCACGTGGCTCTGCAGCCGCCGCCCTTTCGCCTATTTATTCTTCCCGACGCGAAAACCCTAAATACCCGAGCCATTATCCACGAAAAGTTCCAGAGACGCCGCCGCCGTCAACCCTAGAATCAGTTTTCCTACTTCTTTCTATCTTAGAAGCAAACACTAGTGTCAACTTTGGTGCAACAATTTTTATATGCTTGTATATTGCACCCATTATATTGCTTTGTATTGACAAATATCCATGAGATATATACGTTGAAGGTTGAAAGCAATTGCTGAAGCTTAAATCTTCCTTTGTGTTGGTTAAATACCTTTTACTTAGAATCTATTGGTTTATGAGTTAACTCTTATGCAAAACTCTTTGATGCTTGTCTCGAAAGTACTATTCATGAAAAGTTTTTGCTTATATGATTCAGTTGTTTGCTCATTATCTACTTGCTAGCAAACTATAGACCATTGACCTGGATCACTTCATTCATAACATGTGCTTTACAATACTATTAGATCAAGATTATGATTGTAGCATGTCACCTCAGAAATTATTTTGTTTTTATCGTTTTACCTACTCGAGGACGAGTAGAACTAAGCTTGGGGATGCTTGATGCGTCTCAAACGTATCTATAATTTCTGATGTTCTATGTTGATATTATACCAATTGTTACATGTTTTATATACACTTCATAGCATTTTTATGCATTTTCTGGGACTAACCTATTAACAAGATGCCACAGTGCCGGTTCCTGTTTTCTGCTGTTTTTGTATTCCAGAAAAGCTAGTCTGGAAATATTCTCGGAATTGGACGAAACTTGGATAGAACCTCCTATTTTTCCAACACGAAGACGGAGTCCAGAGGAGAGACGGAGGAGGGCCACGTGGCAGCCACACCATGGGGCCACGCTGGCCCCCCTGCCGCGTCGTGGTGTGGTGTGGGGCCCACGTGGCTCTGCAGCCGCCGCCCTTTCGCCTATTTATTCTTCCCGACACGAAAACCCTAAATAACCGAGCCATTATCCACGAAAAGTTCCAGAGACGCCGCCGCCGTCAACCCTAGCTCGGGAGGGTTCAGAAGCTCTTCCCGGCACTCTGCCGGAGAGGGGAATCATCACCGGAGGGCTCTACATCACCATGCCTGCCTCCGGAGTGATGCGTGAGTAGTTCATCCTTGGACTAGGGGTCCATGGCAGTAGCTAGATGGTTGTCTCTCCACTTTATGCTATCATGTTTAGATCTTGTGAGCTGCCTATCATGATCAAGATCATCTTATTGTAATGCTACATGTTTTGTTTGCTGGGATCCAATGAATATTGAATACTATGTCAAGTTGATTATCAATCTATCTTATATGTTATTTATGATCTTGCATGCTTTCCGTTACTAGTAGATGCTTTGGCCAAGTAGATGCTTGTAACTCCAAGAGTGAGTATTTATACTAGATAGTGGGTTCATGTCTCCGGTAATCTGGGAGAGTGACAATAACTTCTAAGATTGTGGATGTGCTGTTACCACTAGCGATAAAATAACCGATGCTTAGCTTAAGGGTGCGCCGTTAGGTCTAATGCATTTGTTTACATTACGCACATTACTTAATGCGATTATCCGTTGCTTGCAACTTAATACCAACGGGGAATTCGGTATGACAACCTGGCGGTGGATTATTAGTTAGACGCTGTTGGATAACGGTTTATGTATTTTGTCGTAATGGCCACATGAATATCATAGTAATCATCATGTCATATATATGCATTATCATGCGCTCAATATTTTGTCAATTGCCCAGCTGTAATTTGTTCACCCAGCATGTTAGTTATCTTTTATGGAGAGACACCACTAGTGAACTGTGGACCCCGGTCCATTCTTTTACAATGATAATACAACCAACTGCAAACATTGTTCCTTTTCATTCTCTGCAATTTACTACTGTTTTCCACACCATACGTTTAATCATTTGTTTTCAGCAAGCCGGTGAGATTGACGACCTCACTGTTTCGTTGGGGCAAAGTAGTTTGATTGTGTTGTGTGCAGGTTCCACGTCAGCGCGCCACTGACAACCTTCAGAAGTGATTTCTTGCTCCTACTGGTTCGATTAAATCTTGGTTTCATGCTGAGGGAAACTGCTGCTACACTGCTTCATACCTTCCTCTTGGGGTCTCCGAGCGAACGTGTGATCCACGCAATCAATTACTGTATTGGATAATTTGATACTTGTCAATTGTTTTGAGTTATCAAGTAGTTCATGTTTAAACTTTTGTATCATGTAGTTAAAACCTATTAATGAAGAACTACCGTAAAGCTTGTTGAAATTTGGTTTGCATGATTGGTATCTCTAAGGTCTAGATATTTTCTAGTAAAAGGGTTTGATTAACAAGGAAGACAGTGTAGAGTCTTATAATGCTTGCAATATGTTTTCATATAAGTCTTGCTGTGTCGGTTGATATCCGATGTTTGCTTCAAATAACTTTGCTAGCCTAAACTCTGTACTGAGAGGGAATGCTTCTCGTGCATCCAAAACCTTGAGCCAAAATCCATGCCATCTGTGTCCACCATAACTACCTATATGTGGTATTTCCTTGCCACTCCAAGTAAATTTTTCATGTGCTACCTTTAAACTATTCAAAAATTATTACTCCTATTTTGTGTCAATGTTTACCAAGCTCATGAGGACGGGGTGGATGTCTTTATGTCACCTGTCAAACAGACTTTACCACCGGACTAGCGGCATATACATCCGCTTATCCATTAATTTTGCAAAAAGAACTGGCAAATGGGGTGCCCAGTCCCAATTAATTACAACTTTAACCGCTTAATTCTCTTCACATTTTTGCCTTGATTTATCAGTCAAGCAATGACAAACAATGAAATATCTGCATGTGTAAACAAAAGAGAAGATGGATGATCTGCCTTGCTGGTAGAAATAACGTTCTTCATGGGAGCCGCTCTTAAAAGTCTGGTTCGCAGGGGTCATATTGTACTTTCCATTTTCTGATTCGTTGACAATTAACAAACACCTCCCAAAATTTATTTTTACTCTCTATATGATTTCAAAAACTTAAAAAGCTCTAGCACATGATTTAATCCCTGCTTCCCTCTGCGAAGGGCCTTTCTTTTACTTTTATGTTGAGTCAGTTTTCCTACTTCTTTCTATCTCAGAAGCAAACACTAGTGTCAACTTTGGTGCAACAATTTTTATATGCTTGTATATTGCACTTATTATATTGCTTTGTGTTGACAAATATCCATGAGATATATATGTTGAAAATTGAAAGTAATTGCTGAAGCTTAAATCTTCTTTTGTGTTGGTTAAATACATTTTACTTAGAATCTATTGCTTTATGAGTTTACTCTTATGCAAAACTCTTTGATGCTTGTCTCGAAAGTACTATTCATAAAAGTTTTTTGCTTATATGATTCAGTTGTTTGCTCATTATCTACTTGCTAGCAAACTATAGACCATTGACCCGGATCACTTCATTCATAACATGCGCTTTACAATACTATTTGATCAAGATTATGATGGTAGCATGTCACCTCAGAAATTATTTTGTTTTTATCGTTTTACCTACTCGGGGACGAGTAGAACTAAGCTTGGGGATGCTTGATACGTCTCAAACGTATCTATAATTTCTGATGTTCCATGTAGATATTATACCAATTGTTACATGTTTTACATACACTTCATAGCATTTTTATGCATTTTCTGGGACTAACCTATTAACAAGATGCCACAGTGTCAGTTCTTGTTTTCTGCTGTTTTTGTATTTCAGAAAAGCTGTTCTGGAAATATTCTCGGAATTGGACGAAACCTGGATAGGACCTCCTATTTTTCCAACACGTACACGAAGTCCGAAGGAGAGACGGAGGCGACCGAGGAGGGCGCCACACCCTAGGGCGGCGCGGCTCCCCTCCAACCGCGCCGTGGTGGGGTGTGGGCCCCTCGGGTCGCTCCAGCCGCCGCCCTTTCGCCTATTTATTCATCTCCACGGGAAAACCCTAGACACCCGAGACTCCATCCACGAAAAGTTCCGTAGCCGTCGACGTCGTCAACCCTAGCTCGGGAGGGTTCTGAAGCTCTTCCCGGCACCCTGCCGGAGAGGGGAATCATCACCGGAGGGCTCTACATCACCATGCCTGCCTCCGGAGTGATGCGTGAGTAGTTCATCTTTGGACTACGGGTCCATAGCAGTAGCTAGATGGTTGTCTCTCCACTTTATGCTATCATGTTTAGATCTTGTGAGCTGCCTATCATGATCAAGATCATCTTATTGTAATGCTACATGTTGTGTTTGCTGGGATCCGATGAATATCGAATACTATGTCAAGTTGATTATCAATCTATCTTATATGTTATTTATGATCTTGCATGCTTTCCGTTACTAGTAGATGCTTTGTCCAAGTAGATGCTTGTAACTCCAAGAGTTAGTATTTATGCTAGATAGTGGGTTCATGCCTCCGGTAATCTGGGAGAGTGACAGCAACTTCTAAGATTGTGGATGTGCTGTTGCCACTAGGGATAAAAATAACCGATGCTTAGGTTAAGGGTGCGCCGTTAGGTCTAATGCATTTGTTTACATTACGCACAATACTTAATGCGATTATCCGTTGCTTGCAACTTAATACCAACGGGGAACTCGGTATGACAACCTGGCGGTGGATTATTAGTCATATACGCTGTTGGATAACGGTCTATGTATTTTGTCGTAATGCCCACATGAATATCATAGTAATCATCATGTCATATATATGCATTGTCATGCGCTCAATATTTTGTCAATTTCCCAGCTGTAATTTGTTCACCCAGCATGTTAATTATCTTTTATGGAGAGACACCACTAGTGAACTGCGGACCCCGGTCCATTCTTTTACACTGATAATACAACCAACTGCAATCATTGTTCCTTTTTATTCTCTGCAATTAAACACTATTTTTCACACCATTCGTTTAGTCCTTTGTTTTCAGCAAGCCAGGAAGATTGACACCCTTCCTGTTTCGTTGGGGCAAAGTAGTTTGATTGTGTTGTGTGCAGGTTCCACGTCAACAGCCGAACTCCCTTCCACACGCAAGTACTTTTCTGGCACCGTTGACAACCTTCAGAAGTGCTTCTTGCTCCTACTGGATCTGATAACCTTGGTATCTTACTGAGGGAAACTTGCTGCTGCACTGCTTCATACCTTCCTCTTGGGGTCTCCCAACGAACATGTGTCCCACGTCATCAGAGAGACACCACTAGTGAACTGTGGACCCCGGTCCATTTCCTCATACTGATAAAACCACCAACTGCAATCATTTGTTATCTGTTACTTTCTGCACTCATTACTGTTTTCCACACAATACGTTTAATCCTTTGTTTTCAGCAAGCCGGAGAGATTGACAACCTCTCTGTTTCGTTGGGACAAAGTAGTTTGCTTGTGTTGTGTGCAGGTTCCACGTCAGTTGCGCCGCTGACAACCTTCTGAAGAACCTCCGTGTCCTCCTGGTTCGATAAACCTTGGTCATATTTCAAGGGAAAACTGCTGCTGCACTACATCATACCTTCCTTTTGGGGTCTCCCAACGAACGTGTGTTGTCACGGTCAACAAGCAGATCTTCTGGTGCTGTTGTTGGGAAGTAATAAAACACTCTACCGTTAACACGCCATCAGATGGATAGTTAGAATAGTGCCAAATATGATGCTACATGAAATAAATACAATTTAATGTGAACAAAATTTACACCTTAAGCGCCTATATCCGTGTGCTTGCAGTCCGATCGAAACGATTTGGAGGCAGAACTTGAAGGTGATGTTTCCTTCAAGAGCCTCACTATTTTTATGCATTGTCATCGAAATATACTATTACTTCATACACTAGCTACCAAAACCATAACGAGAATTAGCATATTGACAAAAAGTTGTGACTAGTAGTGAGGGATCTATTCATCATCGGTAGTACTACAAAGAGTTGAAATTAATTTACCCTATTAGACTTTAAATAGTGTAGGATTTAGTATTGAGGGATCTATTCATCATCGGTAGTACTATAAAACAAACACAATACTACACTTCAAATACTAGAAAAGTTTTCTATGCTACTTTAAATAAAGTGTAAGATCTAGTCGGCGACATACTCGGGGAAGATGCGCGGCAATAGACCAGCAGATCCGTGTCGGCGACATACTGGGGGAAGATGCGCGGCGGCTCGCCGACGCACCGCTGGGGGAAGATACGTGGCGGCGATGCCGGCCCGACACGCCGCTCAGATCTGCGAGATAAGGGTTAGGTCTGGTGCTGCTTGGAGCCGCCGCCACACTGTGACTGTGGAGCGAGAGTGAGAGTGAGAGCGTTAGGGTTGCCGCAGTGGCACATTTATAGCACAAAGTAGAACATCGCAAACGGAGGCGATAAACAACCGTTTCCTTTAATTTATTCACTGACACAGTGGGCCTACTTACGAAGGATCAATACAGTAGAATTGAACTAACTATCTACTCTACTTGTTCTGCTTACGCCCTGCCTCCGCGCCATTGTCATCCGCGGCGCGTCGTCTCTTCTTGCCGGTTGCCTTCTCCTCAGGCGCGTGCTCCTCCTCCCGCGCCTCCTCCGACGCGTGTTCCTCCTCCTCATCAGAGTCGTCCTCTTCCTGGCTAGAATACGGCTCCGGCGGGTCCTCCGGCTCTTCTTCCTCCGGTGCCTCGTCCTCGTCGGAGTGGTCTTCTCCTTCGCGTGAAGGCGGCAGTTCCGAGTCGTCGGAGTCGTCTTCTACAGAGCGTGAAGACGGCGGGTCCGAGTCATCGGGGTTCGAGTCCGGCGCCCTGTCTTGATCCCACCATGGGACTTCACCGCGGTCTTCACCGCTCGCGTCGTCGCTCGGGACTTCCTCGTTCTGCCACCAGGGTTCCTCCATGGCGGTTGTGCTAGTGTGGTAGAGAACGTGTGGGAGAACGAAGGGGAGAATGCGAGAACGGCCTGGCTTCGCGCGGTTCCAGTCACATTTTATTAGCGGCGAGCAGGCGGTTCCAATCCCTCGTGAATTAAACCGCATTGAACAGGCGCGCTTTCAGTTTGCAACTGCAATTTCCCAAGCACATTGCAAACGGATATCAATCAACAATCGTTGCCATAGAGATACGTATTGGAAACGGAGGTGAATTTATGACCGTTGCCAATAATATTGGTAACGGAGATCGAAAAGTCTCCGTAACCAATGTTGACGGACCAGCCGCGGCCCAATTTTGACAGGCCTCGTCCGCAACGCTAAAATCGCGATTCTCTGTCGCCTAACTCGTGCCGTTTCCATAGATGGGTATCTGATGTGTCGTTCTGTACTAGTGGAATCTCCCGCCATTATCTATAAGGATAATGCTGCTTGTATTGTACAAATACAGATAAGTTATATTAAGAGTAATATTACAAAGCATATTGCTCCTAAGCTATTTTATCCCCATGAACTACAGAAGAATAGGGAAATAAGTATTTTGCAAGCAAGGTCATGCGATAACCTCGCAGATTTGTTTTCAAGTCGGTACCAAGTTCTTTGTTTGATAAATATGTGAAGGGAATTGGTATGAGAAGACTTCATGACTTGCAAAATTCAGGGGGAGAAATCTCCTAGGTTATAACTTGTTGAAAATCATCAAATTTTCGGTATTGCACTCTTTTCCTTTGTGAGTTTTCCTGACGGTTTCTCATGTAAGGTTTTTAATGAGGTAATAGTAGTGCAAGCATGGACGATATATGTCGATTTCTCCTTATTTTCCCACAGGGTTTTTATAAGGAGTTTTTCAAGGCATATTGTGTATTTCCTCTATTTTTCCCACAGGGTTTTTGGAGGAGATGTTTCCAAAGTATGATCAGTCGCAAGGACAAGCAAGGATTAGGGGGAGTGTTAGGATTTAATTAATCTGTAATTAGGATAATCCTTGTTGTAAATAACCGCACGTCCGGATGCCCCTCCAGGCAAACGTCGCGACGGTTTCCCTCACTCCCGATCGGACGTGTCTCTCGCGTCCCTTCCCCTTGTATAAATACTTCGATCATCAATGGAAAGTTAGAGTTCGATTCATTTGTTTCTCGTTCTAGGAATTGACTCGCAACACTAATGAGAGCTGCGAAACTATGTCTGTTGGCGGCGTAGGTGTCGTAAGAATACCTTCGTTACGCCACGCTAGATTCGGGTGACGGAGGTGCCTTTTTATACCTGCCACAAAAATTAGGTTTTCCGCGAAACTTGGTGTGCGCAAGTAGAATGCTGAGATGTACGTGTAAATTCTTTATTTGATTTTTTTTTGACATTTCGAAATGATTTTTCCTGTCAGCGAGAACGGGTGTCAAAGTGAATTTTCGCTAATGATTCTAATTTTTGTCCCTGCAAAAAAAAATCGAGATAATTTTAGAAACTGACAGCTGACTAAATTATTTATGTAAGATATCCGTGAAACAAATACTTTGGATTCTCTGAAAAAGGATCAGCCAACGATACTTTGGATTCGCTGTACTGAATTAACGCCACCCTCACGAAAACACTACACACTCTTCGTTTGGGACGGTGCAGCGCGCCATTTTAAGGGCATCTCCAGCCGTTCGGCCCCCCCAGGCCGAAAAACGGCGCCTTTTTGGCTTTGCGCCGGCGCTAACTTTGGCCTGGGAGGGTTGGGTTTTCCAGCCGTTCGGCCACCCAAGGCGAACACAAATCAACATAATTTAAAAGTTCATATTCCCGCCCCAAAATCAGCCCGAGTTCGGCGATCCAAAGATAGCCACAGTTTGGCGATCATACATATAGGCGATCATACAAAAGAAGCCACGAACGGGCGATCGAATTCATGCCACTGGCCGGCGACGTAGTGCCGTATTCGGCATGCTGATGGCGCAGATCAGATGGTCACCGGCGACACCTCGGCGTCGTCGTCCAGGTCGATGCGTGCAGTCGTCGGAGTAGGGGCGGAGCTCGGAGCGGCGATCGGTGCGGTGCTCGGCGGCGGCGTGGCCGTGTCGGCGGTGCCGGTGGCCGAGCTCGTGTCGGCTGCAGCAGTGGCGGGACTTGGGTCGGTTGAACCGTCTGTGGTGTTCGGCGGAGGTGCCGTCGTCGGGGTGGAGAGGATGGCCTCGCGATGCGCCATGAACCACTCCCGAACCTGGGGGTCATTGTTTCTCTTCTTTGCCGTAGGGTCGCCGCCCATGAGGAAGGCGAGGTCATTGTTTCTCTTCTTCGCCGCGGCGGTGGTCTTGAGCAGGTCAAGCTTGGTACCCTGGTTGGCCATGAGCGCCGTCCACCTCGCCTCCGTCTTCTCGTCTCTCTTGGCGGCCTTGGCAGCGACATCGGCGATGCACGTCTCGATCGACGCTTGGAGCTTGGCCGCCGCTGGTGCCCCATCCTTCGCCGCCTTGGCTTTCTTGTGACCGTCCGGGAGCCTTTCAGATGCTCCAGCTGCCGCCGCGTCGGGGACGTACTCCTTGGCCTTGCGAAGTTGGTCACGGACCTGCTTCCATTTCTCGCACCCCTCGATCTTCGTGAAGACATGGAGGAACTTGAATTCGACCTTCTCGTCGGCGCGGTACATGTCGAACATGCGAACATACTACAAGGCCGAACAAAAGCGCCGAATGAGCAAACATAGATGGGGGAAACAAGCGCCGAAATGGCGGAAAGAAGCTCACCTCCGTCTCGGCGTTGCCGCCGCTCTTCGGCCGATGCAGACATTCCTCTTGTATACCGTGCCACTTGTTGCAAGCATGCTGGATCACCGCCCAGTGGTTCGCCATGGCCTTCTCGCCGCGATCAAGGCAGGAGGCGTACTCGGGATCGACGATCCGGCGCTCATCGTACGAAGTCTTGACCCGCTTCCAGTAGTTGTCCATGTTCTGGTTTGCGCCGATGATCGGGTCCTGGCTCACATTCATCCATGCTTGGGCGAGGAGCACATCTTCCTTGTAGCTCCACTTGATCCGAGGCTCGGCCGGCTTCGGCACCTTGGGGACCTTCTTCTTCGCCTTGCCTTTGGCAGCGGCTTCTTCGCCGGGGACCTCGTCCACCACCGGCTCGCCATCTTCTTCGGCTGTCTCCTGCCTCTCCGGCTCCACGAAGGCCTGCGATGAATCTACGGCCTGCGACAAGAACCCAGGGGCTGCGGCCGCAGCATTGGAGCCGGCGGTGATGAGGTCGCCCATGAAGGTGTCCCCTTGCATTCCGCCGAACAGGATGGGGTTGAGGTTGCGGCGGAGCGACGGCGAGCTCGAGTATCCAGGCGATCCCGCATACGGGGGAGGAGGGGGCGGCGGAGGTTGAGGCGCACCGTGCGGAAAGGCGACATTGGGGTTGAATCCGCCGAGTGGGTCGCTGTCGGCGTACACGGGGACGTAGTGGGGGGACACGCTCCAGCGAGGCGACGGGGACGGCGAGTAGCCCGACGGCGAGAACCCTGTCGGCGAGGCCACGCTGGACTGGCTGGCCCATCCGGCGAACTGAGGGTGAGGTGGGAGGCCGATCCTCACCTTGGGCGGTGGAATCGGCGCATCCACCTCCCTCACCTCCTCCTCCTCCTCTTCTCCTTCTTCACCTTCTTCCTCGTCTTCTTGGGCGCCGGAATCGCCGCCACCTTCGGCCAGCTCCCTGGCGCGCTGCGCCTGTTCCCTTTTCCGGCGGCTAGCTGTCTCGACCTTGCAGCGCGCCAATTCCGAGATCCACTCGGCGGTGGTCATGCCGTCCGGCTTCGTCCTCGGCTGCCTGGGCTTCCTCTTCTTCATGGCGACAGAGGTGGAGGAGGACGCGGCGACGGCGGCGACGGAGGTGCGTGGACCGGTGAACTTCTTGGGCGGCATGGCGGCGAAATCTTGGGGGAATGGGGGAAAATGGCGGGAGCTGCGGGATGGGAGGGGATATGGCGGGAGAGTTGGCGCGCAAAGGGGGAAAGGGGAGGGGAAAACGCCTCATCTCGCCGACAAGGCTGGCCCACGTCGCCTTTTGCCCCCCCCAGGCCGAACCCGGCCAGTTGGGTTTGGCCTGGGAACGCCGGCGCTAAAAACGGCGCGAAACGGCGAAAATCGGCCTCCTGGGGGCGCGACTGAAAAGGTTTTGCTTCCGCCGGCGCTAAAAAAGCCGCCTGGGGGGCGCTGGGGGGCCGGCTGGAGATGCCCTAAGCGAGTGCTCAGTAGAGGTTCAACGGCATTATTCTTCCTTGCGGTGCCTTCTCTGGTACGCTTCCTTCCCTCTCTCTCTCCCCCTCTTTCCCTCCCTCTCTCAGTCTCTCTCTCCAAAAAACAAACAAGAAATCCCAAATTTCTGGTGGTTCAGTTCTTTGCTGCGTGCAATCGATTCACATTTCCTCTCCGATATGCTTGGATCTGTCTGGTTAGATGTGGATTTGATTTCACTTGATTGTAATAATCAATAGCAGCTTGCCGGCCCCTGATTTTGGGGACATTTCGGCCTCTGTGTGTGTGTGGGTGGGTGAAAATCGATTTCCTTTTTTCTTTCAAAGGATGAACCCCGAAGTTTTCTATGAACATCTCTGTTCCCAGCTTGTGATTTGTTTTGCCTTTGAAGGTTATAAAGAAATGTCTATCTATAGAACCGCAGATTTAGGTTTAGGGTTCTTGTCCCTTTCCCATTTCGGAAAGAGGCCATCATCCCTTTACCGAAAAAATTATTTCTAGCCTTTTCGCTTCCTGTTCCTTTTCCATTGCAAAAAGAGATCCTAATTGAAGTTCTCCCTGTGCAGATCTGTTTGGGAGCCACTGCTGCAGCCTACAAGTCGGTGCTGGTTCTCCATCGTCTGAGGTGTTTCTCTTCTTTTCCCTGCTTCATGTCCGTATTCCCCACCACTTCTGCGATTTGTGTGACTGCCTGGGTGCTCATTGTTCTGTCGTTGCCTTGCTTACAATTGACTTTCATGGAAATGCTCTTTCCCTGGGATTCGCATTGAGGACCACAACCCTGCTTGTAACCCTAGTACAATATATCTCTGGTGTTTTTGTACGGACAATTGTTCTGATATAGGTTGATATCTTAGCTATTGTTGTCAGCATTCCATTTCCCCAAGAGGTAAAATAAAGAAGCACGCATTTTGTTATCCTTATCCCTGTTCTTCTAGGTTGATATCTTAGTTATTGTTGTCAGCATTCCATTTCCCCAAGAGGTACAATAAAGAAGCGCACACTGTGTTATCATTATCCCTGTTCTTCTACTAGGTAAAATGTGCAAGCTCTAGGTAGCCATATCTTTAGATTTCTGTGCTTCCCTTTAGATTGTCAAAAAGTATTCCCAATTTTTCTGTAATTTTTTTGGGCAAGGAAGATAATGTTGAATTTCCAGTTTCGATGGGTTTTTGTTTCTTTGAGTTTGGGTAAGTTGTTACTCTTTCTGTTCGAAAATATCGGACGTATGTTGGTGTTCCTAGCATGTTGTTCTGTATCTCGCAAATCAGTTTAGTGCATTTCTTAAGCTAGAGACAACTTGCAGTTGACCGATTTAGAAAGTACATTGACTTTATGCGTGTTTAATTTTTATTTGGCTAGCAAGTTTCTAGCATGTTGTTATCTAACAATATTTAATTTCCTTTTACCTTTCGAAAATGCAAAAAATGGTCTGAGAAACTATTTTCTTTCTTATAAATCTTAAACTGAAGGCACGCACAAGCATATTTTATCCTTCTAGGGTAATCCATCAGAATTTTTTATGTTCAAGATCATCATCCATTGGTACATACTAGTTGTTATTTAGTTATTATGGAACAACATAAACTTGTATAAAAGGAATTTTGCATGGATGAAGAATATAAGTGCATATAAAATAAAATAAAACTGATATGTGCTCATTCAGTTTCCTTAGTGGAATAATGCAACTTATTCAAGGGACACTAAGGATTGTATACTGACTTATTATGGCACAACATAAACTTGTATACAAGGAATTTTGCGTGGACGAAGAAGAAGAATATAAGTGCATATAAAATAAAATAAAACTGATATGTGCTCATTCAATTTCCTTAGTGGAATAATGCAACTTAAGTTCAAGGGACACTAAGGACTGTATACTGACTTCTGAGTTCCAACCACTGATCCTGATTTTGGCCATCTTGGGAAACCCTATTTTACTAATGTGGGGTGGCTGTTTTCCCTATATTTGGTGGATAGAACCCAAATTGGTATATGTTTTGATATATATTTTCTTGACTTCACAGACTATATGGCTGAGAATGGAGATGGAAGTCGTTTGCCAACACCCCTTGATGTGCTGACTTCAGATGTTCACTCCAGGCTGGAGCTCCACAAGCATGCCTATATTGACTATGTCGGCATAAAAAACACGCTTGATTGTGTAATCGAAGAAAAAGGGAAGCTCCAGCAAGAACAGAATGGTAAGTACTGTTGTGTTTTCCTTAGGAGCCTCATATCCTTTACACTGTAAGAATTCCAGTTTAGATGATAAATGTGTTGTTTTCATATTTGTTACTTTATTAAGACAGGGGCTTCCTAAGAACATGTCACAAGAGATGAATTTTGGCAGCATAACAAAATAGGATAATCTGAAAAGCAAGATTTCACTTCTCTTAGCTACAAAAATTAATGGAGATACTTCACGCACTTTCTTTTTATCAGTCAAACCTAGATATAAGCCTGGCAAAATAACTTTAACTGTGTTCTATCCCTATTGGTATTTTGACCAGCGAATGTCCGACTGGTTGCTGAAAAGGACAGTCTCGCTAAAAAGAATGAAGAGCTGGTAGCCGAGATTCAATTTCTGAAGGAAAAACTCCAAGCAAATGAATCGAGCATTGTACTGCAGGGAAGTGGTTTTCAGCAGAGCCAATCTGGAAGGGTAAGTAAGTAGTGTTCTGTGGAGCAATTGTAAAACAATTGTTGCATACTAATCTTTTCTGCTTTGCACGAACGTAATGGCGTGAATAACTTGATGCATGGATGCTGGAGCCTTTGGAAAACAGTTCTGCTTACCTAATTCACCTTAAAGTTTACTTATCTGCAAAGCCACCACCGTTGATCAGATTGTGGTGTGCGGCTTAATATTTTAGTGACTCCTAATTGGTGTGTATGGAGTATTGAAGCTGTTCATTGTATTAGTGCAGTTGGTCTTACTAGATCTTTGTGCCGTAGTGCCCCTGGAACACTTGTATTTGAATGGGTCATTCATTGCTAAAATAGTATAGTTCTATGTTACTTGCCAAAGTTCAAATTTCCCACTTTCTGTGTCTCCAATATCATGTAATGCCCTGATTAATCTGTACGCACTCAAAATTTCTAATCTAACTCTGCAGTTTTTGTAAGGAGGGTTTTCAAATTTCATGTGTACATCTTGATCATAGCTTTTGCCACTGGTGCTACCAGGCACAAACAGGATCAATGCAGAAACGCAAGCGGCAATCTGGAGATAATGATGCTGATGAGCATGAGCTTATGGAAGATCTTTCCGGTATGGAGAATCCTGATCAATGTTTAAGCACTGAGCATGAGGTTGCTAGAAAGGAAATTTCTGATATCCGCTCTAAGCTGATCAAGGTTCGGTTGCTTTTTGTTGACAGTACATACAGTAAACATTCCCATCACACTGTGAGATTTATATAAAAGAAGCTGACACTATAACTTGGTATTCCAGTGGTTTACTGACATTGGTACTAATGGAGGAAGGAGTATCGATATAAAGAACATTGGGCAACTGGACAACAGGCCATTCCTGCCTGCATGCCTTAAGAAGCTTCCTCACAAAGAAGCACAGAAAAAATCATCTGAGTTGTACTACTTTTGGCAGAAGCAGATCATGAACCCAGAGTGGAATCCCTTCAAGACTGCCACAGTTGAAGGTGTCACTCAGGTAGTTACACTATTTTGTCTTCATCTCCAAGTTCTTCAAATATCATAGCTTGTTCAATCTTTTGTTGGAGATGATAGATTCTGAGCTTATGCCGCTACTTGATTTCGTGATTAGGAGATTGTTGATGTAAGTGATGACAAGCTGCAAGAGCTATGTGCGTCATGGGGTGAAGAGGTGTACACTGCTGTGGTGAATTGTTTGATGGAAATTCAAGAAAGTGGCAGGCTGGGGGACAGAACCATTGTACCCGAGCTCTGGCATTTCAAGAACAAGAAGAAGGCCACTCTCAGTGAGACCGTTGAGTATGTGTGCAGCCTAGCCAAGCGTCTGAACGACACGAGCAGGAGGACTCGCAGTCGCAGGTATGAGTGCATGAGTTGTAACAAGTTGCAATTTCTTCTGTCCCTTAAATATTGTTCGCTGTGATCAGACTCATGTTTTCAGTAGACTACAACAGTCCTGATTCTATAAATCTCTAAGCATGTGAGGAAGGGAAATGCATTTCAATTGTTGTCTTTAATGCATGATAGTTACATCAGAAACGACATGCTTCAGAGTAAAAATACCTTTTGGGATCTATGCAGTGCAAGGTGACCTTGTATGAAAGGGGATGTGCTGGTCCAAGAATATGATGACACAAAGGTAATGACCTACTTTGATGACAATATTATGAGTTCCTAGACCTTTTTGAAAAATAAAAAGAAACTCAACTGACATTTATATACAAAAACTTTCAACTAAAATTAATAATATGCATTGAATTTTGAGAAAATTTAAACTGTTCCCGAACTATGTGAACCATCCATTTATGTGATCCCAAACTAACATGCACTATTACCTGAGCTCCTCTTTTTATCCTCTATAACACTACTAAAAACCCCTATATATAACAGTGCAGGCTTAAGTGTCTTATGGGTTGATGTTGTTGTCTTTACAAAAGTGTTGGCATAAGTGCAGTATTTTGCCACTAGATTTGGTCTTTCCTACTCAATCTTCACATTGTCTGTTACTTGTGCAGTGGCCAGGTAGAACCTGTAGAAGTATTAGCTAACTTATGGCGAGGAACTGAAGACCGGAGCATCTGATATTGTCGACGACTGAGACTGCAGTGGATCATATCGCAGAACAATTGTTATGATCTGTGTGTTGTTTATCTGTTTGATACCATGCATAACTTTTGGTAGAGTGACGCGTGTGCGTTCCGCTCGGCACATTTCAGAGCAATGTTTCGGTATTCCGGTAGACTCCATCAGCGCTACAGCATTATCTAGTTTACTGTGAACTCTGAAGTTTGATGTTTAACGTGCAAAACATTTCTATGAATGGCTCGGTTTCTGAAGTTCGAAGCAACATGTATTTCTACATTTTCGCAGAAAGATGTGCCTGTGTCCTTTTCAGTACTCTTTTTACCCACGCACAGGCACAGCCCAGGGCTGACTAGTGACTACCGTTGTAGGACGACACACATGCCCTTGACGGAGCGTGTCCAAAGAGAAAGAAATCCAACCGAGTTCGTCCGCTAGTTCGCCTCCTAGTTTCCCTCCCAAATCATGGCGTTGCGATTTCTGGCCGTTTGCCTGAAGTTAATGGATGATGAGGCACTGATCTGTTGATTCTCAACATATTACTCATCCCTATAAATCGCTCAAGTTCATATGATTTTATTCATCCGGTTCGAGTTCATCCAGTGCTCTCCTAATTCCCAAATTCTTTGTAGGCTGCTTGATTACCCTCTCAACTTGATTGCAAGGGGAAGGGCAAGGTCGACAGGGCGATTGCTGGTAGCCGCTGGCCGGTCGCGGCGGCATCACAAGAAGTATAGCCAAGTTCTTCATCTACGGAGTACATTGTAAGGGCCCACTTTGTTGTCTTGCACCGGGGGCCGACATGTCAGTGTCAGTATGTCGTACGAATCTGAATGTTTTTCTTTGAACGGATACGTATCTGAATATGAATGCAATGCTTCCTTGGGTGCCAAGAAGCCGTCGCGGTCAGCTCGCACCCACGGACCCACCCGACGATACATATATTCAGCCGCGACCAATCCAAGTCGCCGAGACAACACGCGCAGAAGCAAACACGCACAGAGACACCGCTCCGCATATTCGATCGGCCAGCCGGCCGTCGTGCTGATGGCGACGGCGCCGGGGAAGAAGGCAGCGGCGGTGGTACTGCCGGTGGAGGGGCGCGGAACGTGCTGGTGACGAGCGCGCTGCCGTACGTCAACAACGTGCCGCACCTCGGCAACATCATCGGCTGCGTGCTGAGCGCCGACGTCTTCGCGCGCTACTGCCGCCTGCGGGGCCACAACGTGCTCTACGTCTGCGGCACCGACGAGTACGGCACCGCCACCGAGACCAAGGCCCTCGAGGAGGGCTGCTCCCCCTGGGAGATTTGCGACAAGTGAGCGCCGGCCCCAATCCACCTCACTCTGTTATTGATTTTTGTTTTTTAGTAAAACGAGTAGATCGACTTCATTATGCTAGAATTTGTTGGAAAATATCCAGTGATCACACAACTTAATGATACCATGATACCACTATTCAAAATTCCAATTTAAAAGTACTGCCCTCTTTGGTACTGCACTTCCAATTTTCCAAGTACTGCCCTCTGTACTGTATTAGATATTGCACTCAACCAAATTGCCTCTAGAATAAAACATCTGAAAAATCAATTCCCTGGCGTTATACAGGTATCATGCAATCCACAGGGAGGTGTACGAGTGGTTCGGCATCAGCTTCGACCACTTTGGCCGAACGTCTTCCCCGCAGCAGACGGAGATCTGCCAAGCGATTTTCCACAAGCTGTTGGACAACAATTGGCTCTCGGAGAACATAATGCAGCAGGTAAGCAGCATTTTCTCTCTATTCCTGTTATCACCTCCTGTATTTGTTTGCCTGCACATAAGACATGGTGTAATTATCTGTTCCTCACCAACAAAAATATAAACACTCTGTTTATCGGTTGCAGCTCTACTGCGAATCATGCCAGAGATTCCTGGCAGATAGGTTTGTGGTGGGCTCTTGCCCCATAGAGGGATGCGACAACGACTCTGCAAGGGGTGATCAGTGCGACAAATGCGGGAGGTTGCTCAACTCAACCGAGTTGATCAATCCCAAGTGCAAGGCATGAGCTTCTATTCTGCTGTTCTGTTCTTGCCGCATATCGATATTTTCATTTCTTTCATCTGATCAGTTTAGACATTCTTCAGGTTTGTGGCAGTGCGCCGTGTGTCCGTGATACGGATCACCTGTTCTTGGAGCTTCCCTTGTTGAGGGAGAAGCTGGAGAAGTACATCGATGATGCCTCTGTAGCTGGATCATGGAGCCAGAACGCGATGCGCACCACGGATGCTTGGTTGAAGGAAGGGCTGAAACCTCGCTGCATAACCAGGGATTTGAAATGGGGCGTCCCTGTCCCACATGAAAAGTACAAGGATAAGGTTTGTCATTTGAGCACCAAAAAGAGATTAATTGGGAAAATCTGTATATCCAGGTTTGCATTAATGTTTGTTCTTGTGATGGATGGGTCTAGGTGTTCTATGTCTGGTTTGATGCGCCAATAGGGTATATTTCCATCACGGCAGGCTACACACCTGAGTGGGAGAAGTGGTGGAAGAACCCAGATAATGTGGAATTATATCAGTTCATGGGCAAAGACAACGTCCCATTTCACACGGTGAGATCCTTTTGCCAACTTGGAGTGTCCAACATACAATATTCTACCTACAATGATGCTTGAATATATTCTATGTGCAAGTGCATAAAGATTTGCGCCTGTGATTCTTGCCTTATATTTTCATAAATAGAAAAATGAAATTATACATTTTTTGCAGGTTATGTTTCCCTCTGCGCTACTTGGAACTGGTGAAAATTGGACTATGATGAAAAATATTAGTGTGACTGAGTACCTCAACTATGAAACAGGTATCACTCGAGATTTGAGTTTTCCCATTTCAGGCCATTATTTCCCTTATCAGACCAGGAGTGCCTGTTGTTAGGAAATCATGGATGTTAGGACTCAAATTTAACTGAATTCCAAGGAGTTGGATTGGATTGCCTTTCATTTTCCTATTAGCCCGTGGACATCCTTTCATGTCAACCTTGTATGAATGCACAGGAAAGTTCTCCAAAACCAAGGGAATTGGAGTCTTTGGCAATGACGCAAAAGCCACAAATATTCCTGCTGATGTGTGGCGATATTACTTGCTTAGTAGTCGTCCTGAGGTTGGTTTTCAGATAAATCGAATTGTCTATGCTAAATCTCTATGGATGTAAAATTGTTGGTTTTGATCTATTTCTTAAACTTTCAGGCATCAGATGCATTGTTCACATGGTCAGGTTTGCAGACTAAGTGTAACAACGAGCTGATAAACAATTTGGGCAACTTCATCAATCGAGTGCTAAGCTTTATTGCAAAACCAGAGGGTTAGTAGGCGAGGAATTCCTTACTACTTTCAGCATGATATCTTAATTACTTTCAGAATTTCTTTTGACCTGCATGTGCCAGATAGTCGATTTTCGTCAACTGTCATGCTGATAAAACTGTTCAATTGTTCTTGCAGGTGCTGGATATGGTTCCATCATACCTGAAGCACCCAATGCGGATAAGCATTCATTGAGTCAGTCATTAGCAGAAACCACTGGTAAACTGGTTGAGCAGTATATTGATGCAATGGACAAGGTAATGCATTGATTTGAAATATGTTAACTCTGAATTGTGCTAGTAAATATATTTGAATATGAACTGCTATAGATCTGAAGCATTTATGTGATATCAACGCTGCCATTAACAGGTAAAACTAAAACAAGGGCTGAAGAATGCAATAGCCATCTCTAGTGAGGGAAACTCTTACCTACAAGTAAGCTCTGGTTCCTTCTTTTACTGATTTTATCATTATTCTGCATCATTTACCTTACACGGAAATTGTCTCTGGTTTTCTACCTGGATACACAGGAAAGCCAGTTTTGGAAGCTTTACAAACAAGATCCAGCTAGTTGTGCGATTGTGATGAAAACTTCCATTGGACTTGTCTACCTTCTTGCTTGTTTGCTGGAGCCTTTCATGCCGTCCTTCTCAAAAGATGTTTGTTATCAACCTTTGAATTACTTCCACCCCGGCATGTTCCCTTGTATCTGAAATGTCTTGTTTTCTGCCTCAGGTCTTGCAACAGCTGAATCTCTGTCCAGAAGAGCATATTTCATTCTCTGATGAAAGAGGGGATAGTGACAAGGCAAAAACGCCTTGGGATCTCATACCATCAAACCACAGGATAGGAAAACCTGCGCCTTTGTTTAAAGCGTTGGTATGAACTTGCTCGCCTTTTATGCTATTCCTTTGTTTCCACCTCCATCCCTTGTATGTTTGCTGCCTTCATTTTCTTGACGTTCTACACCATATGCAGGATGACGATGCAGTGGATGGCTTCAGGGATACATTTGCAGGC